>JAUCMS010000048.1:7424568-7434641 GCA_032357445.1 Enteromius radiatus
TGTATTTGGATTGAATAATTGAATTGAAAAAGTAATCTTAAAGCTAACAAATGCCTCTAGTTTTATTCATTTAACAGGCCATTAAAGTTTGGGCAAAAACTGCATATTTGTTTCATTGCATCATACTGCATCGAATCGTGTTGAATCGAAATCGGTTTGCACAGCATCGTAACAGGGGTGTATCGTATCGCATCGCTAGCTGCTTCATGTATCTTTTATGTATCGCATCGTTGGCTATGCATCGAGATGCGCATCACATCGGCCTCGGTTATGGAGATGCACATCCCTAATACACATACATATACATATATATGTGTGTGTGTATATATACACACACACACACACACATATATGAATACTTAATTGGATCAAAATCCATGCAACTAAACCAAGTGTGAAAATCTAAAGAAGCTGTGGAACATATAAAGCCTATTGTACAGCTGTACCATTGGACACAAATGAACAAGAACAGGTAAAAGTTGTAAGATCAGCATTCAGGTTCTGTGTGTGAGTAATACTGGAAAAGGATACGGGGAACGGCGAATGGCTGAGCGAAGGCATGGAAAGCAGAACCCCATGTGATCTGCCAAGGTGCAATGTAGGTCAGCACAAAACGCAGCTTATACAGCAGATCCCACAGCTGCTCACACACAGGAGAGATGACAGCAACATCAGTCTTCATCTTTTGCTTTACAAACCCACACTCCAGTAAGAGTGCAAATTACACAGTACATTGATACCATTAAAAATATCATATAAATAGCATATATACATTATATGACAAAAATAATTTTTAGGAAATATTCTAATAATATTTCCTAAAAATAATATTTCACAAGTACCATTTAGATTTAATAAGTGAAGATAAAATTGATTAATAGTGGTGAAATCCTTAAAACCATATGGTGGCCAATTATATAACTTGCATATAGTAAATGAGACGGTCATGCAAATTTGTTTAAAAAAAACTGCTTGTTTATACACTGTTCAAAAAATTGGGGTCAGTTAAATGAATTTTTGTATTTAAGAAATCTATATTTTATTTAGCAAGGAAGTATTCATTTGTTCAAAAGAAACAAACTCCAAAAAACAAACAAACAAACAAAAAAAACACCTGAAAAACAAGTATGATGTTAACAGTTGTTTTGTTCTGGAAATAAGAATTTTTATACAGCACATTAGGATGATTTCTGCACAATCATGTGAAACTAAAGATTGTAATGCAGGTGTCACCAAGTTCGGTCCTGAAAGGACAGTCTACCTGCAGAGTTAACCTCCAACCCAATCAAGCACAAGTGCGTTTAGGCAAGTTGGAGCTAAACTCTGAAGGACACTGGCCCCCAAGTTTGATGACCCCTGCTGTAATGGCTGCTGAATATTCAGCTTTACCCTACATATTAAATCTATAATATTAAAATAGAAAATAAATATTTGAATAATAGTTTCCTGTATTTGTGGTCAAATTAATGCAGACATGGTGAACATAAGAGACTTTTAAAAAAATCTGACCATCCACAAACATCTGAATGGTAGTGTACGTATAGAAGTAAACTAGATTATGAACCATTGCAAAACATAAGTGGACTTGAGGGACAGAAATAAAATGTTATATATATTAAATCTGGGTCTTTTAAAAGGCATTTAAGAACAATGTGGATGTATGCTCAGACCTTGCTGAAGAGGATGGACATGCAGTAGTAGTCGAGGAGGAAGGTCTGTGAAAAGCGTGGGTAGTCGAATTGGAAGAAAAGGGCGGTGAAGCACAAAGTGACATACTGCTGAGACGGGACACAGAAGGACGAACGAAGCAGCTTCATTCCAGCCACTGAGATGAACAGAGCACGGCCACTGAAGAAACAAATAAAAGATGTCATCACTGTCCATGTCTAAAATCTAAACTCTGAGACCTGAAATTCTAAATCTTCCAAAACAAAGTGTGGAATAAAAGCACTAGCTGATGTTACTCCAAGATGTTCTTGTTCTTACTAGGCTCCAGGTTTGTCAGGGTTTTGGCTGACAGTGTGAGCTTCAGTGGTGAGGGAATTGAGCACTACAGCCGGATAGATGAAATACTTCTCCACACACTGCAGCCAAGCATACAGCTTCTCAAACCACATGAGCTGAGCAGCATCTGAGAGAATCAGACAGGGATCAGACCATCACATTTGTTCACACATTCAGACATAAGTTTGTGCGTGTAGTTTTGACTACTCACCTCGGACCTCAAACTGGCTGTATTCTCTGGAGCGAAGCACA
This sequence comes from Enteromius radiatus, assembly GCA_032357445.1. Taxonomy (NCBI): domain Eukaryota; kingdom Metazoa; phylum Chordata; class Actinopteri; order Cypriniformes; family Cyprinidae; genus Enteromius; species Enteromius radiatus. The sequence goes on from JAUCMS010000048.1 coordinate 7,426,825, forward strand.
GGGTGGGCCAAGCAGAACCAGGGCAGCTGTTTGCGGAGCTGAGGCAGGAGGTAGTGTGTGAAGAAACCCACCACTCCAGCCAAGATGTACAGGACGAAACTGAGAGCAGGCTGAAAAGCAGTGCAAAAAACATAAAAATCAAGGCAATAATTTACAAAAAAGATTTTACCTTCAAAAACGAACAGATTTAATACAATGATCTAGACTTTACAAGACTAGAAATTATGTTCAGCCTTTGGATAAGGACTAATTCTTACAATGAGACTATTAACATACTCAAAATCACATTCTAGGTGGCCTACTGACCTGCAGAGCAATAAAGACGGTGCTGGCACTAATGGCGAAGGTGATAATGGCCATAAGAGGGCACATGACCAGATCTGAGTGAAGAGTCTCCTTCTGCAGAGTCAGAGAGAAGGGAGCCATTTAAAAGCCATTGGAACTCCTATTAAGCAAAAGATAAATGCAAATGGAGAGTGCTTTTACCACAGAGTTGCGCAATTTTTCTGGGAGAGGGTCTTTGATCTCTAATGGTGGTTCTTCTGGTGTTCGGTTTTCTAGCTCTGGGAAGAATTTAGAGCGGACCAGAGACCTGCCCAGGGAACAATGTATAAATATAGAAGTTTAGATGTCGATCACAGAGCTGTTGGTGCAGTAAGATGACTGTTAAGTCATGACTGTGTAGTGACGCTGACCAGAGGATGGTTGGGTCACTGCTCTGCCTGCTCAGATGATAAGACAAGGCCAGGAGGAGGCCACAGAACACAGAGAAGAGCACCGGAACATGTGCCTCTCCCCACGGAGCCTACGCATACACAAACAAATAAAATGAGTAAAGGAAGCACAAATTAACGCTTTGAAATGCTGTGAAATAGAAACAGATTCCCACTTACACTGATGGCACCAAGGCAAAATCCATAAACCAGAGCCGCCACCAATATACTGCGTATGAGACTATAGATTGAAGACAGGGGACTTGTGGTTGCTGAAACAAACAAATGACAAGACATCACATTTGTGGTGCAGGGATGTATAATATGCCAGCTCCCTGGGAGTCAAACCCATGACCTTGGAGTTGCAAGCACAACGCTGCCTTCGTTAAGCAGAACCATCATAGCTATAGTAGTAACACATTAGCGTAAATCGTATGCTATACCATTAGTAAAGTATAACGCATGTCTCACCAGTTCCACCAAAAATGTGCATGTCCACCTGTTCCAACAAACACATGAGGAATGTGTTGACCTGAGGTAGCAGCCCAAACAGAAAGATGATGGGAAAACAAAGGGTGAACACTGCAAAAGAAAATGTATGAATTAGGCTATTATATTTTGTAAAACTCAATTAAGAAAGGTTTAACAGTGAGAGAGCAAACCTATGAGCATGTCTCTAGCGCAGAGTAGAAAGTGTGCGGAGAAGAAGATGACCCCATAGAGGGTGAAAGGCCTCATACTGTCCGAGTGGCCAACCAGGTCAAATACCCATATCAGCACACAACACAAACAGAAATACACTGGTCGGCTGTACACTATGATCCAGTTATGGCCCTGCAATAAAGACCATAGATTAATTTGTCTGATTTCAGCTAGGCGGGTTCACGAAAATACTGAGAAACAGTCATATACTCACATGCATTGGAGATGCTGCATCTGGCTGCACACTCTGAAACAAACAAGGAAGAAAAAAAGAAAAAGATTAACACTAACAACACCACTATTGGGACATGTGAATACCGTACAATTATCAAGAGATGCCAACACCTGAAAACACAGATAACAATGCTAAAACATACAAAAATAGACCATTCCAAAAACACTCACACTCACCTTTAGCAAAGAGTACTGACAGCTGGCAATAACTAGGCAGAACTGGAATACCCAGATGTCCCTAAAGAAGCCTTGGAGAAGCAACAGGAAGCCAAGGAAGGCCACTAAGCTGGCCAACACCACGGCAAACACATTCTCCCCTACACGTCGGTTCCTGTCCAGTAAGGCTAGCAAAGCAAGTCTGTCGTAACGAACTCTTAGCCATTTCCCCGGCAGCACCCAGAAACGGTAATACTGTTTAGGCTTGGCCTTTTCTTCAATCATCAGTGTGTTCTCCTGGGATTCGTGAGGGGACTCATGATCCAGGTCAAACTACAAAGAGAAAAACGTCAATGCAGTCAGAGGGATTGAAACAGAATGTGTATTGATGATTCTGAAGAGAAAAGCCTCACCTCTGGCATATCCAGAGGCACCCTGCGGACCTGCATGCCCTGGAGGACCACTGGTCTGGGCTGCAGCATGGACAGCACTGGAGCCACCTCCTGGACATCAGTGGAGGTAAAGCTAGAGGACTGCGACTGTCGCTCTCGCTCCCTGAGCCAAGAAAAAAAAGGTCAAACACTGGGAGACTGGTAAATATCAGCCAAATGGTAAATGTTTTAAGACTTACTGGACTGGGTCCTCATATCCTCCACCAGCAGGCCCAAAAGTATAAGATCTCTTTACTCCTGAAATTAGACATTTTAATTGAAGAAACGACCAAAAACTAAGCAAGGATTAAATCAGTCACTAAAACAAACTGTTCTTTACCACTCTCATCATAAAAGTAGTGCACAGCTCCCTCTGAGGTGTCATCAAAGGTGGATGCCTCGTGTACCCCGCTGCGGGGCAGCAGCAGCAAGGATGAGGCAGCAAAGTGCAGAGCAGAGGGGAGCGTTCGGGTGCGAGAGTGAGAGGAAGTGCGAACTCTCTGAAGGTCTTGAAGACTTGGAGGAGAGCCCATGGCAGATGGGGGTGGGGTGGGGTTACTGCCAGCATTATGACGCCTACGAATGGCCTGTGTCCTTTTTACACTGCTCACAGAGTCACGTTTAGTTCCCTCCTCTGGGGCTGCATGGGTAAAAAGCAAAAGAAAACAGTTTTAATAAATAAAGGGAAAAAAAACATTAAATATTCACTACTGCAGATAATAAAAGTAAGAGCAACACCACAAATCATAAAACTATTCCAGGCTCTAAATACTGAATATTAAGAATTAATCAGTTTGCTCTTCACCTCCTCCTACTGCTCCCTCTTCCAGCAGCTCCCCTGCCCTCCAGCCCGTCTGATTCCCAGCCCAGGAGCCTCCAAGTGAGTCTAGCCTATGGTGGGCCCTGGAGAAACCCTCTGAGTGCACAGTCCGAGCCTCCAGATCTGACTTAGAGATGGTGAGTGGACGTGTGGCAGGAGTAGAAGAAAGGGGTAAAGGTAGGATAGTAGCCGCAAGGGTCCCAGCGTTGTTGGAGCCTCCACCGGCCCCATCCATGCTGAGCACTCTGGCATGAGTCTTGGCACTGGCTGTGCTGGCGGAGCGCTGAGCACTGCGAGAATGGGAGGGTCCTACTGTGTCAGGTTCCTCTCCCTCTCCAGGGCTAGGTAGTTGAGGGGGGACAGGTTGGGAAGCGATGCCAGTATTTGCCAGTTCGGGGGAGTAGCAGGAGGTAGAGGAACTAGAATCGTCATCTTCATCGTCGTCTTCATCGTCAGAACTGAAGCGACGTTGGGATCCAATACTAGAGCCAGCACTCATGTCGCTGCCGTCATCTTCATCGCTGGAGTCCTCAAACAAGCTCTCGCTGTAGGCTTTGGCACCCAGCCGACTGCGTACAGGGATGTAGTCTCTGTGTTGGCCACGGTTGTGGTGCCGGCGGTAGGAGCCACAGTCGAAACTGCTACTGCCAGCAGCACCCCGTTTGCGGGGAGCTTTCCTGCGACCAGGTCGGTGACCCACACTGCCGCCGGCACGTAGCAGTTTCAGATCTTTAGGTCGCACTACCTGCTGCTGTGCTTGCAGAGATAGTGGCTCTGCTAGGAGGTAGGATGGGGCAGAGACTGGCAGAGCGGGCTCTGAGCAGACCAAACCCAGAGCCAACCCTGACGGTACAGAGCTGGCCTGGCGTGGAGGAGGAAGAGGGGGTATGGGGATGCCACCATCAAGATCGCAGGTGTCAGAGGGCCCGCTGCTAGATGGCGATGAGTCCCGCAAGGAGGGCTGTACAATGTCCGTAGGCAAAGGGGGAAGGTCCTCTCCCTCCACCAGAGTTCTGTCCAGGCCCTGCCCAGAGGAGAGCTCTTTGGAGGGTGATCGTAGCAGCACACTGTCTGACAGATCATCCGTGTCACTACCGCCTTGAAGCACATCTCCAGGCTGCTGATAGGGGCCTTTACCCTGAGGCGAAGCAGTGGAAGGAGCGTTAGACACAAGTTTATGTATCTGGCCCAGCGAAGGGCTCTCAAGCTGGGTTGAGTCCGTTTTCTCACTGCGGTAGCTACTGACTGTACTAAGAGTCTCTCTGTCTGTGGCTGCTCCACCTCCACTGAAGCAGCTGTCAGTGGATCCTGCAGCCAGGGCTACCCCGGTGCGGCTGCCTGGGTGCTCAGCACCAGGACCAAAAGTGACAGGGTCAAGGCCCAAGCCCAACAAGTTCTCGCTTAGCTCCTCGCTTAAGCTACTCTTGATGAGAGGGCTGAGAGGAGCATCTCCCAGGCTCTCAGACTCAGCCGAAGGTCCGAGGGGGGAGTAGCCTCCTAGAACATCACCATCGGGGCTCTCCTCTGCAACCCCATTATCCACCTGGTCCTTCTCATCTCCATCTTCTTGGCTGGATGGGGACGGTGGGATGGAAGGACAATTTGTTGGGTGCAGGCTATTAAACCCTCCCGACAATACATCACCCACCCCAATTAGCCCTCTGTAATCCCCAGCCAAGCAGGTTGGCGCCACACCTGGAACAACAGAAAAGGTGCAGTTATTACTGAACAGAGTATAGGTGTTTAGAGGGTTCATGCAACACAATGTACAAATAATTTATTGATTTTTTTTCATTTTTGCAATAAACAATGATTTAGTAGTAAAAAAAGAAAGAAAAAAAAAACTTTGCATCAAATTGAAGCTTATACTACTGTGATTAATCTCAAGAGCGATGGTATGGCATACTTTATAGCTCAGAGGTTTTTTTTTATATTACACTGGCTGGTTATGTACTTTGATTTTGGATCATTTTTAGGCAAAAAAAGTAACAAAAAAAGGGATGTCGGTACGGTGTCTTGTGAATGTAAGTTTGTGGTCAAATGTGCAGAGGTGGCATTTAAAGCAAACAAAATGATTGGAGAAGTCCACAGTTTTGTCTTTCACAGAGAGATTGAGTTACATTTTGATTAAACGTCAAAAGTAAAAATATATTAAAACATACATAAATCATACACTATAAGATATCATTACATGCATTAACAAAGCAGCTAAAGTGAATGTTCATTTTATATCAACTTTAAATTTCTTTTGGAATTCTAAATTAGATTTTTAAAAACAAATGTTGCACTCTGAATTGGAAGTCTAATGCTAATGATACACTGGGCAACTTTTTTTGAGCAATGATACTTGGGCACTTTTTAATTGAGAATGGGTAACAAATTTCTATCTGGATAATTTAGATCAGTCTTGGGCCCTGTGTCTCACCTGGTAATCTGTTTACTGCAACATTGCTCTAAAAGTTGCCCAGCAACATTGCTCTAAAAGTTGCCCAGTGTATCATCAGCATAAATGGACAGTCCTACGTGGACCTAATTCAAAGCATCCGTAATAGGGGCCATTCTTACTAGTGTTGTCCTGAGTGTTGTGTCGAAGGACGTCTCTATGTGCAGTAGTCACAATCATATTACTGCCCTGCTCCTGCATGAGCTCTTTAATATCTGGAATTTTAAAAATTACAAAAATCTTATAAGAATTGAAATGTAAGCAAACCAGTTCATGGTAACAAACTATTTGGTTTAGTTTATTTAAAAATGCAACAGTTGCAACAACACAATGTACCCTTTGATCCTCCAGGGTCTTCAAGCTGTGGTAAAAATTCCTGGGCAAAAGAAAAGTAATCGAGTCAGAGGAAATTCCAACAAGTAAAGGAGAATAATGCTTAAGGACATGTTATGTTCAGCATTAACAATATCCTCACCGACACCTGGTTCAATCCAAATAGCGAGTGCTGGGAACTGCAGCGTACAGGAGGGGTGGAGTTCACCTTTCGGAACACCGTCATTTCCACACCGACACCACTGTCCCTGTTGGCAGAAGCATACCGACATGAGCTAAAACTGACTACAGTGGAGAGACTGCTCAACACCACTAACAGCTGTTCACCAACAACAAATCCCTAAAGAATGTCTGACTCAGTAACAGGATGCATTGCAATGCTCTACAAACTGATGTTGCCTACTTGCGAAAAGTGAAAAGTGTCATATTTATTGAAGCTACCTGCGCTGGCTTCCGTCAAGAGCGCCAGAGCCATCCTCTCCTTCTTCCACTCTATTGGGGTCTGTGGTGAATGAGGCCTGCCTCTTCTCCACAATCTCACCCAGGTCAAACATGGCATGTAGTCGGAAGTTCACTGCTTTTATGGCCGTAAAGAAGACCGCTATCACAGCACAGTACACACCAGCCACCACTAAACTGGCAGGAAGGGCCTAAAAGAATGAATGTGGGAGAATTTTCATTTTAGACACTGTTTCTTTTTATGTAGACCACAACTTGTATAATAAATCTGATTTCTTAATGTTATTGCATTAGGCTCTAACAATAGTCAAAATAATACTATGTGTATTTATTTGGCTACGTCTTTAGCATAATATTATGATTTTCAAGGCAAGATCAGAGTAAAATTTGATTTAAAAAAAAAAACTAATACACATTTAATAGTAGACAAGATGCATCTGATCAAAATTCAGTTTTCTTGTTATATATACGTAACTTCATTAAAAACTGAACAGAACCTTGGATGACAAAAGCGGTTCAATTTAATAAAATGTTTAACAGTGAATTTTTACAGAAAGATGGAGCAGAAAGATGGAGGTTAACATAACAGTGAAAGCACAAGGTTTATGAGCAATGTTATAACATTTAATTCTTTCTCTACATGCTTTGCTGAATTATCCTCAACTGGTTACCACACTCAGAAAACAATGGAAGCAAAGAAATGTGTTCCTGAAGTCTGACTTGTATTCAATAATTCCTTCTTGTATATCTGATCAATAACATTGATTGTACTTTTAAGGAGCTTGTACTTACATCCTGTAAAACTTTAAAACAGCACATTGCCTTGAAAAGGAACTTTAATGAATGTTAAAATACTGTTTTGCCATTAAAACATTAAAATTATACACATACACACTACCAAATAAAGTTTGGGGTCAGAAAAAAGTTGCATTTAGGCTATTTATTTAATCAGTAGAGAGAAGTCTTTATTAATCCCGAAGGAAAAGTAATACTATGAAATAGTAATGAAACATTATTACTCCTTAAAATATTTTTTTCCCCCCTTGTGAAATCAATGCTGAATTTTCTGATGATACTTATCAATGTTATACAGTAGTTCGTTGTTTGTCTATTAATTTTGTGGAAAACATGTTTTTTCAGGATTTTACAAATCATAAAGAATAAACCAGCATTTATTTGAAACAAAAATCTTTTGTAACATTCTAAATGTCTTTGATGTCCTTGGTACATACACTTGTATACACTTTCGCTCTCTTGAGTTTCCTGTTATTTCTACAACTCTGATTTTTCTCTGATAGGGTGATTGGAACAGATACTACTTTGTCACAAAAAGCATTCATGAAGTTTGTTTCTTTTATGACTTTATTATGGGTTAACAGAAAAAAGTGATCAGATCTGCTGGGTCAAAAATACACATACAGCAACATGAATTAGCAATTTTGGTGACTTAAAGTTGTGTCAGTGAAATGAGCTTCATAGCATGGCCTCTTAACTTCTTGTGAGTGATTATGAGTGACTACAGCTGG
>JAUCMS010000048.1:7439049-7470373 GCA_032357445.1 Enteromius radiatus
TATTTTAATAATTTAAATGTAAACTGACTCATTAACTTGAGCAGCTATGTTTTCCCACTTAAACTGTCTCTGTTTCAGTTTCAGTTAGAGTTTTTTGTTTGCAGTGGTGTTGCTTTTATTTTTAAATATGTGCTCATATTTGCTGTAACTTTGCATGAGCATATCAAGTAAAGCTTTATTTTTCAGATGTTCCCATGGTGACTCGTAATATCTGCGCTCCATTGATAATGCCTTTTTGATTGACCTTACTCAGATCAGCTGTTCTGAAACACAAAACTCTGAGTTTTTAATCTCTGGAGTTCAAGTTTAAACTCTGAGTTGTTTGAACCTCCTTACTGAAACGGGCCCCTGGTAGACCTCAGTCAATCTGGTAAATCCCCTTGGATGGGTAAGGAGCTCAAACAATTGCAGTTTCCTAAAAATTTAATGAACTGTCTAAAACTGATATGAAATTTTGTTTTGGTGACAATTTATTACTTCATTGCATCTGCTCTAAAAAAATAGTATATTAGCCTACCTAAACTGCAAAAAACATTTGCAATAAAGCTAAAATAACAGTCTCCAACTGCTGAATCTGTCCCACTTGAACAGTTACAATGAAAAGCGTTTACTACATTTACTGCTTTACTCCATTTAAAGTCTATTATTGTAAAATAGGCCTATTAGTTTAACAAAAATGCTGAGAGTATAAAGCTTTAATAAATCACAAATATACCAAACAAAAACTCATCCCACATTTGAATTTTCCTACATTTAACACTGTTAACGTTGATCAATGGTGTTTCCACTCATTTGACAGTCTGAAGGCTTTTCATCATCATACAAAAGAGCAGTTAATGAGGGTTGTGAAATCTGCTGAGGAGTCACTGCCAGGATTTCATTTTTTAAATAAGTCACAGTGAATATTTTTTTGTTTGATTCATGTGGTTACAGGTATAAAATGTAATGTTCTTTAATTGATGAATGAGTGGAGTTAGACAGCAGATGGCAGTCTCATGCCTCTTCAGTTTTTTTAAAACTCAAAGCCCTTCTGTTAACGCTTCATTCTCATTCCAGTGGCATCACAGCTGCCCATTACTGCTCACTGTCTGTTAGGTCTTCGTCTCTCTGCCGTTCCAGACAATTTTTTTTTGAACAAAGAGCATTAAACGACAGTCTTCTTAGCAAATACAGAAAAAGTTTCAAATCTTGCTTACCCATCAAACACTCTCGTTTCAGTGACATTTGGGAAGGATGTTAGTGTACTCTTAATGCATTTCCTCTGGCAGGACAGGTGCACTGGCAGAAGTGACAATTTTGAGTTCATTCTACTTTGAAGGAAAATGGGTAGCAAGTATTAAATTATTCATCAAATCACAAATCCAGGGCTCAGAGTTGAGAAAGATGTGGAGTAGAATGGCATCAGAATGTGCTGACAGGTTCTTCTTGTCTTTTTCTTAATGTGAGGTTTTTTTTAGGTTTTTTGAAGATGTCAGAAGTTGGGAATCACAGTTTAAAAAGTAACTGCAGCAATAAGTGATAAACCTTGCCTTGCTTTCCAGTTTCAAAGATTGTGTCTTTTGTTTGAAAAGCACTAATTCTTTCCCACTACGCATTGATCAATACATGCCTTAAGGCTGTCTTCATATTAGTTGGGTCTTATCTTTGGAGACCATAAACCTGAATGTTACAATCTCTTACTAGCTCTTGGTAATTCAGTCTAATTTATATGCCTCTAATGCCCCTATATTATATAGGGGCATTTCCTTATGCCTCCACAAAAAATCATAAGAGAAAAAAATCTGTAGTGCAAAAATAAAAGAATGCAAATATTACAAGATATAGGGCATTTAACATGCACAAATAACAACAACTGTGACACCAGCAGGGATCTGTGTTTGTTTTTACGTCCACTGAACCCCTTTGAGTTTTAACAGGCCTCCAAAAGTGTGTGGTGAGTTTGATGGGGGTCATTGAGAGGAAATGGGGGGGGGGGGGGGGAGTCATGTGAGAGGAGGCAATGCAACTGATGGAGAAGAGCTTTTGTTACCATGGTGACCAAGAACCTGATGGTCACTCTGGTTGAGCTACATGATCATATGTGGAGATAAAAGAAATTTACTTGTCAGATTAGAAGGAACACTGAGTGGAGCAAAATATAGAGATAGCCTTAAAGGAAACGCAGTTCAGAGCATTTAAAACTCATACTAAAGGTAAAGGTTCATCTTCCAACAGGACAGTGAGCCTAAGCACACAGCATGAGTGGCTCATAGACAACTCTGTGAATGTCCTTGAGTGGCCCAGACACAGCCTGGGATTGAAACCAATCAAGTATTTCTGGAGAAACCTGAACATGTGCATCTGCACCCATCCAACCGGTCAGAGCTTGAGAGGTGAAGAGGAGAGGATCTATATACAGTCCATTGCGAAAGTATTCATACCCCTTCATTTTTCTCACATTTTGTTATGTTGCTGCCTTATGTGAAATTACTTTTTTCCCCCACATCGATCTACTACAGGCCATATACTATTCTGACAAAGCAAAAACAGAAGTGAAGGGACTTGTGGCCAGGTATGGTGACCCATGCTTGAAATTTGTGCTTTGCATTTAACCCATCCAAGTGCACACACACACACACCCCCCTGGAGGAGTGAGCAGCCAATGCTGCGGTGTCCAGGGAGCAGTTGGGGGATCGTTGCCTTGCTCAAGGGTCTCACCTCAGTATTGGTATTGAAGGTGCAGAGAGAGCTGTCCTGGGACTCAAACCCATAACCTTTGGGTTACAGGTCCAACTCCCTATCCATTAGGCCAGGGGTGTGGAAACTTGGCCCTCATCCTGCAAGGTTTCCATGTTTCCCTATGCAAACACACCTGATTCAAATTAACTAGTGATTGTGCAGAACTTCATTGACTGTTGGATCCATTTGATTTGAGTCAGGTGTTGTGAAGCAGGGTTGTATGAAAAACTTAGAGGACTGTGGTCCTCGAGGACCAGGGTTCCCCACCCCTGCATTAGGCCATGGCTGCCCCCATTGTCACAACTTTGTAAATTTATTAAAAAAAACTGAAATAAATACATAAGTATTCATACCCCTAACTAAATATTTAGCTGAAGCATCTTTAAAGTCTCAAAGTATTTTTTACAAGCTTGGCTTGGTGTGAAAACAAACAAACAAAAGAAACCTTAAACAAATAATACGAGAAAAATGTACAAATATGATGTTTACAGATAGCAATGACAGAGGTTTACTGTCAATGTTTTTTAATTTTCTTTTTCATATGTCAACTACCCATATATATTGTATGAATTATATATGCATATATTGGGTAATTTTCTGACAACACAAATACTTCAGGTCACAAGACCTACAGTACATACTATAAGTAAACTGTCTTTATCCTTGTGATGTTTATGTAATCAACCATTTTATAGAAAGCAGAATTGGTACTTCATTTTTACATCTGCTAGAATATAATTGAAACCACAGCCACTGACTAAATGAAAACACCCATTTAACTAAATGCTGTACTTAAGTGTATTCTGTGCATATTGACCAAATGCAATTTAGTCCACTAGATTTACAATAGACCCAGAATAATGATGAAAAACACAAGCGTGTCATGGCCAGCTTTCCTCATTTGAAAGCAATCAACACTACACAGCTTTTGAAAGGCTTGTTCTAGATATAGCCTTATCAGTCTGAATCTTTTCCAAATTCAAGTTGCCTCTTATTCCAGGAAACTGCTCTCCAAAAGCATGCTTTTAGCTCTAGCCTTTAAATAGCTCCATCTGTACTGCAGTGCGTATAGTTTGGAAACAAGTACCTCAAGAACACAATATACAGTGCGTGCAGAATGAGGAGAATGAAAACGTGGGGGCCGCATTCCCTTTAACTGTGTTGTTTAGAGGCCTGACTTCCTAGATCTAAGAAGTGTGACAGCAGAGGAATCTAAAGACGTCTTTGTATTAGCAGTATGTGGAATCTTCTGGAGAAGGAACCCATCAATATATAAGACCAGATGATGAAATTGCCATGTAAGACAAGGGCTTGACTGCACAGCGTGAGATTTCTTACAGTGGATAAACCTTGATTTTCAGAAAGGAAGGTGCTGGGAAATAATAGTTCTCGCATTACTTGTAGTCTAAGATGAAACCTTTTTATGTTTAGTATTAAATATAAAAATCTCAAACTTCTGACAACAATAAATAAAGCGGTGATTTCACAACTCTTAAAGAGATTCTGTCATCATTTATTCACCTTCTTGTTGCTCCAAGCCTGTAGGACTTTCTTTTTACTATGCAGCATAAAAAGTTTGGGGTTGGTGAGATTTTATATATTTTTTTCATTTTATGTTTATGTCTCAAGGCTGCATTTATATAATTTAAAATACAAAAGAAACTGTGATATTGTGAAATATTATTACAATTTAAAATTACGTATATATATATATATATATATATATATATATATATACATTAAAAGGGAATCCCATTTGACGGTAAAGCTGAACTTTACTGGTTTCTTCAGAAATTATTGTAATCTGATTTGGTGCTCAGAAAACATTAATATCTTAGTAACAATAATAGTTTTTCAGGATTGTCTGATGATAATAAAGGTTAAATATATATTTATTTAAAATGTTGCTAATCCCAAATTTTTTAACAATGTCAATCTCTTTAAGAAAGACATTTTTATAAATAAAAGAGACCACACTGACCAAATCAGTACGAAGTATAGAACCAAGTGTATTTTTCCCTCTGTCAATGTACACATATTTAGATTTCATCTCACAGTAACACTTTACAATTACATTAAGAACGGGAATATACTTTGACCAGCATAGGTAAATGACAATTATATCTTAAAAGAACAAACAAAACAAAAACACAAACAGAAAAAAGCCCTGTCAATGACATAACAAAAAACCCAAATGTAAAATGGAGGTATGGCTAGGTTTAATGCTTCATTTTTTTTTTTTTTACCAAATTCAATAAAATCCCAAAACATTTTTCCCCTCCCCCAAGAATTTCACATTTGAAAATCACTTCGTGTAACTGAAGTAATATCTATCATGAATATTTTTTTCTTTCATTTGCAGAGAAAGGACTAAACAAAAACGGTTTTGTAATAACAAGGAATGTCAATTCAGGAAAAAACATATTTTCAAATGTGAGAAATATCTAGACAGTATACTGTGTTTTTTTGTTTTTTTCTTCCTTTTTTCCTCCTTTCTGGGAGGTGTCCTTAGATACAAAAGTCTGGACACAAGGTTGTGCTGCTTTATCCATAAAAGTCTTGTCAGTTCACTCCTTTTCGCTTTCTTTTAAGGTTTGGGAGGTGGTGAGCTGGCATCCCGATGAGAACGAGTTCCTTTTTTCCCTCCTATAAGAGATGCCACACAGTTCTCAAAATATGATTTCGCCTCCGTTCTCTTTATCCTGTTTGTTTCACTGTCTCATTCGGATGGGTATTGGGCTGTAGTTTCACACCATAGAGAATATAGGAGGCAAGAGAAAGAGTTCTCATAGTCTTGCGTATATCTTTCTCATGCCGGAGAACGAACGAGGACAAACACTCACACACACACACACACACACACAAGCGCACACGCACATACGCATACGAACCGTATGCATGATACACACAAACCTGTCTCCTGAAGCATTTTCAGCAATGTCCTGTATTTACATAGATACAACATCTTTTGTCCAAGCTGATGTTCAGTTCAGGACAGTCCCGCTTTCTGAGGTCTCTTTTGTCCGCGTCGTGCTCGCCCATGGTGCTATGTATCCCTCCGGGTGAGATGAGAGTTATCAACTTTATGTCATATTTCATATCAAAAAACTCCCATGGAAAGCTGAATGTGAATACATCATGCATGGAACACAATTAGTAGCCTAACAGATCACAATGTTTTGGCACCATGGAGAGAGAGAGAAAGAAATGTCTACTGAATGCCTTTCATTCGATTCTTATGTTCTAACAACCTTCTACACCTGCTGGTGGAGGTGTTGCTGTCAAAGCAGGCTTCGCCGTCTGATCTGCCATTCTAAGCGAGATCGTGTTTATGAAACCATGGCAGATAAACAACAAAGAAAGAATTAGATTCATGTTAGTTTCATGGCGGAGAAAGATAAATCCTCATTTCTACACTGCCAAAAGATACCAAAGTGGAAATGAATTCAAACTCCTCGCCCCTCCCCCCCGAAAGGTGTCAGATTTAACATCTCCACAAGAACTGATGGGAGCATCTGCTTGTCTCGTGCAAATAACTAACACAATCGCTTCTGTTCTTCATGAATTATTACAACAAGGGCCAGCGAACGTCTCGTCGAAGATCTCAATTTCATAGCTCTGTGAAGATAATATTAAACAAGCATTCGAGAATAGCACCAAAAGCTTGTGTGTGGAGGCATCTGTTAAACCGGTGGGTTTTCTCTCCCTGTCCATGGTGTTTCGTTACTCTCCCGTGGAGGCCCGGACTACGCAAAACATAAATTTTTAATTGCAAAGAGGGCATTACATCATTTGGAATGTAATGGAAGATTTTCTTTAGACATGATAGCACTAAAATTACATACAACGATGGCTTCGCAAGACAGAAACGAAAGGAGGAGCTATCGCTCAGTGTTCTTTCCTCCTCATTCCCTACGTCCATATCTTTCAGTGGCAGAAAAACATTTGGAGAAGTAAACAGAAGATCGTGTGGCCTAAATGTTTGAGGATGCAGAGGAGGTGATTTGAAGGTTTAAAATCCTCAGCACACTTCCTGTCTGTGAACCTCCTCCTCGGTCTCTCTCAGACGTAATACTCCTTGTCTTTATTCTTCTTGCCTTTAGTGGTCGTCTTGGCGACGGCCGCGTTCGTGCTCGGCGTTTTTTCTTTAACCACGGCACCGTTGCTTTCGGATCCCGAATTGCGGCTCTGGTCCACCTGATAAGAGCCTTCGTCTCGGTTGCGGTACTTGTACATGGCGTAAAGGAGGATGAGGATGCAGAGGGCGGCAGCCGCCACGATGCCCACCACCATACCGGTGGTGCTGCTGGACTCCCTGATTACCTCCACGGCGCCCGGACGGCCCTTCTCCATCAGGTCGGTGGGGTGAGCTGTGGGCACATGGGGGAAACCAGGTGGGTAGGTTAACCCTGGAGTGTGACGGGAGGACGGGGCGGGCGGCAGGAGCACCTGATCACGGGTGTTCATTTTGCCTGCGGGGATGTGGAGCTGGTTGGGGTGGGTGGTGGGGCCGGGGATCGGAGGGCGGTGGTCACCTGGGCTCTGGCCTCCGCTCTTGCCCACGGCGGGGGGCGGCGGTAGGACTGTCCTGTCCGTGACCATGGGGGAGTTTTTGTAAAAGTCCTCGTCATCGGACTCCGTCATTTCTCCGGAGCCAAAGGCTGATACCTCCATGGGGTCGCCGCAGTCCTCCTGGTCCGGAGGGCATGGCGGGCGGGGGTCGGACAGGACGAGGGACTCTTTGGTGGTGTGGAGAGGGGTCAGGGATGTGGGAGGGGCAGGGATGGCGGGGTAACGGGTGGCTATGGGAAGGGGGTCTTGGGTGTCCACAGTAATTATGGGCAACACAAGTTCACCTCCTAGGATGAGAGAGGAAAAAGGGTGAGAGGAAGAACAATTAGCAAGGACCCGAGAATTTTTATATGCACATTCACGCGCACTCTATTTGAAATTAGAATTAAAATTAGAATTCTATGCTGTGCATTATTTATTCTAAGACAAAGATTCTACACACACTACTTTATATTCACATGTAAAATGCTACAGTATTTTCTAAACCTACTCAAATGACTAACATAAACATGTCTAAATCACTACAGTAACATGTAAAACTGAACCAACTCATATCTTGAATAGCTCTTGGTTCTTCTTTGGTTAAACAAGATAGCAAACCATGGAGTTTGGGTCACTTACATCAACAAATAGGCCGCATGATTTTTGCATGGAAAAAAAGCAAATTACAAAAAACAAAGGTGTGTAAGATGGTCCCTTTAAAAGCACAACTTTCCTCCCCTTTATACTCTTTGACACACTCATCTGTGCTCTAGGCGTTAATTCGACAGATTTCATATGCAATGATCAAATCCTCTGCATATGTGCATTATTTGATAAGTTAAATGCTGTGTCTCAAAACCCAGTTAGCTGATTCTAATGCTACGTCTATATAAATCTTTGTGCAAAAATATGAGATCTGAGATGCTCTTTTAAGGCAGAAACTTTTCATTCTGATGTTGGCATGTGATCAAGCTAATTTACTGAATATAAATCACACTGACAGCCAGTTTAATTATATATATTACTTTTGATGTTTGGGGTTGGTTAGTGTCCTCCATTTATTCAGCAAGGACACATTTAATTGATGAAGTGACAGTAAAGCCATATATATATATATATATATATATATATATATATAAATTTTATTTTTTTACTTTTTAGATTTCAAAATAAACATTCTTTTCAATAATTAAATGGCTTATTTGAAAGGAGTAATAGCTGCTAAAAATACAACTTCATTCACAGCATCAAACTACATTTTTTATTTACATATTTTAATTTTTAACAGTAAAAAGGATCACAATATTGTTATATTTACTATTTATTATTATAATTTATTATTATATTTAAAAAAATTAAATAAATACTATTATCAAATAAATACCATATTTCACCAATAAAAAGTAAAACATAAAAAGATCGTACCAACCACAAACTTCTGACCAGTGCAAAACTTCCTTTTTTTAATACTTGGGGAAAAAATAACTTTAATTTTAAAAATATTTCTCATTAAATGGAGCTTGTCCCATCACAATAAATAATGGGTAAATGTACTTATTTTTAAATCTTGCACAGGACTGTACAGAAACAAGCTAGGCAAGCAGCTGACTAGAGTTTGAGACAGAGCCAATAAACAAGGCTGTTGTAGCAATTATTTAATAAGAAATGTTTGGGTTAATGTGTTTAATTTTCCAACATTTAATTTGACTAAAATAATCTGAAATGAAACCAAAGGCTTGGACAAATGTCAAACAGCAACAGCTGATTTTCCAGATGTGCCATCAGAAACAACTCAACCACTCAACGAATGATTGCAACATAATGCACAATCACAAGAGAAATAGCTGAGCACAAAGTAATAATTCCATGTACTATGCAACACGGTTTGACGTCACACCTATTTTACTGATATATGAATGCTCAAAGTGGAACCTAATGATGGAGTGGAATGGCCACTTAGCGTTATGAATAGCCCAGATGGTAGATGGCCACCTTTTAAGCAGTATAGCCCTTAGTCTAAACTCAGTCAGATCAGCTCATCATTAAGCTGCTGAGCTCTAAAGTATTATTTTTTGTTTAAAGCATTTATGGGGTTAATATGGGGAAAGAGTGCTAGCAGAAAAGCATTATGGGAAACAGAATTCACATTAGGAACACAAATTTAAATTGACACTATATGTTAAATCCAACTGAAGCTATATTTGCAACAGTTTCATTTTAGATACAACACATGGTTTTTACTGCGAACACACAAGATATACAAACTTAACATAGTCTTAAAAATGAACAAAAAATGGTTCAAATTGAAGTTCTTGTTTTAATTAAAACAAGGAATTATCTACGGAACTGCACTACATCCAACCGTAATATATCCGCAAGTCATTAAAATCCACTGCTTAATTAAAAAAATGTTAATTTCTTTAAGAAAGTAGTTGGATCTGATGTTTGTGCTGCCTGTGAGCGTCTGGAGCTCGTGTGGGCCTGTATGGCCTCGGTGCTGCTGTGTGTGTTTGTACTCACCAGTGCCGGGCTCACACTCCTCCAGATCCTCATCATCACTGGGACATTCGGCTGAAGCCACCAGCAGGTCATCTGAGTTCTGAAAGAGAATACAGGTACAGATGGTTCATTTATCCAGGTTTGGAGGCAGATTCTATTTATTATTCTGGTTTCTCTGCAACGTTCTCTGCAAGCAATCAGGAAATTGTGACTGTTATCTTATTTGCCTTACTTTCTTTTAAGCCCAGCGCTTTTGTTATATGTACTCTCTTATGCCCCAGGGGCTGTTTTATTAAATGTAACAGTTTTCAGCCTTTTTGTTTTACATTAAAACATTTCACTAGCTTTTTTTATTAGCCCGCTATCACTATTCTTCAAATAACTTTGGATATATAATAATGTTAATCTGACATTTACAGTAAAACACCAGCATCTGTGGTTGCCAGAAATCACAAGATTTTAGGTTTTACAGATTTAACTTAAATTCAAAGTAAAAGGGTATTTCAGTAATTGATATTCATTAATATACCAACCTACCAAACTACCAAAAACAAAAGTGGTGAATGTCACATGATGAACCAAATTTCAAAAACACACACAACAGCTCTTCAACAAGTTAAAAAACTTGCATATAGAAATATTTCAGTATCACTTGCAGTAACAAAGCAATAAACGTTAATTTAACAACATTATATGCAAGACAAAACCCTAATGTACACAACTGTTAAGAAACAAGCAAGACAGTTATTCCAATGATAAACATAAAATATGAAGTGCCATGCAGGGACTTCTGGGTATGTCGATTAAATTTTTTTGTTTACTGAAATTATACAATTTTAACAGCTTTTTTTTTACTGTAGAATTACAGTTATTCACCGTATATATCTTGGAAACATACTGTTAACCTGATTTTTACTGTTGCATTTTTACTGTTAAAATCACAAGTATTTTTTACAGTTCAGATTTTCTGACATTGTTAAACTTTTAAACATAAATTATTAAAATGTTAAAAATATGATTATTTAAATAGTGGGATAAACATGCAATTTTATTTATAAATGTTTTTTCTAATTAATTAATATGAATAAAATATATAAAATATAATTTCTAAAATTTTTTATTGATATTTAATATTTTCTGTAATGTATAACTTTGCAAAAAGTGTGTGAAAATAAAATCTAATTTATTTATGATACATAAAATTCTACCTATGAAATTACCATTAACAAGAGTCGGGCATTTGATCCCCACCCAAAGTTTTTTGAAATGTCACATCCACTACTTCCTAAAAAGTGGTGGAAATGACAGTGTTTGAAATGTCATTTTAAAAAACTGTTCTTCTATGATGTACATTCACTGTAAATTTTCCGAAAGCTCCAAAGCACCCACGGCTGAAGAAACACCCATTGGCTGCGGAGACAATTTTTCAGCTCTTACGATGCAGCGATGCTAGACCAAATGGCTTTACTGCCCCTTGGTTTGACCTGAGTTTGAATTAACATTCCCGACTCATACCTCACATTCATAAAACATGTAATTGGATCTGGGCCATGACTGATTTGGGTGCATCAGTTTGTCCTTTCCTATCGAGAGGTCAGAACAATTTCGCTGTTCACTCATATGGGCATATTTATCTGTTTGCGAGGCTGGGAGCATCGACGGAATGAGCCTCCCCTTTCGAAGGCTAGATGAGGTATATAGAGGCATTTATTGATGGTGACACCTGTATTTGCATTCACGCTCTCTATTTTAATACACACAAACAAAAACACAGCTAGAGGAATATCTTTTTCATATGCCTGTAATGAAAGCAATCATGGTAAGCATCATAAACTATTAAAGAGCTAAGCCCTAAAGATTCATGTGTTTGCGATTACTGAGGTAATACTTTTTTTCTTACTTCTTTTAAGACCAGATAAGATTCTAGCTTAATATACGCAGATATACATCACCTCTGTTTTTAAATACTTGTCATTTTGACCACGATTGACATGCATATACTAACCGAATTGGCCTCTAGGGAGTTTTAATCAGTCTGGGTAAATGTGGCGTATTGATCTTTTCCACATTTTGCTAGCGTTTTTCTTGTTCTTCGGTTGTTCACTGTTGTCAGCAACAAATATATCAAAACCTCACCCGGCCAGAGTTATATTACTTTTGAAGGTAAGCTTATTGAAAAAAACATTCTGTTTCAAAGCCTTTCCATCATATCAGCAATGTTATTATGCTTTATTTACACCAAATATACAAAAGCATTTCATGTCCTCGACATCCATCAAATACTGATGTAGCTGAACACTGAAAAAAAAAAAACTGTCAAACATTAAATGTACAGAAAGCATTATCAGGGATATATTTTAAACAAAAAGCCATGCTTTGAACAATCAAAGGGTTTACTGGGACAAAAGAAAAGCTGTGACAAATTTGCTCGGTTTTTGAGTCTGATTTACAAATACTAAAGACTCTGACATTTCGAACTTCTAATTAAAAGACGCATTGCTGCATTAGTTTTGCCTGACTGAGTTTATTAAAGGATAATTAGCACGCTTATCTGCACTTCTGCACAATGCCTATGTGTTTGGTAAGACAAGTTTATTAAGAGCACTGAAATTACAGGTTGTGTTTTGATATGTGCATACATTTTTGACAAATACACTGTGACTAATTTTTTTGACATGGCAAAAAGAGCGTCGAGGGCACTTTAAATGTCCTAATCCTTAAAAGGGAAGTATAATGTCGTGTCAGCTTGATCAAGGGCTTACTTAACAGACACTATTCACAATGGCATAATTTCCAATGCGCTCCGAGAGCGCTGACGTGGGCTGTGATTTACGTGATGTCGTGAAGGTTCATTTCAAAAGCACCACAAATTTAAAGTCCAATTTGAGGTTGTGGAAAAGCAATCTTAGAACAAAAGATGTGTGCTGCTGGAGGTATGGACGCTTTGATACAAACAGCACAAGCCGCTCAAAATGAGGCTGAAATAATAACATATGTCTGACCCTGCAGCTCTGAGTGGTTTCCAGAACACTCGATTTCAGTTTGAAATGTACACTGAGTAGATTTGATCTTCAAATATTCAGATATTTTCCATACAAGGCTTGATGTGAGCTACCTTGCTGACTTCAAAGGGAGCTGCCTTAACCCCTTAGCATTCCAATGTCCAGTGTACTGTATGCTGGTTAGGTATGTTTGAAGCTGGGATGCTGGTTTAAGCTGGACCTTTGCTGGTTTTGATAGTTTATACTGGTCATGTGCTGGCAAAGAACCAACATAAACCAGCAAAGGACCGACACAAACCAGCTTAAACCAGCATCCCAGCTTCAAAACATACCTAACCAGCATATAACCTACTGTTTTTTTTCAGCAGGGTTGCTAAGCAATATGAAATACCCTGCATAGTAGGCTATCTGCTTACATTTTAATACTGCTAAACAATATTCTCTACAGGAACAACTCACAACTTCAATAGCATAATATTAGCATACTGCTAAACTAGCAAGAACATATTCTGCAAATGATCAAATCAAAACTGATTTTAATATATTATAATATACAGACGGCTTCAACGACAACAACATAAACAAACGTTACCGCGCATGTCCTAATAGAATCAATAACAACAGCTAAGTCCTTTGTAGAGTAGATAATTTTTTGATAACAAACAAAATATGTTTGCTGAATAAATCAGACAGATGTATTAAAAATGCAGACTCATTCTCTGCCAGCAGGAGGTGCTTTAAGTACGACAAACGAGAGGTTTCCCTGGTAACGACTGTAGACAAAGCAACTCTGAGCTTACAAATGCTGCCTTTTATGCAGGATGAAATGAAAATGACATTTTCTAAAGTCTTCCTTCAGAAGATATAAAACGCCTTGTGATATAAGTGATATAAGATGCCTTGGTTTGATTTTTAAATGTGCATTACGTGGTTGTAGCCGGTGGCACTAACCAGACCGATAAACAAACACAGACCTTAGGTCCAGGTGCGTGCTCCTGATGAAACCGCCTATATCTTTTTAAGAGAAAATATTTACCATATGTAGCTAAACCAACAACGAGATAGACTCAGTTCAGTTCAATAGTGTAACATTAGCTTGTTGCTAAGCTAATTATGAAATACTCTGCACGGAATTAACTCCAAATATTTTTACAGTGTAACAAAAAACATTCTGCTAAATAATGAAATATTCTCTACAACATTAACTCACAATTGATTTCAACAGTGTGACACTAGCTGCTAAACTACAGAAAATCGACACATAACTGACAAAATACTTCAACATATTGTTAAGCTAATGATGAAATACTGTACATGACACCAACTCACAACTTATTTTAAAAGTAGCATTAGCATGTTGCTAAGCTAGTTATGAACTACTGTACATAAGATCCATTCACAAATAATTTTAATAGTGGCATTAGCATGCTGCTAAGCTAATTATGAAATATTATACATTAAAAATACTCTTTTTAATACCTTTAAATACCTTTTTCTTGATCTAAAAATGGGCACGGCCATTTGTAAATTCTATGTGTGTGTCTAGTTTCTGGTCTAATCTGTGTCCAGATATTTTTAGCTGTACAAAACAGCTTGTTTTTGCTGCTTAAAATTGAAAAGTGGTGTGTCTTATGTTATTTTAATGTATTATCTTAATTATGAACACACTGTTCCTTTTTCAGGAACTGTTCCTGTTCCTTTAAAAACATTTTTCTTGATCTAAAAATGGGCACGGCCATTTGTAAATTCTATGTGTCTAGTTTCCGGTCTAATCTGTGTCCAGATATTTTTAACTGTAAAAAAAGCTTGTTTTGCTGCTTGAAATTGAAAATTGGTGTGTATTATGTTATTTTAATGCATTATCTTAATTATGAACACACTGTTTTGTAGTGCAAACAATTTTCCAATTTACTGCATGTTGTTATTCTCCTCATTATTTACCTATAGCGACTAATGAACCAGAAGCCTCACTTCCAGCTTACTTCCATGTTGAGGAAAAAGGTGGATGGAATACCCAAGACTTGCCACTTGTATAGTTTGTATAGTTGTATGGCCAATCATTCACAAGAAGCCCTTCTTACTGAATAAAATAGCAAATTGCTGATCTCTAAAGTTAGCGCGTCACTGCATCTGCTGTTAGAAGTTCAGGTTGCTATAGAAACAGTCCACCGAGTGACATGACTTGTCTTAAAGAGACTTTGATACTCTTTGATACACTCTTAACAGTTATATTGGTTTAATAAACTCTAAAAATGAATAGAACACGCACATATTGGGAAAATAAAATCAATTTAAAATACACATATCTACAGAAATGTATTTTTATTTCACTGTGAATAGTAATGTAGTTCACAAATGAATGAATTTGTAGTCTAGTCACAGTGTTTGGTGCTATTCCATATGAATGTCTTACTCATCTTGGGGAGAATAGGAGAGAAGTGGTGCACTGGGACTTCCTTGGCACTAAGTTGTCTCACTCAAATCCCCATTTCCCTGCTATTGCTTTGTATGACTATTTACACCCAGGACAGCGTGGATTAGGAGTGATTCACAGCACACACGTGAGAGAATCCGTGCCCTTCATCATTTGCACTAATGCGTGCCACTAGTGGCTATGGATCTTGGCAGTTTCACTATGATTGACACTGATTGTTATTGAGCTTGCCCTTTATTCTTATCAACGTGCATCTCCTGATCAATGGAGTTGAACAACACATGAATAAAGGCTGACAGTGGGTGAGGCAAACGCTTCTAACTTGCTACCAATATGTGATGAATGGGGGGCCGAGACAACACACATGTCTGATATGACAGTCAATATCCTACATATTAATAGCCTTGTGCTCCAGCGTTTTACAGATGCTGCTTGAGGTTAATGTGTTTTCTTAGGCTGTCAACAGACTTGAAAAATTGCTGGACTAGGAACAGCAACGGTCAGAGTATGCTTTTATGAGATGAGAGGAATAAATATTTTAAGGAATGTGTATTTTCACAAATAAATCACGGATCAACAGTGTGGATGGCCCCAAGTTGGGTTTTATCGGAACTGTGAGAATGATATGATTTGGGATATTTTTGAATATACTACTCTCTCTCTCTCTCTCTCTATATATATATATTGTGAATTCAGAATAAATTTAAGTGTTAACTGTTTTATTAAGTTGCTCTATATATATATACCACGGAACATATTAACCTATCAAATTGCAAATGTAAGAGATACATTTATGGTGCACTTTTGATCTAAAATTTAAAAATATAGTTTTCCTGATAAATATACAATAAGTGCACAGTAAATAATCACTATTCAGAATCAGTTGGGACTTTATCCTGTGAAGAATATTTTGTTAGTTTAACAGTATGCTAATATTGAATAAATACTATTATTACACACACAAAAAATACACAATTGATATTAATGGATTTCTGGATGTATTTTGTTTAGCAATATGCCAATATTACACTACTAAAATTGTGAGAATGATTTGTGATGGTTTTGAATATATTATGGTAATTAACAAAAAAGTTTATGAACTGAGAATATAGCAAAGTTTTTTAATTCGTTGTTTTAATCGAGGCGCTTTATATTTAATGTATACATTTCTAAATTTCATTGCAAATTTGAAAAATAAATTTCTATAATTAAAAATCTACTGTTTTCCTGACACATATATAACAGTAAAAAAAAACAAAAAAAACAAGTAAAAAATTATGTCAAACTGGAAATCTGACAAATGGAGACAAATGTAACAATTTTGTTTAAAGTGTTTGCTTTCACAAGAAAAGTGCTACAGCTCTAAATATGTTTCTCAAGACTTAGAAAATAATGACCTGAGAAAATTGCAGGACCATTGAAAGGAAATGTGACTAGTAAAATACTATGTGTGGGAGGAATGAAAAGAAAAGCATATGTGGGGGAGATATATCCTGACACATGCGAATCCGAGCATTATGATTCTTGTCCTTCAGGGCCTTCCAGATGCAGAGTGATGGCTCTTTTTCAAGCAATAAATGACAAAAAATTCTTTACCCTAGTGTGATCTGTCCTGTCAGCGATTTTATTGCTGAAACCAACTGGACATCTTGTAAAACAAAACTCTTTATAAACGCAACAAAATCCCTCATTCAGGAGGGGCCCGTCTGTGTGGACAAATGCACCGTACACCGTCCCGTCCTTACCTGCGTAATACTGTCCTTCAGACTCGGAGAGCGCTGTCTACGTGTGGTGGTAGTGGCCATTGTGGTAGTGGTCTCCATAATGGTGGTGGACATGTCCGCTGCAGCTGGAGGGGTGGCCGAGGTGGTCTCTGTAGACAGGACAGAGGGTGCGTCTCCAACCAACCGCAAGTTTCCTGTCACCTGCACGTTCGGATCACCCTCTGCGGCCAATTTTAGCACTTGCAGCCCATTGTAGTACAGGCCTGAGATCTGGCCCTGGAATGGCCGTCCCTTATCCTGACCTCCCACTTTTATAGCCGCCTGGCTGTTGAAGATAGTCAACTGCCGACCTGTGATGGATCAGAGAGGAGATGAAGAGAGAGCAAGATATAGAGAAAGAGGAAGAGAGAGAGAGAGAGCAGTACGACAGCAAAGAGAGACAGAGAAGCAAAAAGCGACTATCAGTACAAGCTGTTTTCGCCATTATGTGTCTAAATCAGCTGATAACACTTTTAACATTTGAACCTGGCGATGGAAATCTCCAATTCTAATGGCTGCTGTATCTGACCCAGTTAGAGCAGGGGATAAAATGTTGTATTAAACATGATGCCAAAGATCAATCCTGAAGCCTGAGGTGGCTCTTCTATGAGGGCCAGATCGAGGAGCAATGGAAGAGCCCCTATCATTATAGAATAATGGCTGTATAATATAATTTTGAGCCTCATTAAAATAGTAGGGCTTGAGCTGTGGATAATGAACTGAATAAGGAGGACCAAATTGGAAAACAATATTTATGAGTATGTAAAGAGTTTTGGATATGTTTTATTCAGAGACAGAGGCCTCGTTGATGCTAATCTGCATGAATAAGTGTCATCTGCCAGCTCAAATGGTAATGTGTCACAGAGGCTAGAGGAGTTCCTTCTCAAGCCCCACAAATAGACATACATAGGGGCACACACACACACACACACACACACACGCACTATGCCTCTGCAATGAGGATTTAATCCCCTGAATCTCCACTGAGTTGTCACTGAGTCATTTCATGTAGAATACACCACTGGTTGAATTGATCATTAAGTTGACGATCATGGAAATACAAGAAATCTAATTCGCTATTATAAAAGCTACAACAGGTAGTCACTGAAGTGGTTTTGAATTATAATAGTGAATGTTAAGCAGTCGGGTTAAACTTTAGATATCCTTTAATGCCAACAAAACCTTCAAAATTACTACTTAGAGAGGAAAAGGATGGTTAACTCAAAGTGCCATTTCCTTTGGCCCCTGAGAGCTGGACTGCCGCCATCCATTTAATCCTGATGAACAGGTACTCTGACACAGTTGATTATGAAGTGGGCAGTTGTTATCCCCTCTCTGAGAGCCACTTAATGCTTAATGAAGGGTTGCCATTTAACACAAGTAGGGTCTCGATTTTAACAGTTGAAAATAACCAAGTTTGACATGTGAGTGGAGATAAAAAGACCCATCATCTCGGAAAGGCATTTCGTAATAGAGCGGGAAGAAGCCAGATGGCCACTTTCCACTTGCACATGTTCTTTTATCGTACAGTGGAAAGATTATTCTGATTAATGTGTGACATTAAGGACGGTTACATATGCTGACATAATATAGTATGTAAAGTACTGAGAAAATGGTATTAACAATATTCTCTCGTTATCACTTCAGTGATAATAGCACACGGAACTTAAAATGACAGTTCAGCCAAAAAGTTACAAAATATAAAATATTTTTATTTTGAGTACTGTTTTGCCTATGCATTGAAAGTCAATGGAGACCAAAGTGACATTACATTCTGCCTTACTTACATTTTTTTTAAGATTAAGATTTATTGATTAAGGAAAATTACCAACCTCTCATAAAAAAGTACCTCTGGGCACTTTTGTGCAACACTATTTTTATGTGCTTTGCTGCACGTTTATCGCAGTTAAAACAGAAATGTCCACTGAGTGGTGCTAAAACACAGGTTCAATGTGAACACTGGCACGTTTTACGTTGCTATAGGTATTATTGTGGCGGTTCAAAATTGAAATATCTGTGGACTGTTGCTAAAAGTTAATGCTCTACCATTTTGCAAATATGCCCTACACCAATCCAACCCTAAACCTACTGTACCCAATAATGTTAACAAACACAAAACTAATATAAAAACACATTTGTTGTTGCAACTTCCTTTTACACAGATTTGAACTGTTTTGTTGAACCATTGTTACACAGGATTTAAGGAGGAGCTCCTGGCCTCTCAAGTACATCTCTGTACTCCGTGAGCTACCGAAAAAATATCTATGATGTGTGATACTAACATTCAAAAGCATCAGTTTTCAAATCTCCCAGCATATTAATATTGTTTTAAAGTCATAACATGATGCTCTTGAAGTAATTGTGGGAAAATTACACTTTAATAATCGAAACTCTGTAAATGTGTGAAAATGAATAAAAGGTTTTATTCCCACTAGTGTTTATATCTTTTGGAAACTGCAGTGATATGCACTTGTTGGTACGTATTTTGTGTCTCACTAATAAAGTGCACCAAGGTACATTTATGCCGTGAGACAAGGTAGAAAATTACAAATAATACAAAATGATTACTTTTCTTTTACTTTTAATTCAGTCACTGGAATAAAGCGACAGGGACAGTATCTATAATTTCTCCTTTTGTGTCCTGCGGATGTTTGGAACAGCATGAGACATTTGTATAAATAACGACAGAATATTCACATTTAGGTGCATTACTCCTGCTATTTAAAAATGTGCAATGAGATTAAATTTCCTCGCATGTCAGGCATAAATGCAAAAAAAAAAAAAGGTTCTCCTGTGATTAATTCAAGGTTGGACAGATCTTTTCTTTGCGTCTAAATGCGAGACCCAGTGACAGAGGTTAGAAGATTTAATAGAGGAGAATGAGGAGACCAAAGAGCCTTTGAGATAGAGAGCACAAGGCACAGACAAATTTCTCACACAAAGACCAGTCACTCAGTAAAATGTACCAATCATACAGGACACAGACCTGATGTATGAGGGCTTTGTGTCATTATCATTACTTACAGATTAGAACTGATAAATAATTACACATGTTAAAGGGACATTGTTAATCACATCTGCAAAGGCTGACATCAATTTTCCTCTCATTTGGTTACGAAAATGTCTTTCGTTAATATTTAGACTGTTTAACCCTCTGAGTTAGTTCGATTTAGGGGGGTTTAAGACGGAATTAGCTTTAGTTTAGCGCCCTATTTATATCAAAAAGTGCAAATCAAATCAGACTACGAGGATATACTCATTGCATATATATATAAATAATTATATATCGATAAAGGATGTTAGTTGGATGCCCAAGGGAGAGCTAAATGTCTGAAAATGACTTTTAGACAAATGTAGAAATGAACTTTGGATCACATTATACTCTGCATGTTATTGAGTTCAATCAACGAAGATACGCAGACTTAGAAAGGTCAGTTTTCTTTGAAAAAAAAAACAAAAAAAAAAAAAACAGTGCAAGCGTATTTGTTTTACACTTAACATTTAGATGTGATGTTAGCTCAGCACAGAAAAGGAAGTTTGCATTTAGATGAAAAAGGCGCAACCAAGCAAAAAGTCTGATAACTTACACATACAGTAGAGCATTAACGGCCAGTTTTCTTTGATAATGTGCTGATGCAGGCGTCTCTGATTGTTTCTGCACTTTAATAAACGAAAGAGTTCCTTGGGGAAAATCGAATACCATGCAGGATTCATCTGTTTACAGATGTCTCACGGGTCCAAAGATTACAACACGGTTAATTTTCAACACGGTCTGAAAAATATAATCTATAATTTTTTATATTTTTGATTCATTACACTCAAAGGGTTAAAAGGGGATTCTGAAACGTTATTCTGATTTTAGTGTTATAAGAAGCAATAGTCCCTTTAACTGCTTGGGATTGGAAAATATAAATCTAGATTTTATAGTTAAGGAGGTTTTAAATACCCTTGCTTCAAAATTAGCGAAGTCAGAGGGGATCACAGAAGGAAAACATAAGACAGCAAAAAATAAATAAATAAAAAATAAAAAAACTATTTACAGACATGTTGCAGTTATGGAGCGTTGTTAGAGGGTTAGTCAGGGTTATGTTTAAGATTAAACCTTAATCTCTGAAGCGGTGCAGTTCTAACTTTGTGAAGGACGTGATCTGAAAAGCACAAGCCACATGGAGAGGGCCGATCAGGTTTACATTGTAAGTGGGCAGCCACAATTCACAGTTTGCTTTGGCCCACTATATGCCAATGCAAAGGCTTTGGTTTTAGGAAGTTTCATTCAAAATGGCTTGAAGCTTTGAGGTTTTATGGGAACTGCACCTCTTACAGAGCCTTAATAATTCATTAAGTCATTGTTTAATTAATTCATTTTAATTACCTTTGTCGAGTAGCCACTCGTCAACTACCCGACCAAGTCTGTATGGAATTCTTTGCCTGGCTATAGCAAGCCGTTCATTATCAATGTTCCCTTCAAAGAATTTAGAGAGACAG
Source organism: Enteromius radiatus (assembly GCA_032357445.1). NCBI lineage: Eukaryota > Metazoa > Chordata > Actinopteri > Cypriniformes > Cyprinidae > Enteromius > Enteromius radiatus. The sequence continues at coordinate 7,460,505 of JAUCMS010000048.1, forward strand.
ATAAGAGGTTAATATCTGGAAGTTCAAGCGTCACATGGTTAAAAACATAGCAACAAGACTATCAAGTTTAGCAAGTTAGGAAGTCTAAACGAGCTTTATGCTGGTAGTTATGTTGTTTTAAGGTGGATTCTTAGTTATTAGACAGTTTAGAAGCTTGAGACTAATTAGAGCATGTTTAAATCTGTTTAGAAAGCTTTGAGGACATATTTAGTGATCGTTTATCTTCTAATTTTGGTCTGGTTGATTGTGATGTCATCGTAGCGAATAATACTTGAGGGAAATTTCATACAATCAATAAGACAACAATGATATCAGTGATAATGTCACATATTATAATGTGTACAATGGTAGTGTCAAAGCTGCTCTGGAAGACATTTTCTGGTCTCTGCAAGAAATCTGAGTGAGAACAATGCAATCAGTGCTGCATCTAGTATCAAAATCTTGAGGTACCTGCATAAATTAGGACACGTGTAATTATAAAAAGACACAAAAGATGTAATTGACTCCGTGTCATGGCTGCCAGATAAGGAACAGCGTGTATCTACAGTTTCCCGTTTTCTGACAGATCCCTTCACTAGAGCTAAAATGAGCTCTCGGGTCCTGTTACTCACTCAAAAGAACAATCTCCTCATATCACTGTTTTCTCTTCTCTGCTCTCAACCACCATCTCGTCAAAATCCACAAGTCCTCCTAATACTCCTTTATACCGGTTTGGTCAGGGTTGTTTGTCACACAGGGATGTTATTTCCTCTCAGACATCACGTATACAACTTTACACTAGCTAGACATTTCCAGAAAACCCAAAGTCATTCATCGAATCTAGTAAATGGGTCAAAAACATAAGATAAATATCTAAATTAAAACATGCTGATTTCTTGTATTTGTTGCTTTCATACAGTATGCTTTTAAAAACTTTTATACAGTTTTCTAAATGTAAATTTATAAACTGCAAACATATAGTGTGATGTAATCAATATGTGGGAAGCAACGGCATGTAATCATCTCATATTTTCTTAACCCCTTTAATACATGTACATTTAAATAAGTGAGTTAACATAAAATATATATTTTACGGATAAATGTATAAAACTTAAAAGCTGTGGAAAACACAATACCTAATAAATATTCTAAGAAAAACAATTTAAAGCGCCGCCATTACCAGTACTGATTACAGTGCGTGGAATGGTGCACTGTGATTGGTTGAGTGGATATGTCACGTTCTGCAAAGAAGAGAATCTGGTGTTTGTCGTGGTTTGGGAAAAAAAAGGGAGAAAACATGATGGATATCACATTTTGTGTAAAATTAAAAACTGACTTTTCAGTACTGACCAGACACAATCCTGATTTTGGTGGAAAAAAACTAAAAATAACAATAAATAGAAATATTAATATACCATTTTTGGTAGTTGCTTCAATGAAATATTTTACTTCAACACTAAAACATATATACATTTAATTCATAAATTATAAATCATGTTAATCTTAAAAGAGGTGTGTTCTAGTCATCATACGTATGAAAAGCATTTGAAAAAAACAAAAATTAACTGCAAAAAACATGCCATTGACCCACATACTGATTTATTTTTGCATTTATAAGTATTCTTTCTTGAAGGAAGATTTTGGTATTCCAAGTGTTAACTGCATTTTTTTTTTTTTTTGACACCACATACTGTGTCATGTTCGTTCTGTGACAGCCGTGTGAGATACAAGCCTTCCGTTCGTCCTACCCACCCTGCAACCTGAATGAGGGCCAAACCTCCCACTCCCATAAGCCTGTTAAAAGAGCTCATGTGTGGCAAATTCTGCACTGAACCTTCAAAGAAAACTTGAAATAGGTCTCGTCCGTGAGTAAGCGGCGAAAACAAACCGATCCATCCAATAAAGTCTACTCTGATGTATTGCTATTCATAGGCTTCCACTAGATTCTTATTTATGGGGCAATGTAATGGCGCGTTGAGCAAAATACAGAGGCGAGCGGTCAGTTGCAACTGTGTCCGCAGGGAGCAGCAAATCTGCCATGGGGGAACATATCCGGTCATCTAATCCTCCGTTTTAATTAACTGAATTAACCGAAGCCATTAATCTAAGCGATACACAGCCGGCTTCGTTTACACACGTGAGCTGTTGGATGACATGCAAGACCTATATCATAGTTTTTTTAAATCCCCAGCATGACAGGTGCCACATAAAAGCCGTGCCATTCCATTTAAATGCGCATAACTCAGTTTTAAAGGAAGCATGACATGACTGTGACGACTTTGAGGCCCGGCTTTATCCCCATGCTTTGGAAAGGCTGCCCCATCTGACTCTCGCCACCTGAGGGGGCTTAGAGGGAGACCTGGCTGATAGGAAGCCTATGTCGCAGCAGTAGAAAACCAATTTTCCCTTTCAGAAATCAGACGAAATCTTGAGCCTGAGCAGCAGGGACGCAGCGCCATTCAACCTCTGGCAATTTCGAGACAAGACCCCACACGCGGGGGTGGAAGGAGCGTAGCAGGTGAGCCGCGGCGCCGCTTTATTTGGCTAGAGCTGTATTTTTGCTAAGGACTCCTTGACGCTGCACTAACCTGCCGTGAAGCAGCACATCGGAGAAGCCGAATGAAAAACGAGGATGGGAAAGACAGGATTGCTATTAGAGACGGAGAAAATGTCTTCCTGTGGAACAGCAGCTATGAGAGGAAGGCAGCTCCCTGAGCACACAGTGGGGAGAGAGAGAGTTTGCTCAAGTTTAATTGGAAAGCACACAAGGCCAAGGGACCTCAGAGCGAGATGTTTGTATAGGACGGGGACGGTTCACAGGACGACTACTGCAGAGTTGGGATCATCAATCAAAGCTTGTAACAAAAGTTTAAAGCCGTGCAATATCAGTTTAAGGCGCCGACTACACTGCAACTCCAGAGCGCCAGGGTTCAAAGAGCAACCTGCGAGAGGCGTTTTGGCTAATGCTTAAAAAAACGAAAGAGCACTTTGTGGTTCAAAGTTTGCGTGCGGTTCAGGGATGGTGGATCTTCACAGGCGCAGAGACACCTTCCTCAGCCCGCCTAGAGCAAAGCTGGCTGAAGTTGAGAACTGTAAAGGATCCAAAACCATCTCGGGCTGAATGTATTAGGCAAGGCAGCTTGGGGGGAAATGTGTCAATTTGCAATTGTTATTAGATTGTGCATGCGGTGGTTATCTGGGCGCTGCATGTGGTGACTCATAAACTCTGGGAAGAGTTTGAGGGTAAAAACAGCACACTTCAAACTCAAATAATTCACATTTGAAATTATAAATCAATTTGTACCCTTCAATAAGGCATGCGTTCAACATGCATCCAAATCCAGGCCGAGGGCTTCAAACAACATCCCTCTGATGTGCGAGTGGAAATATACAGTGTCTCTCTCTGACCCCATGTGTCCATTCCCACGGGAAGCTGCCTCTAGTATTTCTACCAACCACATGTGTAATGGGATCCCCCAATCCCCCCCAAAATGGCTTTCCCTGTCCTCTGCCGGGTCCTACCTGATGGGAAGCGCTCGATGACGGGCTGGTTATCCACTTGGAGGGTGGCGTTGCCACCGCTACGCGTAAAGCGAACCACGTGGTACTTGCCATCGTTCACGGTGACCGCAGGCTCATCTATGGTGATGTCGTCTGTGCCCACATTGAAGATCACACCCACCTTCCCTTGTTCCTGTGTAAGAATGGACAGTTTGTTTAGAGGTGGACATTAGGGATAAGACATGACGGTAAACTGATTAGAGAGGTCAACTAGTTTGTAGATTGTGGGCACTTTTTGGCCCTGTGGATTTGTATTTCAAACAAACTCAGTTAAAAGACACTTTAACTTGTTTATTTAATTTGTTTAATAACAATGCCCAACAGTGCAAACACATAAATTATTTGAAAAGCTAAAAAATAACTAGCATGCAATGCATCACAAATGTGTTATTATAATGCAATTATATTTTCACACATATATAACATAATTTAACAAAATGCAGCGTGACTGGAAATTTAGCACAACAAAAATATTCTGAACAAATTATATTTTTCTTTTTCCTTCACACATCATGTCTCATATTGCATTAATATAAATATTAAAAAAATGTTCAAAAGGCATATATTTATAAATAATATTTAAATTATGTAATGTATTTTTAAAATGTTTTTATTTAATATATAATATTGATGATTTATTTTCATAAAAAATTTTAAAATATATATATGTATAAATGTATAAAACATAAACATAGAAATATAAGATATAAAACTAAATCTATAATCTATAAACAGATTACAAATTCTATACAGAAAATATTTTTATTATTAAAACCATGACAATAATAAAAAAAGACATTAAAAAACCCCAAAGATATTAACGACGTTAAAAGAAAGAAGGTACACTTAATAGTTTAAATAAAAATACAGCTGTGCCAAAAACTGCCCTAAGTTGAATAAACCACCCTACACATATATTTTTAATATTTTAGAGACATTTTAATTAGTGTGCCGACAGCTACACAGTTTGTAAACGCCCCTACAAAACATGTCTGATTGGGTTCAGGTGAACCTGAAACAACAAAGCCCTGTAATTACACAGGGCTTTCTTCAAGACCAATTAGTTGTCTAGCTGTTCAGGCAACCAACCTCCAAGTAAATTTTTGCACACAGGTATAACCAATATAGATACAACATAGACCATCACATGACCTAAACATCCAGAAAAATCTCTGGATCATGAAGCAATTTTAAAACAGAGATATTTAAGAGTATTGCATGTGACAATTAAACCAAATGAATGATGACGAGGACGATGGGTAATATCTTGTGAGCAAAAAGAAACATCTGGTCATGCTACAGTGGCTCACCCTTGGGAGAGGAGCTCAGCAGTGTCCTTTGTAATGCAGGAGGGGAAACGGAGTGTGGCTCCATGTTTTGCATTCATCACTGCTCCTTCTCACAAAGGCACACACACACAGTGGCTCGCCAGCTACTGACATCCTGACATGTATAACTACTGACAGTTTCCTGCTGTTTTTATTTTAACAGTGATTCATTCCCTCCCAAGAACACTTCCACCCGCCACTAGCCGCCTCTGGGGGGCACACTTGAGTGCGTAACAGTTGACACCTCAGAAATGCTACCTCGTTCACGTTGCTAGCGTATAACATATACCATTCCACAGCTTTAGCATTGTCCAGTGTCAGTCACTGGAAAGAGCCAAAACAACAATAAAAGTGCTTTGTTTTCTCTGACACAAAGCCACAGATTGATAAAACTTCCACACACGTTTGGAGTTTGGATATATTCCTTCCTTCCTTCCTCTGACCTTAACTGACAGGTTCTCATTGAGATGCTGATGTCTGACAAATATCAAACAGAGCATGAGGTGAATGCAGAGTGTGTTCTGCAATCTAAAGGGCGGAGATAAAAAAAACTAGCGAGTGTGTGCTAATGCTAGTCTGATATCAATGTCTCCTCACCATACAAATGAAGGCAAATCTACTGAATGAATACACAAGAGGATTTCACCCAAGTGTTAAACTACACAGAAGCAAAAAATAACAACAAAAAAACAGAACTTTAGAAGAGTATACGAAAGGTTATGTTTTCATAGAAAGGCATTTACATGCTAGCCTAGCCAGCTTTCATGAGATGCTGATTGAGTCTTGCTTGTTAAGCTAGTTAAAATTCACACCGGTATCCAATACTGCTATGATGAATAACTGAAATTCCTCCAAAAAAGAAATAATTCAATTTAAATGTCACTTCAGTTCAAACACACTCCTCTGTTACAAATTCATTGTACCATCACAATCCATTTTGTTTAAGTAAATCCAGGTACAAGAATGACAGGAAGGAAGAAGGTTTTTAACACAGAGTTTAATGCTTCAGTTGCTCGGATGGAACTATGTTATGAAACACTTCATCAGTCTCCTTGCTCTCAATTTTACTCTGTTTTTCATTTGGTTTGAGATATCCCTATCAAGTATGAATGATACTGGGAACAGAAATGATACACAGGGTATGGAAAACAGCAAAATGTGGAAATAAATATGGCTGACTTGATCACAAGGACAAGGACATGACTTACTGACTGAAGCAGCCAATTGACAGGAAATGAAGCATTTTACTGTTGCATGGACAGACTGAAGCTCTTTGCAAAACTATAATAATAACTGATCATGATCCAAAAACATCAATGTCCAGATGCACAAATCCTACTTACGAAATATACAAAAAAATCAATCACCTTTTCAAGCAGCAAACTTGATCTGCATAAATCTTTGTATGAAAACAGAGCATGAAGGTAAACAAAGCGATTCATTCTCAGTGCATTCTCCCTCAATTGTTCTGAAATGGCTTTGTCTTATTGAAGTTCACATACTCGGAAAATGCAATAGACATTTTCATCTTCTAGTACAGTCTACGGGACATTACAGACAGATAATGTTCATACTTCTGCCTTATCATAATGCTGCTACACTTTTCCATTCTGCTGATCCTGCACATTTCACTCCTTGTAAAGTATTTATTCAAAGAACATTTCTATTCACACTAAAAAAAAAAAAAAAAACTTGCGAGTCACACTTCAGCAGGTGTTGAAGTGTCCTCTAAAGAACTTTAGCCCATGAGCCTCAGTCCTCAGCAGGAATTAGAGACAGTGTTGTTTGTTAAACTTGGCTGTATGATATAGCTCGAGGACTCTCTTGGAAGATGAAGCACAGAGATATTGAAGGACAGAGTCAAGAGATGAATAATGGATCCTTTATTCCAAACTGCGCAATCTGCGGTCCCAAGTAAGGGGTCCGTCGGTCTCCTAAGTGCACAATGACATCCCAATCTCATGACCGTAACAGACGGTCAGCAACAGGCTAACGTAAGCTATCATTCAGAAAAAGAAATGACAGTGATTTATGTTCCAGAGCCTCTGTGTTTGATGCAATACTGATGATGCATATGAGTGAAGGGCACTGTGGGTGACTAATCTCTCTAGAGCATGCTACTACAGAGGCAGGACACAATCACCTGTCAACAGGCTGTCCCTGCTGGCTAAAGTGCAAAACACCTGGCTTTAATGTCCAGATGTCAAACTAAACAAAATAAAACAAAACTGACAAAGCAAATTTTGTAAAGGGCAGAAGATAATGTGAATAAAATGGCCAGATACACAAGGGCAATGAATGATACAAGCTCAAGGGTGAATTTACCACAGAAACCTGCGACTCAATCACATGTGCAATCTGGTTTAACCAAATGCACATAGGTTTAGTAGTAGTGGAGCATTTTATTGCATCCTAACATTCAGAACTGACCTGTGTGATAAAATATGCATCATTTCTCACTAAATTATTCCCTCAGAATCAGAACTGATGTGGGGTTTTAAAACTGTTTTACACTACTCAGTATTTTTCTGCAGATCCCAAACCACGTCCTTTGCTGCCCCCAGGGGGTAACGATTTTGAAGAATCAGATAAAAAATATTGTCAGGAATTATATACACACAAACAACTGTAAAAAAGTTTGGGGAGGTTAGATTTTGTTTTTGAAAGAAATGGAACACTTTTATCTTATATTCAAAATGGACGCACCTGCATTGATCAAAAGTGACAGTAAATCTACAATGTTTCCAAAGATTTCTATTTCAAATGAATGCCGTTCATAAAAGAATACTGAACATATAATGTATCATGGTTTCCATAAAACGTTTTCGATAAAAATTTGTAATAATGTTTTTTGAGCATATTAATGCAGTCAAATTCATAAAATATGGGCAAAATTTTGTACATTTGTTACAAATTTTTGTAACCAGTTAGAGTTATTTTTCACCCTCCATATCACACAGACTCCTATTGAAATGACAGCCTGTCCTCCAACAAAACAACGACTCTATAGGTCGTTTTGTAAGTACCGTATTATGACCTATATTTACGTTTTAAAGGTAAGTGCCCTCTAGCGGGCGTAAAAATAATGACAGTGTTGTATTGCATCTGTGTGCTTTGTTTAAATGCTGTATGTGGACTTCCATACTGAGCTCACTGTGATTAAAACGTATTGTAGCAGATGTAATTTGTATGAATGACCACACCTAACCCACCCCTAAACCTACGGGGTACAAAAAGGCAGCGAAATCATGTTTTATAGGGATTCACTAGTGAATGCATCCCCTGGGTTCACATGGCCAATAAAATAGTACAAAACATTAATATGCAATATGTTCTGTTGCAGATAGGGGCGCAATTGTTGTATACGCTCTGATGGGTCGTATTTCACTGCTATTGTAGAAACGACCAATACAAGCATATTAGCTGGAGGACATGTTGGAAATGAATGCAATAAATATTTTCCTGGCTTAGAAAATGCTAGGAGATCATCACATTTGGTGGTCCAAGTATTAAAGGATTAGTTCACTTCCAGAAAAAAAAATTCCTGATAATTTACTGACCCCCATATCACTCAAGATGTTCATGTCTTTCTTTCTTCTGTTCAGTTAAAACAAAATTAAGGGTTTTGAGGAAAACATTCCAAACATTCTCTATTCAGTGGACAAGCAAGATAATCATTTGTGTTTATAAATATATAAATGTAATGTTAATGTTAATGTAATTATTATTATTATTATAATTTTTTTGACAGATCTTTCCCTAGTTAAGGCCCTTATTCCCTCTAAAGCTGCACCGAATCTGGACCTTCAGCCTTTGGCTGCCACTAAAATACACTATTTATTAATTGTCTTCACATTAGTGAATAAAGAAAGACATAAAAATCTTGGATGACACAGGGGTGAGTAAATTATCAGTAGATTTTTATTTTGCAAGTGAGCTAAACCCCTGAACTAATGCATACTGAGCAAACATAATTACAGTTCAGGTGAGCCATAAACCGAGCACACGAAACCCATTTGTGAACATAATCTCCCACACACACACACACACACACACACCACAACAGTCAAACTGTCGAGCTACACTCTAATTTGCCCTTGTACTGTAATAAAGCTCCTTTCTCTCCCTCGTATGGCCTCTGAAGCACATCAACCCACTGCTCCCACTGACCCCGTCTGACCACCATGCATTGAGCTGCCACATCGAGCGTGGCTCCTGTTGGAGCTGGGAGAGTTTATAGTGTCTAGGAAGGAGCTGGAGCATTATGGGATGGAAGCTGATGAGGGCAGAAGTTGAAGGAGAGGACACAATCATCCCGCTTCACTATTTCCCTGCCCCCATGCCCTGTGGGTAACCCCAGTGCTGCTTTAAAATGGATGATGTCCTCCACACAAGGTGAGAGAGCGAATGGATGCCAGTGGCGATTTGAGGAATTTTTTCAAAGAGGCTCAGAGGGGCTCAAATAGGCAAGAAGGGTCAGACATAAGAATTTGTGTCAATTTGATTCCATGTTCTTGAAATATGGATTCAAGGCATCACACTTATCTTCTTTTCAAGTGACTCAATAGGAAAACTATACCTTCTAAGGAGTCCCAAATGACTATCCACAGTCTGAATATTTTAACTTAGTTCTACATAAAGTATTAACGGAACTAAAATTAATCTGCTAGATAAATGAAAAAATTTTAATATTTTAAATATTAATATTATTAAAAGAAAAAAATGGAAACATTTACTAAGGTAACACTTTATTTCAATAGTCCACTTTAAACATTCTACTACTGGGGCGGTACCTTTTAAAAAAAGATACCCCTTTGGGTCCTACTTTATATTAAGTGTCCCTAATACCTGTGTACTTCCATAGTAACTAGATGTGTATCTAGTATGTAACCACAGTGTAAGAACACACAGGTACATAGTATCTACCAACACATTCTCACTCCCAACTCGTCAACTTTTGACGCTTGGTCAAGACCATTTTGCGTCGCTTTTTGACGATCA
>JAUCMS010000048.1:7473110-7486567 GCA_032357445.1 Enteromius radiatus
TTAGGCTTTACATATAAATTGTGGTTGGTGTCCAGAATGTTACACTTTATATTAAGTGGGCAGTTCCTGAGGAGTTATGTATATACACTAGTATTACAGAGGTGCACCAACTCCACCAGCTCCACCCACTTTACATATCCCTAAACCTACCCAACTACACCCCCCGATCACCCCCTGTTCCAGGTACTCTTATACATACTGCTGTTACAAAATGTAGCTATGTAATTCGTGACTACTTAGTGAATTGAAAAAAGTGTTGTTACCAATGTCCTGTTACACATTTGTGCTTACACATACATAAATATTACAGCTGTAGATACATTTAAATATTACAGCTGTAGATTCACTGTGGTTACATAGTAGATACACATCTAGTTACTATGTAAGTACACAGGTATTAGGGGACACTTAATATAAAGTGGGACCGAACATCGTGCCAATAAGTCAGATATGAAGTCTGAATCCAACCTGGTTCTTTCCCTCAAAATTCCTGTTTATTTACATTATCCTCTAAATAAAAGGTTTAAAAGACAATGTGTGTGGAAAGTCAATTCTTATATTAAGAAAAAAAAAAGGGGGAAACGCTTACATATAGTTTCTACAGATTGAAAACAAGCAATCAAAATGCAATTTCAAACAGCATGCCTCATCAAAACCTACACTTACCCTGTAAGCATCAAAAGCACTTCATAATGGAGATGCGATTCTTTTGAAGGTTTAAAATGACTGTTTAAGGAATTCTTGCTGGGCTCGAGACTGTGAGAGGTTAACATTCATGACACAGAATGATGGCTGCTTCAAAACCACCCAGAGGAAAAATAAACCAGCCGGGAAAGATTCATTACCTGTCAGCATTTACCTTCCCAAAGAGCCTATGACCACTATTCAACTTGAGATCTTGAGACTATGGCTGAAAATCATACTAAAAAGACAACCAGAAGCCTGCAGCGATTCAACTTTAACATCTCTGCTCCGAATTGAGGCAGACAACCTTGTTTTGTGGCGACGTGTTTACGTTCTCCCCCTCTAAATTAGAATAGCCCTCTTTTCATTTGCATGAGCGCTTTGAAAACGCCTGCCCTACTTTCCGGAGGAGCAAAGGCGAGGTAAAGCAGAGGAGACAATGACTATTAAGGAAGCTAATTTTGAATAAGAGAGCCTGTAAACCCTTGAGGCAAATTTAACCACAGGCTTTTGTTCTGCCAGCGCAGAGTCTATCTGATAAGAGACAGGCTGCTCTGCATATTACCGATAACACTAATTAAAGGTAAACATGCCTTCCTGATCGGTGTGCGGAGGGAGCATCGAGCGACGGCCAGTGATCATGACCTTTGGCTGTGCTGCTCTAACGCATGGGCTCACCTGTCTGTTTACTCACACACACTGCAGGCTAATAGGAGTCACCGAACATGACCTTCACAGTCAGTCGGAAGACAGAGATAGGCTTAAAGAGACAAGTGCCATTGTTCTCTCAGGGGACTTTTTAAACATTGGGTAATTTGACAAAATGAAAAGAGCTTAAAATCCCTCTATGGTATCAAATAATCTAAATTTAGAGTTTAATGGTTCAAACTCTGTCATGCGTTTCCTTAAAGCTGCAGTGTGCCTTTTTTTTCTGTCAAAATACTTTCTCTTAGTTGACATGGAAATCATATAAAAAAAAAAGCATATAACGAATCTTACTGTGAACAATTCATACAGTACATGCATACATTGTTTCTCTACTAGGAATATGCTTCTCTAAAGATTTCATCCACTTAAAACACACTGCTTTCTTACAATTGACTGCAAGCTCACACTCAGATCTGTCTCCATTTAATGACAACTGAAGGACAGAAGTCCCTGCCCTATTTTTGCTTTTCCTTGTTTGATTCCATTTCACCTGGATGCACAGTATGACACAATAGAGAATAAAATATCTGTAGCTACTAGGGATGCAATAAGTTATATACATACATACATAAGTTGTGGTTTTAAATCAAATTACCAACACAAAACTGGAGAAAAAAAAAAACATCCAGCTACACTGTAGTTTAATAAAAAGACAATGAAAACAATTTGAATGATGAAACAAGGGTAAGAAACACTTGACTATGACATGGTTTATCTGTGTTCTTCAAGCCATCTCAGGTATTTTCATATTAATTATGCATGCAATCAATTGCTAATTGACATAACCTTTATTGCAATATAGAATATATTTTATGCCTCATTCTATGATAAAAAAACAAAACACTTCAGATCACAAAAAGAAGTTATGATGATGTTGTGGAGATTTTATAATATTATATTTTCTTGGACAGGTTTAGAAATGCTAATCATTGCAAGTCATTATAGTGGAAGATGTTCTCATCTCAGCATAAAGACTTATACACAAAACGGCGAGAGAGGAAAACAAAACTATTCACAATGAATACAGAACAGTTCAATATTACATTGAGAATTTTGGCTACTTGTGGCTAATTGTGTACCTACTTGAACTTCAACAACTTTCAAAACAACGTTACAAAAACGTTAAATTCTCATTACGTATTTTTAACCTTTTTTGTTATTGACCATTGACTCAGATCAAATCATTTAGTCCTCTCAAATTCTCATTTTTGAGAACTGCTTTCCACTTCTCATTTTTTAATGTTACACACATCTCAAAATCCAATCTACAACGGAGATAGATGGTTCCTGCCCTATTCCTCCACCCTCCCACATTTTTCAGTAATCTGTTGCACTTGGATGTACGTCACAAAAGAAAGAAGGAAAGGCCTGTTGTTCTTCCATTTTGTTGCAACTATAAATGACCATTGGTAAATACAGAAGAGGCACTCATATGTAAATGCTGGCTGTAATATGTGAACTGTACTGTCTAGGTTTTATGAAAACTGTTGCACCATTAGACTATGTGTAGAGTTGCACTGCATCCATATGTTTTCATACTTTAGCCTCATGTTAATAGCAGCTTTGGGAAATGGGTGGTGCAAGGGTTTTCATTAAGATGGCGCTCTAGAGGTAGATGACTGAGACTCATATTGGCCACATTGGCTGGTAATGAAACACATCCTTTTAAGTCTGGAAGCTGAAAAAGCTTTTCACAAGAGTGCATTTTTATTCTTGGCATGTCCCACATAAAATTCCCATCTTTTTTTTCTGCAGCTGAATGCCCTGCCACAATATAGCCTACTCTTCTGCTACTTTCCTCTTAATGAGCTGCTCTGTTTTTGTGTGCGACGCAGACCCGACGCAGGGGCCCACTTGAATGCAAAGTTATTAGCTACTCTCTCATATGGAATAATAGAATTTCCATTTCCTATTACCGAACCCTACCCTTGTCATCTGCCTTTTTGGGCTTTGTGATCTTGAAGTTTCGTGACAACACTGTCTCATGAGATTTTCAAATAAAGATGCAATGTGGCTACAGGCCGCTTTGTCACGTGAAGTGTCATGACCTGTGGCTTTGTGGCTACACTGAGTCAGACCTCCTAATGTGAGGAATGAAATGGCCTTAATCCACCAGACTACGTCTAGACAGCTCGCTGCATGGCTCGGCCCACCCCGCAGGCGGCCAACGTAACTGACTGCTCGTAATAGGGCACATCAACATTTTTGCAAAGAGAAAACAATCTCATGAATGGTAAAGCTTGACAGGAGCGCCCAGGTTGTTTTGGTGTAAATGAGCTAGGCTTCCAAGAGACCCATCTTGAAGACTGATTCAAAAAAAGAGGGATATTTGTACAAAACAAATGAGGCCCTGGTAAGTTATTGAAATTCAGGAGAGAGGATGGAGAAAACAAAAGGATGGAGGGATGCTATCCTCAGTGCAGCAGAGGAAGAAGAGAAGAGAGTCTAATTAAAGTCTGGGCACAGGCTGAAGGACTGACTTGTGACTAATCTAGCCTGAAGGCACATCTCTATTGCGGCATGCACATGGGCAAGACGCTGCAAGCAAAAGCAGTCTTGTGGTCTGTTTATATTGCAGTACATGTTAATATTGCATTGAGGAGAGGCATTGCACATTAAGGTGGGCGGATAGGGAACACGGGGAGCTTTGAGGAGCTAAGGGCTTTAGTTGCTACAACTGTACATTCACATACTCACAAATAAATACTGGTAGGATTCAGGGCTGTGTTATCTGGGTGATAATTATAAACACTACGGCCTTTTCTGCCCAACCATGCACCTTGGATAGGAGAAGTGTGATTTTTAGTGGACTCATCCCCTTTTTGCAGGTTTGGTCTGACGTCTATGACCATGAAAACCTTTACACGGCCCTATATTGTGGCCTTGGATGTGTGCCCAAATTCCCATATGGTAATTCTGGCCTTGATAACACTTTATAATAAGGTTCCATATGTTAACACATGCAGGATGCATCAATGAATAATGCATTATATATTATGGACTTTTATTTAACAGCATTTATTAATCTTAATGGTCATATAAAAATAATACACACATGTTCATTCTGAGAATGAACATGTGGAAATTAACTTTAAGCAATAATTACACATTCCTTTGATAAAACTGTGTTGTAAAGTGCTACTAAGATAACAGATAAAAAAAAAAGTCACACTTTATTTTAAGGTCCGTTAACATTAACTTTGCTGCTTATTAATAATTAGGAACATAGTTTTTAAGTTCAGGTATTGTATTAGGGATGTAGAATATGGTCATTTTATAGGTAACAATAAAGAGCCAATAAGTTAATATGCATGCTAATAAGCAAGTTAGTACGAATTTGTCACTATATTAAAGCTATAATACAGTTCGCCCCAAAAATGAAAATTTTGTGAATTAATCACATTTCAAACCAGTAAGGCTTTTGTTAATCTGTAAACCTCAAATGAAGACATTTTAAGTTAAACATGAGAGATTTGGTTCAACAAACATACATTGAGGACATCAAAAATGGTAAACGAAGGTGTATAGCAAATCATGTGTGAATGCCTCTTCAGGAGAGTTTTTTGAACTGATTGAATGTCTTTATAAACTTTTTGAGGCTTTTAAGATTCGGGTAAATGGACTTTCAGTTGAGGGACACAAACAAAAAACTGTTACAAAAACCAAAAATGAAAGTCTAATGGGTCTATTCCCATGAGTTTGAATAAATGCTGAGAGAATTTTCAGTTTTGGGTGAGTTACCCTTTAATTAACTAATGCTGCCTGCCTGTGTCAGCCTCTTCCAGAATGCTCAGGTATTTACAATATGTAGTTGCCATGGCATTGCTTTGCAGTTGCTAAGGTGTTTAGAATGATTTTTAGTCCATTATTATGTAGATGCTGGAGTAGTAGCTTACTAGGACACCTCAAAAAGGGCACATCGCCAAGTCTCTGTACACTCTAAAAGTGCTGGGTTCAGCCTGTTGGGTCATTTTATTGGGTTGTTTTATTATTTTTATCCAGGCAATGAGATTTTTATTTATTTTAACCCAAATGCTGGGTTCAACCTGTAATTTTATTGGGTATTTTTGGAATATTTGTTTTTTAACCCAGGTGCTGGGTAGTTTTTCTGTAAGTCGCTGGATAATTTTTAATGCTTTAACATTATTTTTTTTACGCAACCAGCTTGAACCTGTCTCCAATGACACAACCAGCTGTTGACTTAAAGTCAGAGAGCCCAGGCTTTGAGTCCTTTACAGGAAAGAGCAGTTCTCTCAGAGCCATGATTTGGTGCAATTGTCAATGCATTTGGCTTTGTATACATTTCATTTATAAAGTCTTATATAGTGCTGTAAATTGTATTATTTTACGCAACACAACATAAGGACGAGTCAGTGGTCACTTTGCATGATGCCTTTTGCCTTGCATTACATAAATGGATTGGTCCCACTTTATATTAGGTGGCCTTAACTACTATGTACTTACATAAAAAGTAAGCACAATGCATTTATTACGGGCATATTGCATTGCAAAACACTTTTGCTGCTATTAAGGCTATTATACAGGTATGGGTACAAGTAAGGTTAGGGACAGGTTTGGATGTATGAGTAGGTTTATAAGGGTGGGTTAAGGTGTAAGGGATGGGTCAATTATAAATGTAGTAGATAATTTTATTACAGATGTAATTATGTATAGGAGTTTATAAAAATATAAGTACAATGTGCATTGTACCAAATTATTAATTTAAATGTAAGTATATAGTACTTAAGGCCACCTAATATAAAGTGGGACCAGTGGATTTTATTTGTCATTGTAGTGAGTTTAATTTAATTTGATGTTAAAATATGTTCTCATTACTGTTTGTTTATGGGCAGGTTAAAGAGTCAGTCACCACATTTTTCAGCTATGAGTGAAATGAGAGGCCGTGGTTTGAAGTTCATGGTTTTGGTGAAAAGCGATTACAGAGAGCGATTGATACTCTTCAATTAAAATGCAACTTTAAAATGTTACATTTTTATGTTTAAAATGCTTGTTAAACGAGTTTAAATGTATGTAATATTGTAAACTATGCTATATTCAGTCAGACACATTTAATTTGTTTTGTATTTTGTCCATGTGTTCTTACTTGATAATAAATATAATTTTTTTTTGATTATTGCTTTTGCCTAGTAATTCTTTTTTAATTTCCAGCCCATTTCAAGCCAGAAATATAACAATTTGTAAACAATATATGATTGAAATACAACAATCGTGCATGTTTTGTAAAAACATTTAACCCAACCATCTAGGTCAAAATAACTCAGCATGTGTTCTGTCCAATATTTACCCAGCAGTGGGTTGCCAAATAACGCAGGTTTGGTTGTTTTTAACCCAGCATTTTTTAGTATAAGGAGTTTCTCCTTTAAATCGGTCTGAAAAGTAACATTGTAAGTGTTTCAATAATAATGGTAAATATACAGTCTATACTGTATTCAACACACATGGCTTCATATACTCTAAATATATCACCATCCATGAAATTCAGTTGGGGAAAAAAGACATCACATAATCTTATTCACTTCAGGAAGGATGAGGAAAGTCACCTTGTGGTTTTTCCCCTCTCTCAGCGTCCTTTATGCACACCAGTGCAACTCTGCAGTACTGCCCCAGGCAAAATTCCCATTCCCCAAAGGCGTGCCGTCTCGCATTCAGAGCGCAGTTAGAGGCTACAGCGGGTCGGGTTCTGACAGTGGCCCTGCATATCGGACGACAATAAATCATCCAGCGGCACCGGGGCTGTGGACTGGGAACCAAGGAGGCACATCCTCTTTATTTTAGCCTCGACTGTTTCTGCTGAATTCTAACAAGGACAGCAAAGCCAACATGATTTGGAGTGCAGGAAGGAGGGTGAGATGATTGGTCGGGTGTGGGAGGAGATGTAGCACAGGATTGTGGGATACATGGGTGGGACGAGACATCTAGAGTGAGGCAGCGGGGTCACCTGTGTTGCTTTCATTGAGTAATCACTGTGAAATAGCTCCGGTTAAGAGAGTCTGATATGGAGTAACAACTGCAGAGTAGAGAGTAGGTCCACAGGACTCTCCAAACCACTCTGTCAATGCGAGAGTGACAGCTAGAAGGACCGTTCACACCCACACACGCTCAGACGCATACACAAACACTCTCACACCCAGAGCACTGCACGCAATACAGAGAAAAACACTGGACCTAATGTTTTATAGAGTGTCACCAAAAATTATTTGGGCACACTGGCTACACTTAAAATAAATGAATACCAATGCATTAGATTCAGTGCATCTGAAAAAGTTATGGATTTGGTCATACTATCTATCTATCTATGTATTAATCTCGCATAGCAAGACCTACAAGCTGAAGGTCTGGAATACAGGTCAGCATTCATTGGCCAAGGCCAGCCTATGGGACTGTTTCACCGAAATGTCAAACAACCAATCACAGTTTGTTACGCTCCGTGTCACATTTCGGGGTGTGGAAATGTTGACACAATAACAAACCAATGTGTAAAACGATTCTATGCTGTGAATTTCAAATATTACATACTTTTGAAAATCCAGTGTTTAGTTGATCCTGATAAGCACTTATCATTACAGTTGTAAACACGGCGGCTTTCTTCTTTCGCAAAGGAGGGTTTACCGCCATGGCATCTTTGATTCCAGGAGGAACGATAAAGAACACTCACCTCTCAGAAATCCTGTATAATTCAACCAATCCGACGACAAGCTCAAAATTCCTGAAGTGTTTCCAGATAAGTGTGCCATATGCATCACACATTTACAGTCTGTCTATCTATCTATCTATCTATCTTAAAATATTATTCAAATCATTATGTTTAAATGTACAACTTATTTAAACTGGCTAATGTAAATGTACACAGTTGTTACGAATAAAATCCAACTGATGCACAAGTTCATTTTTATACCCATGTGGAAAGCAGAGCATTTCAATTATGTAAGCGGAGCTCTGGTGGAAGACTGTGACTAGACCTGACACACAGCTCAAATCCTCGACTTGCCAGTTACAGAAACACAGAAGAAGCAAATATTACGTTACTTAGATTTTAGACACAATACAATCAGGTATTTTGTCAGTTTTTGCTCTGCATTACAACACAGTTCAATTTTTGAACTAGCATCTCTGGGTAAATCAACACAAACTCATTTTATGAGGTGGCTAATTCGTACAAGTTCGTATGACCTTACTCTAAACCCCAGTGATGGGTAGGTTTAAAGGGGCGGGGTTAGGTGTAGGTCATTTGCAATTCATACAAATTGGCAACTCATAAAATATGCACAATAGCAAAAATCATATGATTTTTTCATACGAGGTCATACAATATTCGAATTAGCCACCTTGTAAAATATGTACGAATTGCTGTGTGATCGGGTTGGAGTTAATAATTCAGGAAGACTTTTGTCTGGCGTATCAATGTAACCTGCAGAAAGAGTCACCAAGAAATCACTACTAATGTTCTGTGACTGTATGAAATGTGAAAATTGTAAACATGCATATATATATGTCGCATATATATATGTATATATATATCACAATTTATGTCGATAAAAAAGAACGCAACAAAAAAAGTTGAAAATGTAACACCACTTTGCTGTGATATTTTGATGTACAATGTAAAGACATTCATACACATACTTCTGAGAGCCACTGTTCACTGTATAACATGCTTAAGAAAAGCAATATTGGTTTGGTCCATTTGAGTCTATTCCCAGCAAACCCTTTACTCCAGATAATGTGATGAGACGGAGAGGTGGATGTTATCACGAATCATTTGTTTAGATCGTACATTTGCACTGGCACTAGAGATCCTGATTGCATAACAGTGTTGTGTTATGACATTTTCAAAGATGTGTACTATAAAATTAACATGGTATGCCCCAAGCAGGTCGCAAAATGAAAAACATTTTCAAAGAAAGATGGAAATGAGCATTCATGCGTCACTGATGTAGGGTGTTTTGGTTAGTCATTATGAAAAAAGGTCACATTTTACAATACAGCACTGGGGACATTTTCTAAACCTAGAAAGAATAAATCTATATTTAAATCAACATTTTAGTTTTTAATAATTCATATATTTTCTAAAATACATTTTTTTATGTATTCGAGATTGTTTTACGACAACATTATTATAAAAGACATTAGATTAACATGTTAAATGACAGTGCTACACCTTTGCACCACAGCATAAAAGCAAAAGGGATGCACACATTTTACCGCAGTATGTTACAGAGACAGCAAGAGCTTGATATATGTCCTAGGCATGTTGAGTGAAGCATTTCAAAGGAAAGGCTAATCCATCAATCGCATGCAAAACACTTCTCGTTTCAGTCTTCACGTCATGGTTAAGTGCACAGAAGCACACAACCAAACCCTACATACTCCACGCTCACTATGTATTTTCTTTGGGTACCCAAATGCATCTGCTTTAATTCGGAGCAGCTGAAAATATCTCATGTAAAATGTATAAAGCATGAAGTCTTTCAGGAAGTTGCTAATAAACAGGAAGGCAGCACAGGCCCTGTGTTCCTCCTCCTCACTAGATTTAGCACTAGAAGCACGCAGCCCTGCTGCACAATTTATCAAAGCAAATTTATGAATCAATTGTCATCTCTCCTACTGACAAGCAACTGAGCTCTCCCTCTAACGGCTTGACAAATGGGACGCAAGCTATAAGAACACCGTGCTGGGGCTGCTTTGCAGAGTTATTATCTCCTTCATGGTTGATTATGACCAAATGCAGCCTTCATTTGGAGAATTTGACTCAATAGAGGTCAGAAAGACTTGTGTGATGCAGCATGCCACAAACACCTCTGCAAATGCCTCACGGAATTCATTTTAGAAGCCTTATATATGACGCATATGTTGGCTAACTGTCCTTGCGGAGAGTCCTTTACCCATCAATAAGGATTTGTTTTGCCACAATGATCCTACTAAAACTCACCAAAGCTCACATATTTAGTACACCCAATATGTCAAAGGCCTCTCGCACACACTGCAGATGGATCATTCTCAAAATAAGGTGACATTGGAAAGTCATTCAATAGATTGTTTTGAAATAGTTGTACTGTAACCTAACAGTTTATTGAATAATATGGAACAATATTTTTTTGCATTTATATTTTTTTAATTGCTTGTATTTGTTAAGTGCCCTTGTGCCCTCCATCTGTTATACCATGTCTGTGACATTTATAGTTATTTGTTTATGTTTTAAATATTTTTTTTTTTCTGGGGTTATGCATTAGTGCACAGTCTACCAAGTGTGCGAAAGGCAAAACAAACTATTTTACTTAAATTACTAATATAACATCAATTATTCAAAAAGTAAATATGTTCCTTGGTTTTTTTTGCTGTTACCAAAGGATTGTGAAAAAAGAAATTACGTTTTTTGAGGAAAACATTGTGGGATTTTTCTCTGTATTGTATACTTCAATGACAGCCAGTGTGTTGAAGGTCCAAACTGCAGTTTCAATTCAGCTTTAAAGTGCTCTGCACAATCCCAGCCGATGAATAAGGATCTCATCTAACAGAACGATCAGCCGTTTAAAAAAAAAATAAAAAATTTAAACAACAAATGATCAACCTCACACATAAGGTAGTCACGTATGATATAGGCAGAAGTATCACAAAAATCCATCTGGTTTTCTCAAACAACTTTTTTTCCAACTACAAAAACATCTGTTGTCACTGTTTTACCTTAGTTTTTGCATGCTTTGATTTTAAACACTGTGTTGGCACTTCCGCATACATCACTCCTGACCTTTCCAATGTGACTTTAATGTTTCAGGTTGAGCAAGTGCAAGATATGGTTAAAATGTTTTTTTGCTTTGTTTAGAAAAAGGGCAACCATTTCACTAAATGTCATGCAGATTGTGTAGAGTGCTTTGAAGCTGTTGAAACGGCAATTCAGACCTTCGACCCATAGAGAAAATCCTGGAATTTCTTTTTCGACTGCAGAAAGAAAGACATGAACATCTTGGATGACATGGGGGTGAGTAAATTATCAGGTAATTTTTATTCTTCAAGTGAACTACTGACCCTCATTTAAAAGTGGGAAATCTTCAAAAGTTCAGAGCAAGACAAGTCCCATGTTCGAATATAACTATGCTACCCAGTAGGCAAAAAACAGTATTTGAGCTGAGTATATGTTTTCATAGGGCTCATAAATTTATAGTGCTCTTAAAACAGTAGGTGAAAAGTACCTGGTCATCCTACTAATCTGAATTGTGAATTCACTAGACACTTTTCCATGAGAGAAGATTTGTGAAGGACAGTGATTTTGACAACATGGCAGATGTACATCCAGACCTGCAGCTAAGATGTGGCAGGATTTGCTAATGTTACCACTAGGGTCAGCTATCAAAGTTTCAGGATTGACTCGTATATTCTTTACACAAAGAACATTAATCACTGCTGCATTTAAACACGGCTGCCACTCCTAGTACTCTGCGGTGTGTACGTGTCCGTAGTTCAGTGGGCAAAACAAGAAAGAAAATTTGCTGAATAACTCAACTCTTTTCACAACAATTGCACCTTTAATTATTACACCGCACATTGCCATTTGACAGATTTTTCCTCCTTTTTTTTTTTAATCACGGCACATCTGTCTAGGGGATACACACCACTAAAAAGAATGATTTCCCTGAGGTGTGCTGCCGCCCCTGGCATCTGTTCCATAGCCAAAGTGCACCTCCACCAGTCAAATACAAGATGGATGGTGCACTGACGGAGCTCGGAAGCTGCTGCGCTGAGCCCAGCCAAAATGGACCCATGAAAAATACTGTACCATAGGGCAGTGTTTCCCAACAACTTTTTGACTTGGATATACCCACAGCCCCCCAAGCAGACTAAATGTGTTTCTTTTATACAACTGCATATTATTTGGCATTATCAGTAATTATATTACCATTATTATTAATATAATATAATAGTTGATCTTTATATAAAGATTATATACGTAATTATTAACTGTTTCTATATTCTTAATCTGACGTAAGGGCTTGTGAGATCGAATTCAAAAGTCATCAACTGAATAACTCCTCTAGAACAGTGAATATAAAATTTACCAGCAAAATGGTTCTGTGTGAATATTCTAATAAGAGAGTTAAACTGTTCTTTTGTGCTGTACTGCTCCTGATTCCCTTCCATAGAGATGGCCTTTGCCACAGGGTGCTTTCTAAAGTTGCTTAATGAAGGAGGCTTACAGTAGGCTGTGATTGACAAAGGCCAATTTAATCTGCCTATTAGTCAAACTCATGGTGGGAGCAGCTAATTATAGTGGGAGTCCTTCATTTTACATTGCAAGAGATCTTTTGTAGCTTTAAATGATGCAAATCGAATTGTCTGAAACATCTCTCTAAGCTTTTGTCCTCTTATACAACAGCTATTTCCAGTTTCAAAAGTGCTGATATAACAGTTCAACAGCACTAGGAGGTTTTTTTTTTTTCCGATTCTTATTACTCTGCTTGTTAGTGTTGATTTCAAGACAGATTGTCAATCTGGGCAATACTGGTGGGGATTTTCTGAGTCATAGAATCATTAATTCACCTGATTTATTCAAACTCTACTAATTCATTCAATATCAGAGAAGCAAGTGTTTTTATAAGTGAGTCATTGAATTATTCATTTAACCAATCTGATCTAACACACTAATTAATTCAGGAACAAAAAAGTCACTGTTTTTATGAGTGAGTCATTGAATTGTTCTATTCACTCAAACCCACTGATTCAGTACCAAATTTCGATACCTAATGGGTTAATTTCATCATCGTCAGTGAGCCAATAAGCCTACAGCAACTGTAAACATCTCAGAGCAGATTTATCAGTGTTCAACATCCGTGAGAGAGATTTGAATGCGTACAAAGCAGTTTGCTCTCAATAGCTCCCACAGTAAATCCGAAATTGCGATCGTGGAAGAGAAAATACAGGCAGACTGCTTGAAGCTACTAATGTTCAGCAGGAAAATTAATAGAAACAGGGTTTGTACGGTCATGAAAAACCTGGAAAAGTCATGGAATTTTAAAATGGCAATTTCCAGGCCTGGAAAAGTTTTGGAAAAT
>JAUCMS010000048.1:7486639-7500424 GCA_032357445.1 Enteromius radiatus
CTCAGTTGTTATATTGGACTTCCTACATTTAAGTTACCTTTATTATTCCGCATCCGCGAAGAATTTAAGTTGTTGTTTAAATAAATATAATTTGTGTTCAAGATCATCCAGTTGTCCGTCTGCTTCCATAACAGTAGCCAGATGTGTAAACTTAACTTGTAATTAACTTGTAAATTTATTAAAACTATTTGGACTGATTTATTGTGTTGGATATATTTAGTTGTTTTGTGGCTCAGGAGCTGAGGCTTTGAGTCTGTATAAATGTCAACAAGCTGAAAAAAAAAGTTTTTGAGATAATGCAGTCTTGCTGAAATTGATTTAATAAAATTGACATCGAAAAACCTTTATTGAATGGTATCGATATCGAAAGTTTTTAACGATACCCAGCTGTAGTGTAGATTCAGGCATATTATTATTTTTAAATACTCTTTTTTGCCTTCCACATGAATGGACCCACTGTCTGTATGAGTGAGTCATTGAATCATTCATTCAGATGATTTGTTTAAACATAATGATTCATTCTGGTATGAAACAAGTGAGTGAGGCATGATTTGTTCAGTAACAAAAAGTGATTAATTTAGGAACAAAACACCACTGCTGTGTGTTTATTAGAGAGAATGATTCACTTTGCTCTTTTGTAATAATTACTGTTGATGGTGAACAATTTCACAATCTGTCAGCCTTATTATGTTTGTAAAATAAATTAATCAATATTAAAAAAATTTCAAAGCATCACATCAAATCACAAACCAAGAAAATCCTGCTTTTGATCTGAATATCATCACAGCTGTACTAACCCAGCGCCAAATCACAGGAAGTCCAGCAGAATCTCACTGTTTGTGTATTGTAATCATGTACCAGTGTAAACAAACAGAAACACATTGATAAGTACAACAGCAAATGGCCACTGAAGCATCTGCCATCCTGTCCGCGTTCTCTTTTTGATGTCTATGCCAGCTGGCAGAGGGCATCAGGGGCACGGGTTCACCTACCCGGCCGTGCTGATGTCACGACCGGTGGGTCACAGTCTGGGGTGGCATCTACACTCCATTTCAAGCCGTCTCTCCAGGGGTCCTAGGTGTTCAGTTAACATGGCCACCAAGACCATAAGCTCCATTAATCCATCACTCTCTGCCCCTGACAGGTGGGCAGGTGAACCCTGGGGCACCCTGAACACACAATGCCAACAAAATGGAGGAGGCCAGAACCTTGGTTCAGATCGATACGCACCCACCCGGAATACAAAATGAGTCTGCTATTCATTACAAGCCGTAACAACCCCTGGCTCTGTCTCATTCATCAGCCAAGGCTGGTTCTGCTCAGTTATCATCTAACCTCAGAGTCTGTGGGTGAATAAACGATGCTACAAACCCAAGCAACATCATCAGAGAGAGAAAGAGGCATGAGTAGCAGGAGAGAAGTAGTGGGAAAACCCTGAAGTCAGCTGCACAAGGGCTATCGGGCTCTGCTACGCCCATCGTAGTCAGTCATTCCATACATCTGTCATGCTCACGACCAATTGGATTATCTGTCCTTGGTTGTAATTTACAAGCTCAAGTAAATCCTGCTACATGAAGGACAAATTTTGAGGCGTAAGCTGAGTTGTCTTGAGAGCAGCGTGAAACCTCAGATGCTATTTGCCACGCCTCTCCTTCATAACTCGCCGTTTATGTCTACCATAAAGTTTACAGACTCGTTTTTTATATACAACCGAATATTATTTATGACACAGGCCAAATCACAGAGCACTGTAATCAAGGTTGATGCCATCGCCTTGGACCGGCATACTGAGGAAAGTTTTTTGGGTACAGTGTTCCCAGTGTTTGTTTTTTTCTGACAGACTCATTAGTAAGGCTCAAATATGCTAATAGCTTTCATCAGCATAAACAACAAACTATTAATATTAATGATAAAGAGGTAAGTGGAAAATCTGAGAAAAAAGACATAATTAATGTTTAATTCTGCATTTTAATTTTAAGATTAATGTAATTAATCAATGTAAACATAATTTTTGGTATATTTAGGAATTAATTTTGTAAACAAAGCGTAGTCCCTTTTTTCATGCATGATGTTGAAAAAAAAAATCTGTGTTTTGCACAAGCAGATCATTTGACCTTATAAAACCTTAGTATATCATCAAAAAACATGAGTATTAATTTTGTTGTGTCTAATACATTTTTTGACTCTTGACAGTAACCACTGACTTACATTTTATGAATGATCACAGTTTCAGCTAAAAATATTCTTTACTGTTCCTCCGAAGAAAAAAAAAAGTCATCTAAATCTTGGATGCATGACAGTGAGTAAATTAGCAGCAAATTTACTCCCACTTTATATTAAGTGTCCCTAATACTTGTGTACTTACATAGTAACTACAGTATATGTGTACGTAGTATGTAACCACAGTGTAAGTACACACTGGTACATAGTAGCTGTAATATTTCTGTAACTTACACACATGTATAAACCCTCAGAATGGTACTACGTACTACATACTACGTACACATCTAATTACTATGTAAGTATACAGGAATTAGGGCTGCTTAATATAAAGTGGGACTGCAGATTTTCCTTTTTTGGATTTCTAATATATTTAAAATCACATCACATACCACAGATTTAACTGATGTAAATTTATAATACAATAAAATTTCATACAATGATACATTTTATTATTAATTGTAAAATATAATAACTATATTATTTCTTATTGATATTTATATATATTTTCCTTAAAAAGTAACTGTGTTCATATCCCCATGAGATACATGTCGCCCATGATGGGAATCACCATTCTGATAGATACCAACAGAGAAAAAGCCATCAGAAGGGTTGTAAAAAATCCTCCACAGATCCATCCTTCAGCCCACAGAATGGGAGGCTCTTGTGCTTTGTGCCTGTGACAAGAGGAAGAAGTTTCTGAAAACAAGCCCCAGTCTGTGTCTGGCAGAGCAGCTGCTCTCAGACTGTTTATGGCTGTGCTGCCATGGAAGCTCACAGTGTGAAAGTCGACAGTTCACGCTGAATTAATTATTCATTCGGAGGAACCTTATTAAAATGCATCTTTTTTTTTTACTCCCTTGAAATATAATTGCAAGTAATAAGCCAAGAGGTCAACGAGGCATTTACAAGCTTGATCTACCGTCATGCTATCTCAGCCCTATGTTGTTTTAATAGGCTAAATTAATATGAAGGGGGTATGGTGTTTTCTTCATAAACTGTTCAGCGATTAATGATTCCATCATTTTTGGGGTAATTTTCTGCTATCTGCCTGGGTGGGGGAGGAGGTGTATTCGGATCTTATCAAGGAGAATTGAATGTAAAGACGTAGCTACTATTCATCATTTGATCCATGAATATAGCTTCATATGTCTGGATCCCCTGAAGCGTTCTCCAAAATGATTCAACTTAAGATTTTTATCCAAGTCAATTTGCATCAGTTTCCCTGTCAGCAGTTCCCAACTGACTGAATGGAAATGGCAAGGACTACGTCAGTAGTATTGCTCACATAAAAGCCTCCAGATATAAAACATACTACAGTTTTGTCATAGCAGAATGAAGGTGTGCTCATGCCATGTTTGAATTACTATAATTACGAGATTCCGGTTTGTAAAAAGCACAAGCATACATACCATCTAGTTTAAAGTAGTTATCACATAATTGAATGTCTCTCTAAAAATAACCTATAACTTTATTAATAAAGCTCTTGCATAATGACTCATTTTTGTAGTACCGTGTTTTTGTCCACTGATAACTCAAATCACACTGTTTCATTTGTGCGCTAATAGTGTTATCTTAAAAAACATAATTCTAAATCAGAGGATGTGAATAGCCCCGAGTAGAACGTCCAGACCTGTCATCTAGTAATTATGGTTATTATGACATGGTGTGAACACAGCATGTCTCCACTTTACTTTTAAATTTCAGGATGTCAGTTGTAAGTTTTGGCTCTGTATCACAACTACAGTAAATGGACATCTGGTTCCAAAAGAAGTGGTCCTTTTCCCACATAAGTAATGTATGTGTATATATAGTTCACGTTTTACTGAACTATATATATACATATATATCAGTGCTCAGCGTGCTGTATTCAGGTCAGATGACAAGGTTGCTTTTACTTTGAAAGGTAGTGCTGGCTGAGAGGAGTTTCTTCAAGCTGATAAGTGATCGAGGGTAAATATTTCTGATGAACTTGATGAACCTGTGAAATCTTTTTCAGGGTGTAAAGGAAAATAAAAGCTGAAGCTCTTTCACTATACCTTGCAAAAACAGCGAATTACATAGGTGAAAGGAAATCTGTGTATTGCGTGTAATCACTTCCATAGTCTAGATCATAACAACAACAGCAACCTTTGTCAATGTTTGCCAATCTACATTATCATCTGAGGAGATTACAAAGATTTTATTTTACTCTAAAACATGAAATGTGGAGTTATCTGCTTTGCTAAAAGACAACTCCTGGCTTTTGCTATTAAACAAACTTTTAATATGGAAACTTTAATTTGGTAAATTACCTGTATGTGTTTAAGTTATTATTACTTAATCAAAACAACCCAACTGCAGTTTGATTGATATTACTTGGAATGCACAATACTACTAATAATAATAAAAAATATTTCTGAAAAGAAATAAAAAGTTATCTTTTTTTTTTGCAAATGCACTCTTCTCTGTTGTTGTTGTTTGCAAAAACTACAAATAAATAATATATTGTATTCAGGAAATAGCATAATGAACATAAAAAAAAGAATATGACAAAAAAACAAAACAAACAAAATATACAACAACAACAATAATATATTTGTAATAATTATAATTTATTAAATAATATATATATATATATATATATATATATATATAATTTATTCTAACTTAATTAATTATGATTGAATGAAATTGCCTTCAAAATAAAAGGTTTTGTTTACATAATAAATATAAATGTACTCTGTATATTTATTAGGTATATATAAATACACACACATACCTGTATATACTTAAGAAAAATATATTACGTTTATACATTCAATATTTATATTTGACATAAAATTATATTAATACAAATGTAATATATACAATAAATATATTATGTAAACATGATTAATTGTGATTACTCATTTGACAGCACTAACATTTGTACAGTATATATATATATATATATATATATATAATAAAAACATTTTAATTATCACAAGTATATTATCATTGTTGTTGTTGTTTTGCATTAATAGAAATGATAATAAATAATAATAATCTAATAATATTTTTTGTCACATTCTTTATTTTATTATCTATCACTTCTTGAATAAAAAAAACTTTTTATTCGTGTTTTTTGCAAAACAGTAACAATAATAATAATAATGACTTTTTGCATTCACACTAAATGTGTCAGATTGACATTTCTACATTAAATATATTTCAGTTTGTAACATAAAAAACCTGAAAGTAAAATTCTGAAAGATTGATAGTGATACAGCTAAGCTTATTCAAAAACGTGAATAAAAAGACATTAGAGGCATCTGTGTGATAGAGCCTGTAGAGGATTGTATGACAGTAAGAAAAAAAAAAATATTAAGAGGCCTATTAGCACTTCAAACTGAGCTGTGATACTCACAATGTGCAACTGCAGGTAGTCTCCCAGGCCCTGGCTGCTCTCCACCTGCACCAGGATGGCATCACTCTGCTGGGTGCTGAAGCCCACGGCCAAACGGTCTGCCCTGGTGCTCGGCCGATCATTGGGGGCCCAGGTGTATGTGATGAGTGCTCCTCCTCTCCCAAAAATATATGTGGTCCCAGCTGCCAAATGAAAAAAGACACGTAACATGAGCTAAGGATTTAAAGATGTTTCATGAGACAAAAGAAAATAAGAATGAAAGCGAGATGTGGAGCAGCACAGCAGGAGGGATGCAGCAATGTGAATGTGTGAGGCAAGATGGATGCTAAAGAACCATCTCGCATTGCATATTTGCCCTGTGCTCTGCCTCATATGAGATAAAAGCGTCTCTGTCTTTAATAAGTTGCCATCTGTTCTGAAGTGCTTTGAATGCTCATTTGCAATGTGTTTCCTTAGTGACAAACGTCATATTCAGGACTGCCATTTCAGAAACAAGCATCCTGCATTTGGATGGCCCTTTTCAATGCAACTTCTTGCCCTCTTGTTGCTCTCGTTCTCTGCCGCATACTTGGGTGCTAATATTTCACTGCGATTGGACATGGCATCGAATCACAGCGGCTGTATAGAAATGAGGATCCGAAATGGAGCCAGTGCCGTGCTGCGTCAGCTTGGTAAGAAACCACCGCAGGGCGGGACTGATGCCCGACATGCTTTAAACTGCCAAGCTATCCACGCTGAAACAACCCTAGAGAATGAACCTGGGCAACTGTGTTGACCGATTTGCCAGGGTAAAACAAGAGGTTGTAATGTGAGCTGCCTCACTGTTGAAGCACAATGGCACAGTAATGGACAAAGGTGAACAAAGCCCAGCTATACTTAATGAACAATGTAGAAAAACCCATCAAGAAGGGTCTAGAAACAAGACGTAAAAAAACTATTTAATAGGATGTTTTCAGCAATTTTTGGTATGCTGTTGTATTTTCACATTCTGGTAGCAATTACTAAGCTAAGTGCTCTAAATATTTAACAGTATTATCAATATTGTGGTACTGCGATAACAAAGCACCTTGATGTCGTATATATATGAAATAACAGGTCTTAAACAACGTAACCTATTCTAACGTAAAATATCTTTACAGTTGTGTTTTGTGCTTTTATGCTTTGACACAGTATCTGTCAAACAAACTAAAACTGAAAGCAAATATGGCTTAATCCCTTCGTCGAGTATTTTTGTTACGCTATTCAAAGCAAAGAGATCACTTCATTCAGGAAAAAAAAAATTCTGGTGTTTTCCGCACCTCAGAGCGGTTCAGTTCACATAATGCAGTGAACTCATTTATTGCATATGCTGTGAGTTTAACATGAGTTTGGAACGTAATGGCCACCAGTTTTTCTTTGTTTAGTTTTCCTTCAAATTTCCATATCCGTCAAAATAAAAGCTTTGAATTGCTGTATAAATTGCTGACAGCTAGTCGTTTTGCAGACACATGTGCATGGTGATGTATTTTGGAGGAGGCGTGTATTTGGAGAGTGGTTTGCAGGGAGGGTGGGATGTTATGCTTTCATACCTATTGCTACCTTTTCTGAAATTGCCTACCCTATCTTTAAATATCTGAAAACAACTTCGAAAATATTTTATATTTCATCTTATATCGCAAAAATTGAGTAAAATACAAAAAATATTTTATTGTAAATATATAATGAATATAATAATACTATACTACATTTTTGGACTAATCTAATCTAAGCTTTTATTATAAAACAATTAATTAACTATAACAATAAGCAATTTTAAAGCATTTGTTAATACAATTGCACTTTTAACATGTTATTCAATAAAAATACATTTGAGCAACATATACAACTTTTGATTTTAATAATGTATTTAAATTAACAATAAGCTCTAGATAGTTTACTGTAACTGCATTACTAATACTGACCGATGAAACTAATGCAAATCGATACCAAAACTTTAATGAAATTTCCAAAACTACAAGTTTTTGGGAAAAACTGGTTGTGCTATTTTTCTCGCCTGTGCTACATATTTTGTTATCTAATGAAATAACATCCACACAGTCTGTTCTGGAGTTGCAAAGCACCTCTAACATTATTTAAAAGCTCTTTGAACATCTGTCAGGTGCTTTTCGTTTGTCACGCTCGACACTCGGCATCTGCTGGAAGGCCAGATATTTGTTCATCACTGGTACATTGAGACGAGGGTTTTCTTGAACTGATTAATGGTTTGCTAAATGACTGACCTCCCACTTTTCCATCAAATCTCACCTAAATACCTGGATGCCAAAGTGGAGCCACCTGTCATTCCTGGCGCTTGTGGTCGTCTAAATGAGCAAACAGAGGAGGTGTGAGGAATGTAATTAAGTGTTCTGGCGAGTGGTCCCCTAGGCGGGATGTGGGTTACAGAGTGCTGAACACCTGCTCATGAAAGCTGCTAACTAACTTGTTGAGTTTGGGCCGCCTCGCATCACCACAACTGTTTGAGCCACTGAAATATGAGGAACGGTTATAATGAAATGCTAAAACACATGGGATCAATCAAGCCTATTCATTTAATTGGAGCTAAAGTGTCAGTTGTCAGCAGGATCCAGAATTATCACTTGCCAAGCGCTGAATGAAAGTAAAATTCTGTATTGGCTATTAAGTCAATTAAAACTGGCTGCCAGTAATTTAATTTAGTACTGCAACATAAAATAAAATTTAAATCAAATTATAATAATGATAGTCTGACCCTCACTGATGTAAGCAGAATGTAATTCGAATGAAAGGCAAACAAACAGCCTACCTACTAACTTTTACGTCAACTGAAAATTTTGAGTTAATCTACAATGCCTGATTTGTTTTTTTTGACATGACACACATGGAATATTTCTCACATTAATACAGCTAGACAAAAAATATCAGGAACAAAGCCACAATGTGTCTTGACATTTGTGACAGGCACAGTTTCATTGAGAAACAGATACTGACTCATCTCTTATTATTCTGTGAAAAACAGCTCAATAAGTCCAGCGTCAATGGGATTTAAATATATGCCTTTTTAATAAGAAATTAGGCAAAATATCGTTTCACGGCTGTTAAGAGAAGTTAATTTGCAGTTGGGTTGTATATGTTTGCTACGTAAACCATATATAGTGTCTAGACAACCCATGTGACTGCATCGGCCCAAGGGTGTTTTTTATGAGACCCGTTTAGCCTGACGCTTCACAGCAGAGGTGAAACTTAACCACTGCTATCATGATGCAATCAGAAAGTGTATAAAGTCCCCAAAACAGAATTGATTTCCTTACTCAGAAGGAATAAGAATTTATCGGCTTGGTTGTTTTCTAAATGTTGGAATCTGATTCCACTCTATATCATTTTAAGGTTGTGCTAAACAAATCAATATCACTTCACGTGGGCCTCTGATCATGTTGTTGGCCTTAGATTGGTTATGACCTATACTCATTTATCTGTCCTTGAAAATTATGACATGAAAGCACTCGTAGCCTTTTCTATAGATAAAAGAAACCATCCTTGTTTTTGCAAATAAACATTTGCCCAAGAAAAGAGGATGTTGATATGGTACATTTAAGCCGTTACTGGGCTCCACGACGGCTCTTTGTCAGGCTTTAGTGTAGTGGAACAAGAGAAGGCCAGTGCATTAAGTTCCTGATAGGTTAAGCATTTGTAAACAGTGTTTAATTCAATAAACACACTGAATGAACTGTCCACACGCACCGTCTTTGGGGGGAAAAAAGTCTTGGAGGCAAAAATTCAATTTTCCTGCTTCAGTTACTCCCTGTAATTCAGCTAAAAAGACTTGTGTGTATTGAGCAAGATAATACCATTTCCTGAGCCGTGTTCCATTTAAAACTACCAATCACAACTTTTATAATCCTGGCTGTATGAAACAGGAATTTTGGGCACAATATATTAAAGTGCTTGTCTCTTTGTTAGGCTGTTTAATATAAAATAAGGTTTAAAAAATCTGCATGCACAAAGTCTTCTGAATAAATGTAGAATCACTTGGCTTAGAATAGAAAAATCTCTTGCTTTTTTTGTTTTTTTTTTGCCTAGAGGTTCTGACTAAATGTTATTTACTTTGGTCTATTTAAAAGTGTAATAAACAAAAAGCAGAAAACATGTGAGTGAAAATATGCAAATATGTATAGAAATACCTGACCTAATTAATTTGAACACACCCACACACACTTTTCCCTCTTTAGTCTATTGTATATGTATTAAAAAAGCTAAACTTTCAAATGCCATTTAATCTATCCCTGATGAGATTTTAAACTGCGTGATCCATCTTCTCTTTTGC
Source organism: Enteromius radiatus (assembly GCA_032357445.1). NCBI lineage: Eukaryota > Metazoa > Chordata > Actinopteri > Cypriniformes > Cyprinidae > Enteromius > Enteromius radiatus. The sequence goes on from JAUCMS010000048.1 coordinate 7,496,566, forward strand.
TTCTAAGATTAATAAACATTCCACAGAGTTTTCTTATGGTAATATCACAACTTGGAACCCCGTGGCATAAAAAGCAAACACATAATAACAAAAAAAAAAAAGAAAAAAGTTTTTGACTACATCACCTCCCCAATGAACAGTTGAGCAAAATGATTTATTCTCGCTCTTTTCATGCAGCTCCGAAACGTCTCGTATGTAACCCTCGTTCCCTGAAGGAGGGAACGGAGACGTCATGTCATTGACTGACGTCATGGGGTCCCACCTGGGAGATCAACTGACTCTTGAATTTTGTAGAAAATGCACATGGGAATTGGCTAGTGGATTCTGCATGCAAAGCCACTCCCCTGGACATACGGGTATATAAGATGGCGGCGAGCAAAACACTATTAAACCCTATGGAAAGCCCCACAGCCCAAACTGAGTCATGTAGGATGCCCAAATGCTGGCAAGCTGAGAAGAACAGCGTGTCAGACCAAATGGGAGTTCGAACATAACCTTTCCAACACCCTGGGGGTCAGCAAGCAGACCCAGCAGGGGAATGATGGGACGGAGCGCACAGAAGTTTGTGCAGAAAAACTTTTAGAAGGAGCAGGGGACATGGTGGGAAGAAACCGTTGGGGTAAAGAACCAGGAGTGATGGGGGGAAAGGAGACCTCTGTCAGAAACAATTCAACAAACAAAAGGTTCACTAGAGAAGCGCCGTGCGCCAACGCCCAGGTGCGGCCGACACTCCGGGTGGAGTGGGCTCTCACCCCTAGGGGGCATGGCTCACCTTGGACCTGGTAGGCTGAGGTGATGGCATCGACCACCCAATGGGCCAACCTCTGCATGGAGACAGCATTTCCCTTCTGCTGACCTCCAAAGCAGATCGGAGTTCCTGAAACTCCTAGTGTGTTCCACGTAAAGGGGCAGAGTGCGAACGGAACACAGCAATGCAAGGGCTTGGGTCTGCCTCCTCCGCAGGCAGCGCTTGCAAGTTCACCATCTAATACCGAAAGGGTGTGATGGGAACTTTGGGCACATAACCAGGACTGGGTCTCAGGAAAACGTGAGGCCGGACCAAATTCAAGGCACGATTCACTGATCGAAAATGTGTGCAGGTCTCCTATCCTCTTCATGGAGGTGAGTGCGACCAGGAGTGAGGTTTTTAAAGACAAAAACTTCAACTCAACTGAGTCTAGAGGCTCCCCATAGTACCAAAAGGGCGACAGAGAGGTCCCAAGAAGGGATTAGATGCAGACTGGCTGGGTTCAGCTTTCCCGAACCTCTAAGAAACCTGACGACCAGGTGGTATCTTCCAAGAGAAAGCCCATCTACAACATCATGTTATGCAGTGATGTAAACTTTCAAAGTGGAAGGGGACAGCCTCTGTTCCAACATCTCCTGAAGGAAGGGAAGCACTACTCTGACCGAGCATCTTAGTGGATCCTCTCGATGAGAGAGTCAGTGAACAGACCCCACTTCAGTCAGGGAGTAGAACAACCAGCAGTGGGAGGATTCCTGGGAGGCAAACATATCAACCTGGGCCTCCCCAAATCGACTGCAGATCAGTCTGTATGATTCAGATTCGGCTGTATGATTCAGATCGCCCGCAACGTGAATAGCTCGCAGTGATTTCAACCAGGAGTGACTTTAGAGGAGGAGATGGTGGGCGAGTTGCGAAAGACGAAGGGAGCGCAGACCACCCTGTCGGTTGATATATGCTACCGTCGTGATGTTGTTGGCCCAGACCAGCACAAGCTTGTCCCGCAGCATCGGTCAAAACTGGCACAGGGCGAGCAGTTGCCTGAGGCAATCGATATGCCATTGCAGTCAAGGTCCTGTCCAGGAGCCTGAAGCTGCCTGCCCATTGCACACAGGGCCCCAACCAGTCAGAGAGGCATCTGTGGAAACCACCACATGCCTGGACATCTGTCTTCAGCGGAAGCAGACGAAAACCCCTTCTCTGATGCAGCGAGAGTTCGCTGCGGGACGAACTGGGGCCATCATTCTGTAACTCCTGTAACTCTGTAACTGATCGTCACTCTAAGATCTGCCAAGCCGCTAGCCGATGCGGCCAAGGAGCCTTTACGGCCCGCTGAACCAGAAGTGATAGTGGACAAAGCTAGCCTTCTAATAAAAGAAAGCAGTGATTCAAGCAAAGCCATGGACATGCGCTCGCAGTAAGCACATGAACCATCCGGGAAAGCTGTCTCAGCGTGACTGAGGCCCAGACAAGTGAGACCGCAATCGTGGCTGTCATCAGAAGTGAGGAAACTTCCACATCCAGAAGCACACGGTCAGGAGGACATGATCGACGGCCGTGACCGCCATGGGGAGGACCGCTGCAAACAATGTGCTCCAGTGCAGTTTTCTTTGCTGGAATGCACGACACACGGATCAAGAACCTTCTTACAGCAGGTATTTTCTTCTAATTTCTTGACGAATCGGCTCCGAAGCAGAAAGCGTAAACTGGTCAATTCCCATTGGAGTCGATTGGTCTCCCAGGCGGGACCCCATAACGTCAGTCAATGACGTAACGTCATAGTGACTGACTTAAAGGGAACGGGTTTTACATGTTTCTTCTTTTCAACAAGGCAAATAACAATTTCCAATAAAGCATTGGGATTGGATTTCACTGAAAGCCCCTGTGAGATGCTGTGATTAGATAAGCTCTGTGTATGGAGGCTAAAGGGAAGTGAGTTAGGAGCGGTGCAGTTATTTGCTGTGTGTTCCCAGATGCCCACAGACTGAGGGATATTGGAACATGTCCATTGGATCACGAGTGTACAGGTTCACAGGCTGACATTCCTCACAGCTCTAGGAATCAATGTCAGGATTCTATACAGACACATGAAAGTGGGCAAAAGATGAAGAAAGCTATACAACGCTCCAGAGATGTTTGTGCAAGATTTCACATTTCTTGAATTAATTATTCCAAGTTATTAAGTGATGCTGCAGTAATGAGCATTATTGCAGCAAGGGTATAGCACAGAATAATAATGAAAGAGACTAATTTTCCATTGTCTTTGCACTAGCAGAGGTAGACTACTTAAAATAAACTATTTAATCCAAACATAGGTTTGTGTATCAATAATGATAAGATATTTAATTTGTCAAGGTCTGCTTCTTTGGTTAAACTCTGAGGTTCATTTTTTCTTTTTAAATTAGGTTGATCTATAGATAGATCGATAGATAGATAGACAGACAGTTATATATTGCTGTTAAATTTCCAAATATATTTGGCTTCATGACATTTTCATTTGAATTGTTGTTTACTTTGTATTAACATTTCACTTCAAAAATTAATGTTTTCGTCAGCACATTAGTTTTTTGTTGTGGTATCAAAGGCTTCTAAATATAGAATGGAAAGTAATTAAGGGGGAAAAAACAGATATAATAAAAGATAAATGAATCTTTCCTCTCTGGATATGGACTGTATGCCAAAAACAAACCAGCTGCCACTTTTGGGACGACTAGAACATTTTTGTTAGATCCATCCCAAGTATTTTTTTTATGGATTCAGCTCAACTGCTTTACACTTTTTTTCTTTTGTCGTGTGTTTAGCTGCAATAATGTGATCCATCCAGCTCAGCTGTTAGAAAAAAAGCTAAATATTTATTTTAGAAACCGTGATATATTTTCTTCAGAATTTTTTAAGAAATATAAAGTACAAAAAAAAAAATTAAAATCAATAATCACACTGGATGAACTGTCCACACACCATCTTTGTTTCTCCATCTTTGGAGGCAAACATTCAGTTTTCCTGCTTCAGTAACTTCTTGTAATTCAACTACTTGGATTGTACTAATGTCTTTACAATAAAAAAATAAAATAAAAATAAATAAATGCAATTTAATTGCTTAATAAAAGCCTATAC
>JAUCMS010000048.1:7523119-7537165 GCA_032357445.1 Enteromius radiatus
TCCCTTTTAATATTTCGCTTAAAATAATTTAAAAAAAAAAAAAAAAAAAAAAAAAACTAACACTAAGAATCAGATTGTTAATTACTGAAAATCTCAGCCAAAGCTAACTGACTAAAAGGTCAGCGGAGAAAAGTAAGCATCTATCAAGTGTCGAATGAGCCGGTAAATCCCTGCACGACTTAGTGATTTCTACTTGTTTTATTTAAGGGAGCAACTCTGATCTTAAAGGATCATTGAGGATGAATGCTTCATAAGGAAACGGTTTGCAATGACAGCGTCCATTTTAGAAAATAAGCTGGAATGGGATAATGTGCTAACAGACGTAAAGTGTTCACTTCTTAATCACCCTAAGGGGACTAATGTTGACTTCTGCTCACTGTACATTATTCTGTTTCCTCCATGGCTTCTTGTCAAACTAATTCATTTATCTCCTGTGAGATGGTGTTAAAATCAATTTCATGATGGATTTTGGACATTTCCAGGTACTGCTGTACATCAGCACAGACTAAAATAGCTAAGTAACCACTTTGTTACCCAAATAAAAGCCAAAGCTAATAAAGTTCACTATACACTCTCAAAAATAAAAGCGCTTTACGATGCCATAGAAGAAGCCTTTTTGGTGTAAATGGTTCCATTAAGAACCTTTTAACATCTCAAGAACCTTTCTGTTTGTGGTGAAAGAAGGTTCTTTAGATTATACAAAGGTAAGAGATTTTTTTTACTGAATCGTTCTTTGTGGAATCTTTTAAGCATCTTTATTTTTAAGACAGCTTGAAACTAAAACTATTACAAAATATAATAATTCTCAATAATCATAATAATTATAATAATAATAATAAAAAAGCTGATTTAAGATTTGAAAATTAGATGGAAAAATGTAAACATAAAAACTTTTAAAATGACTGAAATTAAGATTAAATCAAATAAAGATAAACAATCATAAAAACTAAAAAAAGACAAAAGCACAACAAACTGTTAAATCTTCAATTAAAATTAAAAATACATCTGAAAATAGAAAAATAAAAGCTAACGTAAAATTATAAATACTATAATAAAACATAGATGATATAAAAAACAACACCTCCTCATACAACTAATAGGAAAAACAACAACCATAGCAGTTATACATTGATTATTATAATATACTAAAATACCAAAAATATGTAATTTATTTGAATATTAGATTGAAAAACTTAAAAACCTAGACACAAAATAATTAAACCAATATCAACATATGTTGAAGTAGTAATATTATTAAAGTTAAGCTAAAATAAAAAACTAAATCAACAAAAATATATAAATAATAAAAAATGACACCTGAAAAGATAAAAAGGCCATTTAAAATATGACTAAATACATAGTATAATATTAAAAATAACGGTGACTATGTCTCATTAGTAAGAGAAAAAAAAAAGGCGTGTACAACAATGTCATGAAAGAATGAACCAAAAAGCTGAACTAAGCTTAAAAAAGTGCCTTGCTGAGAAAAAAAAAACTGAATGCAAGAAAAGGCCAAGCCACGAACTGATGGGCCCTGAATCAAAAGCCAAGTCACTGGCCAGGGTGACATATGCAGCTTGTCTCCATGAGTGTCACGGAGGGTGTTTAATGGACAGCGTCCCCTCATTAGTGTACATCTCCCACTGTTTAGCAGAGCAGGTGCTGGAGATGTACTGTTTATGCCTCTGCACAAGTCTGATGAGGTGCTCTTTCCACAGGAGCGAGAGCTGCAGATATGACAGCTAAACTCCACTGCAAATGTTCCCTGTTCTCTAGAATGCTGCTAATTAAAACAAGCTCTTCACTTGTCAGACTGGAATGGGATTTTCCCAGCTGTTGCGGGAGGGAGGGATGCATGGAGAGGAGGCAGAAGAATAGGAGGGAGGGGGGCATTGATTTGTGCGTTCAGGGGGCTGAACAGCTCTCCTGCTGATCTCTGGTAGGTCCTCTCTGCCGTAGCAAAGCTTCTTGGGGTATTGTGATTGCAGTGCTGTCAGCATTTTATTGCAGGCTAATGAGGACTCGCTGATCCCTGCCTGATGTGTCATCCAAAGGTATACATTATAGATAATAGCATATGTATGCATACAGTGCCATTCAGAAAGTTCACCTGTGAAAACTGGATATGTCTCTCATTTGCTTTCATGATTGAGCAGGAACTTGTGATTATTCACACAAAGGCACCACTCGCATTCTCATACAATGTATTGTTGGCTATTGTTACACATATACCCAAGCTACTTATGATCACATAAACTATACAAAAGCGTAGAGGATTCACTGGAAAACTTGAATAATCCATCTTTAAAAGCAGAAGGAAACACTGCCATTAAAACCCGGCGACTGTGACTCCGGAATGTAATTACTGCCATTGATTTGCAATTGATGGTGAATTTCAGCTATTAATTAAGCCAAAGTCTAGGTAGAAGCAGCAATGGTCAGATAAACAATACCCAGCAGGCAGGGCAAGAGAACCTGGCCGTCATCGATTGGGTGGAAATGAAGCGATACATCCGTATGTCTTCAGACGCGAGGAGCTTATGAGCTACGGCTCAGCAGAACTGCTCCATGATGTGAAACGTCTCTGTTTTAAAGAAACGTCTTGAATCTAATTCTCAGTCTACTACAAAAAGCTCCCTGACTGCTGTAAAGGGCGGCTAATGTAATCTCTGTAATGAATGGGAGGCTGGCAGACTTCAGGATGGAGTCTTGTAAGAAGACCACTTGGAGCCCCGCACTGTCCGGAGCAAAAGCATATGCTTCCTCCTCTGCCGTCTCTTCTAGAAGAGGTGTAGGATGACGTCATGAGAGGGCACTAATGAGAGAGGCGCTCAGAGCTGGAGGTTTAAGCTCACTGTATGCTCAGCTACCACTGGCTGAAAGCTTGAGAGCCCCCACTGCGCAAGCAGCAATTAACACCGCTCCTATTGGGCTCTTCACAGAGCAGCGGGAGTTTTCCACGGCGCCGGAAAGGAGCTGACAGCGAGTCAGGAAGAGATTGAAGATTTCCGGGAGGACTGCTCCTGTGTTTCCCTTTTACATCACTTTGATGTCTGCCACGAACCAATGAAGGATAAGAAGAGTATGGTATGGGGTACGTTACCTGTGCTGAGTATAATGCACTCCCCTGAAGGACTCCATTATTGTTAGGAGAGCACCACATTTAGAAATAATGCAACAGAATTCTGAGCATTTGCAATGTACCCAGATTTACTTCGGCAATTAACAAAACAACTGCTTCTAGTGACAAAAACACGGGAAATAAATAGTCAATTACTGCAAGATTAACTCTTCAAGATTTTTTCTTTAACACACAAACACATGCATGACTAAAACAAATTAATGCATCTAAATATTTTTAGTGTGATGCTGCAACAGAATCAATTAAACATTTATGTTGATTGTCTTTAGCTTTATCACGAGCTGATAAAATGGAAGATTTTGAGAAGATTTTTGTCATTTGTTTTGGATACATTTTAGGATGCTATGCTTTCAAAGGGGATTAAAGGGATAGTTAACCCAAAAATGAAAATCATGTTGTTCCAAGCCCATTAGACCTTCAGTCAGCTTCAGTTGAACCACAGATGTCTTCACTATGTTTCTGGGCCTTGAACGTGGTACCCTTGCTGTCTATGGAGGGTCAGAAAGTTCTTGTATTTCATTAAAAATACTTTTTTTTTCTTGTGTTCAGAAGATGAATGAAGGTCTTACGGGTTTGGAATGACACAAAGGTGAGTAATTAACGACAGAATTTTCATCTTTGGGTGAGCTAACCCTTTAATTTGTCTATTTTAGGTACCAATATATACTTTTAAGTATTACTATGTACTATTAAATATTACTATGTACTAAGTATTAACATTCTTTTAAAGTACCAATGTGTAAAATGTAGTTGGAAACAAGGTACAATCTGTAACTTGACCCAACTTTTTTACTGAATGTACACATTGTAAATGAAACTTTATGCATATAGCTGCGTTTATAATTTGGGAAGTGGGTATTTTAGGAGATCACCACATTTGGGGGTCCTTGACAATAAAAAAAGTTTTAAAGCTCCTGGATTATATAATGTTGTGCCATAATGGCTTAAGAAAAGCCTTCAACAAAAGCTAAAGCTGAGCTGAAGTATGTGTATTCCAACATGACACATCTAACATGAAGCAAACACTCATCTGATTGTGCAAAACATTCTGTACTTCAACGTAAAAGTGCTTTCTGCTGTCCTTACATGCACATGCAGCTCTCCATGGGGAGGATCTAGTCACTCTTTAAGCAGTACCTTAAAGTGAAAACCGTTCGACATCTTCCCGAGGCGCGCGACTGTTCGGAGGCCTCATCACCCTCTAAAGCTTTTCTCACTTCTTTTGAATATCTTCTGAAATTCTGACATTATTTAAGTGGCACTTCTTCACAAAACACCTGCCACGGCTCCTTTCAGAGCCAGATTGCCTTCGTTCCTTGGCATTGTCATCTTTTTGAAGCCAGGTGTGTGTATGTGTGTGCGCTTCAGCTTAAAATGACTGCTTTTATCAGTCTTATGGATGCACTCTGCTAAAGTGAGGTGCATTTGGCTACCAATAAAGCGTAGTCATGGGTTAATGAATACACTGGCTTTGCTGATGATGGGGAACCGAGAACGCCTGAACACACTTAACCCTATGGCCTGCTCAGTGGCATCCGTCCCGTTCCCGATGTGCATCTTAGCCCATGGAACTGGCACACTTTGTTCCTGCTGCCATTACAGATTTGGAGCGAGACCTGGCTGAGACCCAGTTGTGAAAAAAAAAGTGCCATATGCACTTCCGAGCATCGCCGAATTGAATTTTTTTAGCTTTACTCCATCGAGCAATGCTGACACGGTACATACACGGCCCCACTGTGAAGCGTGCGTGAAGGGTGGAGACTTGGAGTTCTGCTCGAACGTTTAGATGAACTCTCACAGTAGGCTTGTGCAGAGCTGCTTCCAGCACCATGTGTTCAGTCACATGGACATTTGGCCCTTTCCCCTTGAGGACAATATGTTCACGATGAAGGAAAGGTTGACAGAGAATATAAGGAAGGGGGAGAAACAAAGAAGGAGAGAATGAGTGATCGACTGGGTTATAAAGGGAGAAAGAAAGAGAGTGAGCGAGCGACGGGAACAGACTTTGACCTTGTCTCTTTCGAAGGTGCGCTGCTGGGACATGATGCAGTCGGTCCCGCATTTGCTCATGCTGAGCCTAAGGCTCAATCGATTACGATCGAAGTAGGTCACCCTTTCCTCCTGTAGAGCCTGGACTTGCATGCTCCCCTTTTCCTCCTATTTTCTCTTCCTACAAGCCTGTTTTTTTTTTTTTGCCAAGCACCACATATCAACGATTTGGGGACTGACGTATCTAGAGCAGGAAGGGTGTTCGGTCAATGCTGATCCAGACAGGAAGTGAATAAGAGAGCATTTGGACAGCACATGCACCCACAAGATGGACCCTGCCACAAAAGCGCGTTATGCAACCCAAGCGCATTAGCTTTATGGATAAAGGGACCGCAGTTTTTGACTGTAACTGCTGTGTGGTTTGTTTTGATATACAGGCATTTAGTTTGAAGTTGATTAAATAGGCAATCAAGGCATGAATTACCGAGCTCTTTAGATCAATTGCTGTAATCCTGTTCTTCATAATGGGTACAAACATGTAAACAAAAACAAAGCTCTATCATTTCTGAAAGGAGCAGTGATGGCGCGAGCACCCAAAGGAATGAGGAGATGTAATACCCCCATTACTAATAAACCCGTCGTCTCTGTGGCTCAGTGATATCTTTTATGTCAGTGGTTTTGCTTCAGGACCAAAATTCAGAATCTTAAAGATGAAAAAAATCTAATGTATGAATCAAATTTATATGTGTGGAAATAATAAATAAAATTGTGAAATAATAATAAAAAAATATATAATACAGTATATATTGAATATACTGTATTTTAATATGTAATTAATTTCTCCAGTCTTCAGCAGTGGCACATGAGCTTTAAGAAATCACTCTAATATGCCAATTGGAAGCTCAAGAACCATTTCTGATTATTATCAATGTTGAAAACATTGTGCTATATTTTTTTGCACAGAAATAACAGTGTTTAGTCTCTAAATATTCTTGGTCATGCTTTATTTTAAGGTTACGTTAACAAGCCCTTAACAACTTCTGCCTCAATAAACTCCTAATTTGCGGCTTATTTATAGTTAGTAAGGTAGCTGTGAAGTTTAAGTGTTGGATATGGATTAGGGATGCAGAATATGTTCTTTAAAAGCACTAATAAATAGCCAATATGTTATTAATAGGCATGCTAATAAGTATATTGGTCAATATACTAGTTACCATACACTTTTGTAACATTTAATTTTCTCGCTTAATAAATTATTATTTTAACCAAAAAGGACCCCAGACTAATACACACACATTTCTTTATATAAATAAAAAAATACATTAATAATATAATTAAATAAATACTTAACTGTTTCTTTTACCAATTTCCCAAGTATAAGCACCTTGTCAAGCAACTTGTCCGTGTCTGGCAAGCTTCTACCAAATAAGACGAATTTGCACCTTTCAAGTTTTTATCCACCTTTTATGTCAACAACAAAACATGGTAAGCATTTTTTCCTCATTTTAACATCTCTAAGCCTATTTTTTTTGCCATCCAAACCAAATACGATTAGCCGCTTGTTGCTTGAGCTCACTGTTGTTATTTTTTCCCCCTGTCATCCATGACCCCGACAGACCCACGACCCAATTTCGGGTGTAGGTGCCACTTTCCCAAACAATGTTTTTTATTTATTTATTTTTTTAAAGGCTCCCAAATTAGATTATAAAATGCTGATTACATTTTGGCAAGCCTGCGACAAAAATCAATTCTCATTTAATAGAAGGCCATTTTTCTTCCCCTCTGCAGTCTATTAGGCTCCGACGCACAAAAGTAGAACGTTTGATGCAGATGACGTGTCAAGTTTGAGGGAAATCAAAAACCGCCAACCTTCATCCTTCATCAAAAAAGCCTGCAACAACAGATGGGCCAAAATCAGAAAAACAAGCTACTGTCAATCTCAAGCGATCACATCAGTTCCCGAGCACACATGCGATCGGAGCGGCACGTGCACGGCGCAGGTATGGATGAATTAGAGAATCCATTAGCCCAAGAGCGTTGACGCTACATGGCAGTGTGTGCGCGACGCGGCATGCTGGCAATGCGATGGCCACGGGGTCTGTCTGAAAGAGATTAGGCAGCCCAGACTGCGCTCATACATTTGTATTCTCCACAGCCCCTCTCCTCAATTGAAGTGGAATCACACTGGAAGCAGGACGCTCTTCTCTCCCAGTCAGAATTGGGTAAGAGTCTGCCAAATGCATTGCGACAGGCCAAATGAATTTCAAGAGCGAATGGAAAAAAAAAAGCCACTTTTACTTTTTACAGAGAGTTATGGAAGATTGACTACAATATTTGTGTTCCACACGTCATTTCATTTAACATTAACTGGCCCCTGTCAGCCATAATGTTTGAGTTATTTGTTGTGCACACGTGAGGGAGCTCTGTTTGCCCGCTGGATGCCATTTTTGCAATCATCCATATTATTAATGTTACTTTACCGTCTACTCTGCGCTTCGCCCCTCAGCACGACAATTCGAGAATGCATTTGCTAAGAGAGCCATGCGGGAAAACCTATTCTGCTCCAACAGTGTCTACAGAAGTCGGCCGTCCTTGCGTGCGTCGGCTTCTTAACCGCAGCGGCAAGTGCCGTCATTCGTCATGTGCTCTCTTTCCTTGTGCTGAGTTTCTGTCTCCGTCACATTTCTTGGATATTGTCTGGAGGAGACCGTTTATTTTATCGGGAGACATAATGTATTGCGTATTACATTGAAAGATGCCTTCTATTTCCACGAGGTACAGTATGAGTGACGTGGGCTGTCTTGCAGATGCCTTGCGGACAAAAATAGACCCAACTGCTGCCTGACAAGCTCTGTGGAGTTCAGTGCTCAAGTTTCCAAATGTCTAGTGAGCTGCCTGCGAAGGGAGCATTTTAAAAAATCAGGTGGACTCAAGGTCTGTTTTTGCTGGAATTCTAATAGATTGTGAAAGGCTTTTTTATCGTTTAAATGTTGCAATATGTCATACAATTAGGTCATGGTAAAGGCAATATGTTGGTGTTGTCATGTGACTAACGACATCAGCCATGTTGACATTCCCTGGCATTTATAAATATGGTGACTCATTTTAGAGTCTCAACAGAAGTAAACTGTCAATAAAGGTATTTTTGTATCTATCTTTATTAATATATATTTTATTTTCATTATAATTAACATTACTTTACATGTGTGTATTTAATGAAATATTAATGCTTAAATATTATTTTAAATATGTAAATGTTTAAATATTTATTAAAATCAATCCAATCCCCTATTTCAAATCAAATATTGATTATAGCTTGATTATATAACACATTTGTACATGGTTCAAAAATGTAAATATGTAAAATAAATATTAATATATCAAATACTTTGTATTAAAATAATATTAGATAATATTGTATGTATACTCTTTATTTATTAATGAACTTTTACATTATATATATATATAAATAATCAGATTAAACTTTTAAATATTATATTTAAACTAAATACATGTATTTGTTATCAATTTAATTAATTTACTTTATTATATAAATTAAACATAATTCCAAATATGTCTATTTGAAACATTTCTTTTTAAAATAATCTAACATTTTTATTGTAATATCATTTTAAATACTGATTCCCCCGAGTGCTTCGCGTGAGGATTTGCGTGGTGCGATGAGTCTATGAAAAGTGTTCTTAATCAGTCACTTACAAGCTTCCATGACCTCAGAAGGCAGCTGTCTACGTAGGCAGCGTGCAGCGAGGCAGCTCACTAGGTTTTGGAACGGAGCTAATGTTTGATTTTCTCTTGCCCTGCAGCCAGACAGCGAGTGAAGAGGAGGCCAATCGGAGACAGCGTTAGAAGTACTTCAGCACTGCCTGCTCTTCACCTACAGTTCTGAAGTATAGCTAAGTCTGTGCATGTCCGCATTTACGCCTGAAATCATATTAAGTATCAAACTTTTTATCACGTTAAAGATGGGTCATGACCTCCTCAAGATTCTGCCCACACATATCTCCAGCACATTCCACACCGTGGGAGATGAATCATTTCTGAGCTGCATTCAGCAGCAGTCCAAGGACGGGTTTGATTAAGCCTTTGACTGACAGCTGAGGGTAATGAGGGACGCCTGATGGAGTCTGGATGTCATTTAGAAAGAAAACTCCCTGGTGAATGACAGTGTGTTTAGATCACCTCCCCAGTGGTGTGTGGCCACCATCTCTGGAGCTGTTAATACATGCAGGTGGTTAATGTGGTCTTCTAAGAAGCCGCCAGGAGTGGAGCTTCTCAGGCTGGAGCTAAACTAAAAGTAGCTCTGAAGTTTTGACAGTTGTAATTCTGCAATACTCTCAGAGCTGTTCCTGCTCGAAACCAGTAATATCATGCAATATTGTTATTGTTAAAAGAATGGTTTTCTATGCTAATATATTTTAAAATCTAATTTATTTATGTGATGCAAAGATTAATTTTCACTTGCCTTTCAGTGTCACATGACCCTTCAGAAATCATTCTAATATGTTGATTTGGTGCTCAAGAATCCTTTTTATTATTATTATTAATAGTTAAAATGTTCTGCTTAATATTTTAATGGATTTTAATAGGATTCTTGAATGAATAGAACATTTAAAAATGTAAAAATATTACAATGTAAAAGACTTTTTTGCCACTTTTTAAGAATAATATGTATGTTCTGGCATGATTGAATAGACCATATATATATATATATATATATATATATATATATATTAAACAATCATACAGAGCTTAAACTTTTAAATTATGATGCATACACAAGTATATACTGTATTGACTGAGCATATAAAATCTATGCAAATAATATAATACAAATTAAACAAAATATACTTTAACTAATCAGTTAAAAGTAACTGTTGATTTAAAGTAAGGAAACCGTTTTTATATTGCTCCAAATCAGGCTAGCTTTTACACCCATCATTTCTCTCCCCGAGGCTCCAGCATGCATCTCACACCTACACCTTTTTCACTTAAGCAGCAAGAACAAGGACAATCAGAAGGTGTGGGCACCTGATTTCTTCTCATTTGCAAAGCATGACAGATGGATATCTGCAAACTGTCCATCAAAATCTCTGGGACTTCTGATAGATTACACCCCACACGTTGGAGCGGCGTGATACTGAAATTAAATGACCTGCACATCTCCTCTCAATTAATCCTCTGTCTGGCTTTGCTGACAGTCTCTACGGTCCATCTTCAGGCAGGTCTCTCGTTAAAACCCACTCCTCACTTCCTCTCTCATTATCGATGGGCATCTACTCGCCAGTTCACTTTCTCTCTTCTAACAGAGCCACTGGCCCCCTGGAGGCCGACTGCAGCTGCAGGTCTCTCGTCTTTGTTTCTTATACGCACTGCGAAAAGGCGCTTTGGTATGCCGCTCAGTTCCAGGCCCTGTTTCTCTCGCTCTCTTGCCTGACTCAGATGTCCCCCTCCCCTCTCGAGTGGGAAGATGAGCCAGGAGAAGAGCAAGGCTCGGGGAGGGGGACAGATTGTTCTGTGATTACATCCAAAACACAAGAAGAATACCATGCTGGCCTGGGAGAAGTGCCACTCTGTTCACCCTAAAAAATTGCCCATGATGTGTGGTGTCAATAATCCCAATAAGAAACCACTGACCAGAAAAAAGCCCCAAGGCTGAAAACGGCCAAAAGTGGAGCTGCCTTTTAATGGATGTTTTAAGACATCACATACTGCAGAAGAAAGAAAATGGTCACAATTTAATGGTAGATTTTCAAGTTTACACTATTGTACCTGATTGCTGAAAAAACCTGCTTAAACAAGGACTGCCAGTCTTAGATGGTTTCAGCCTGAACAGCTAGATTTAAAAAATAGTATATGTAAAAATAGCTGAAATAGTAAAACTAAAACATTATTGTCTATTAAAATGCGCTCTAATAATTTACAAGTGTATATAAAATAAATAACACAACTGTCAAAACCAATTTTAGCTGGTTTAAGATGTTTCTTCTGTAGCTCTAGATGTTGAGCATACATCTCATTTTTAAGTATGTTTCTCAAAGGGTTACTCAACCCCAAAATAAAAAAGGTTGTCATTAATAATTTACGCCCATGTTGTTTCAAACCCGTAAAAGCTTCATTCGTCCTAAGAACACAATTTAAGATATTTTGTATACAAATCTGGAGTCTTGTGGCTGTCCCATTGACTGCCAAGTAATAAACACTGTCAAGGCCCAGAAAAGTATGAAAGACATCATCAAAATAGTCTATCTGCCATCAGCGGTTCAACCGTAATGTATGTATGTAAATGTGTGTATATATATATATATATATATATATATATATATGTATATTAAAGCCTGTAGTGCACTGACCTTGGAAAAATGATCCAAAACATATTTCCCGTCATCTTATGTGCTGACCCATGAAGAAGTTAAAATCTAATTAATATATGTTGTTCTTGATGTGTGTCCACGTCTATCACATGCAGCAAAACTGCAGTAGTTGCCAAAATGCACCGCAAGGAGCTGAAGCGTGGAGCCCGCCACCTCTGAACGAATGGCAGTTAATGCAAGCTGACAGCCTGGACTGGGGTTAGGCCCACCCAGGTACATCTGGGGCTTGTAGGAACAGCTTGGAAGAGAGGAAATAGCACTCCAGGGAACCCAAAGAACATAAGAGCAAAAATTGAGTGAGGGGAGGGGAAAAGACAGAGAGAGAGAGAGAAAGAGGAAGATGAAGAGTGAACGAGAGAGATGGTGGAGATTGGACTAAAGAGAGAGAAGGAGTGGGATTGTTAAAGAAAAAAGTACAAGGGAGGAGATTGTGTCTGGAGTTAACGTTTCCTTATCTTGACAGGAGCTGTCCGCCTCTGTGGTGCTGAAACAAGGCACATGGTCACCGGGGCCATTCAAAATCCCATTTGTGGTACTGATGGTAGAAACTGAAATAAACTGAGGGATCTCTACTAAAGGATGAATCGAGTTGAAGTCACCTGGTCTCGACGGATCCGTACCTCAGCTATTTGTACTTATGAATGCTAACATGCATCTATTTCTGCTTGGGTTACACTCACATGCAATCAAACAATATACTTGTTTGGCTCAACTAGTTATATGAAAATGTAGTTTATTAGTGATGTAGACTGATTCATTTAGACTTGTGTATACTGTATATTTTTAGCTTTTTTTCTAACAATGCTTTAAAATTATTGCAGTTTTAAACTTTTAGCAATGCTTTAGCAGTTTAACTATGCTTTAAAAATATACAAAAATGCTTTAAAATGTCAATTTGCTGACAATTTGGAGAAAATTATTGCTCAGCCAATACAGTGAATGGATGCAGTGAGAATGAGTCCGAACAGCTGATAAAAATATCACAAAAATCCACAATTAAGATTATAAAAATGTTAGCGTGCATACTATGTTTTATCTGTATTAGAAATCTAGCACTATAAATTCGGATGGAAATCTCTGCCCGTTGCATCATGTCTGCCACTGTTTTCAACATCTCTCCAAAAGTGTTAAGAGAACTTGTCAAGTTTAAAATAATAAATAATCCAAATCTTACAAACACATTTCAATTCTGATGTGTTTCATCAAAAAAAAAAAAAAAAAAAAGGTTGAGTAAAGAGTTTAAGAGTAAAAGGTTTACTAGTCATTCAGGCAGTTGGTTACAATCAATAAATAATATTTCTATACATGTACTGTACAAGTACATGAAAAGAACTGGAGCAAAAATGTCTGTTTTGCTTTTAAATCATTACAAATGACCACAGCACAAAACTTTGCCCTTGAATATTAAACACGGCTTGAGAATCAAACAGTATAAATTAATCTCCACACAGATCATAGGATTGTTGAACTTGCAGACCATCTGATCCAGTCCCAGTGCATGGAGCAGCAGCACACAGAGCAGATAGATAAAAAGGAAATGGATTAAATAATAATGGCGGCCATAAAATATGCAACGCTAATGTGCGAGAGTTGACATGTAGAAACCGGTCTGCGAGTGTGGCTGAAAACGGTGGCTGCATTAGTCACAAGGCTCTCGGGTTCCATCTCCCAATGCACTCTGGGAGAACTGCCACTGCCTGAAAGAAATGCATTAAAATAGAATGAGCCGCGGGCTTTCTGTTGAGCAACAATGCTTGTGAGCCATGTTTACCTCTCAACACCACTAATGTATCGGACTGAGATTTGGAAAGATTTCAGATTTGGATTTTAAGCGTTGGGTGGTCTGTAGGGCAATTCATGCCACATGACACAGTGGCTATGCTAAACAACAGCAGGACGTGCTGTGTGCTGCTGTTAACTTTCTATAGTGAAGTGAATGCACGCAACAAACAGCACTGGTTGTATGTTTAGCAGTGAGAACATTTCATTCTGAATCTCTGGCTTCCGCTTGTGAATAAAAAAAGACTGAGTGATGTTTTTAGGTTACGCAGCGTGCTATTTTCCACACTGGAGTACCTCTCAGGAGCATGTCACATGAATCTTATGCATTCCTGCTTGTGGTTCTGAATTAGGACATAGACTTTTAAAAGCATTTATTGTTTTAATTTTTAATTAAAGAAACTAAGAGATGTATGTAATGTACAGTAGTCAGTGATGACTGTTTGATTTGCTCTCTTTTTTCTCTCAAAAGAATCATTTTTTTGCATTTCACTAATTAGTAAGGGACATCGAGAATCTTTAAGTGGGGGGATAATTATTGTATTTATGTTTCTCTCAAAATGACTTTTCTCAATTGAATGAAATTGGCCTAACCTACTGTGTTATTAACAATTAACACCCTGATATACTCAAGACTCTTGAGTATACTTGAGTATACTTTTGTCCATCAATTAGGGGTAACAATAACTGCTTTACAGCAATAGGGTTAGGGTTATTTTTATATATATATATATATATATATAT
>JAUCMS010000048.1:7538023-7574618 GCA_032357445.1 Enteromius radiatus
AAATTATATATTCATATATATTAAAAAATATATATTTTCCTTAATTTCTCATTTTTTATTTATTCTGGTAAATAAAGATACATTAAAAGTAGGGCCACTTTAAAAGCAAAAGCACTCTCCCGCTGGCTGACAGAAACAGAGTGAATCAAGTTCCATTTGTGTAGTGGTGGGGCACTAAAAGAGCAGCTCACCTGTGTCTTAATATTTCCATCAAGCGCTCTCTTGCTCTCTCCCTGTCTCTGCCTCTTTTTTCTCTATCATTTAACTTAGTGCAGTGTTCCAAAGGCAGGTACGGAGCCCCCAGGAAAGTAATGTGTGTGTGTGTGTGCGAGACAGAAGAAACACACACACACACACACACACACACACACACACTTGGAGGCACGTAGACTGATGACTCAGAGGCCACTATGCAGCAGAACAAAACACAAAAGGAAGGGAGAGGGAGCAAGAAGGAGAGAGAGGGGACCAGAACACATTGTTAGAAAGGAAAAAGGCCCATGTCCAGAGGTGTGTCTGGCTCCTTTTGTGTTGAGAACCGACAGAAAGAGAATAAGAGGACAGGAGAGGTTAAGTACCTGAAAATCTCCTCACACAATGGCGGTGTGATTTGATCTGTCTGAAAGGCGCCGCTGTCACGGCTACATAGACAAGGAACGTCAAAAGTAGCTGTACTTGTACAGTCAATACTAAAATGGAAATGGAACAATAACAATCTTTCTTCAGTGCAGGTATTGATTAAGTTTGTTGCCAACATTAAGGAGATCTATATAATACCTTGAGAAGACTATGCATTAGTATTGCTATTCACATCATTTGGTTATATGGCATTTTGAGTCAATCACTTGATGGAATACTTTTTAAGAAACAATACGCAACCAAATGTCTTTTCTATTCAAAATGTAGATTTACTGACTGCTATAAAACTAAATTTGGAATTATATGATCATTTTAAACCTGTAACCCTTGCATAAAATGGATCATTTCAATACTTTTAACATTAAAGAAACACCCAGATAGACTAGTCATGTTTAGTTATGCTTGATTAGTTTTGATCAGTTTTAAAACGATTTCTCTAAATTTCCAGTTGACCAATTCCTTACACCTTAACAGACCCTTAAATCTACCCATACCACCAAACCTGTCCCTAACCTTACCCGTATCCCACCTCAGTAGCAGCAAAAGTGGTTTAATACAATATAATCACAATAAGTACACTGTATTCATTTTTTCTGATGTACCTGTAAGTACACAGTACTTAAGGCCACTTAATATAAAGTGGGGCCTACTTTTTAAAATTATTTGTAGTAATGTGTTTCACTGTGCAGAATTCAAAACCTTGCTGCTCAAAAAGCCTTGAAAATACTATTTTATTAGAATCTGGCAATGAAACTGGCAGCATATTAAAAAGAATTTTAATAGGAAACTGATATAAATCATTTTCTTGGTATAAACTTAGAATACTTGGAAAAGGTGGATTTTAATCATTTTGCTCAAAGATGATTTAATGTTTTTTTTTTTTATTATTATAATGTGTAAATATAATGTTCGGTAACACTTTGTTTTAGGGTCTCTTAACTAGCTTATTAGCATGGATATTACTAGAATATTAGCCATTCATTAGTACTAATTAAGCACATTAAGTGATTAATTCTAAATGACCCTATTTGTAATACTAAACAATATCTTAATAACTTACAAACTATGAATAAGCAGCAACTTAGGTATATTTTGAGGGAAAAGTCGTAACAAATAGTAAGTGTTCACTATTCTAAAGTTTTTTTCTCCTGCATAAGGAATGGCTTCTTTGGCTCCTATTGTGCCTTATACTGTAAGTCTACTAAGCTAAAAACCTCATATAAAAAGCATTAATGGAATTTACTGTGCTCACTTTTTTTTTTTTAATTCATGAACTTTACCCACTTACCTTCATTGTTGGGCCCACTGTGCATGCTAGGTACTATAGGGACTATAAGGGACTAGATACTATAAGGCCTAAAATAAGTTGCACAAGCCTGCTGCATTGACAAAGAAATATGGGGTTGACAGGAAAAACCTGAGACAAAGATGAAAAACAGTCCAGGCAAATACTCAGCTGGAGAAAAGATAGTAACTAGAGATACTGCAGACTTTGAGGTATAAGAGATAAAAGCAGAGTTAGGAAGACTAAGATTAAAGAAACATTTTTTAAAAAAGTATAGACTGACCAGTTATGTTCAGCTGACTGAATGCAGAAATCAAATATTAAAACTTTATTTCCTATTTATTATTCCTAATTAAATCTATCAGTTCATCCATCCATTTTAGTACTTCCATATATTTTATGATATAACCTTAATCATCTATTAGAATTACATAATCTTATTTTGATATACATACATGCATAAATATAGCAATTAAAGAGAACAAATTAGTGAACATCACAAAAGTCAAAATATTTTTTTTTTAGAACAATACAGCCACAGCATTGTTTTGATGGATCTAACATCTTTAATATTACAGTTCAATCTCGACTTGCATGGCATCTTTAAAATATGAGTCTTAGTGTTGTTCTTCCTTCACACAGAAATATGTGCCAGGGCTGCTATATAAAGCTCATCATTATGTCGCCTTCACTGTCACATGAGTATCAAGGAGGCAAGCTGCGTCAAATATATGCAGAGCAACCTGCACAGCGGAGGCACTAAACACACAGTGCTAATATATGCAGAGCAGATTTCCTCAGCAGGCAGAGGAGCTCGCTCTCTGAATACAGGCTTCTAAGCAAGCCTGCCTCCTTTTTTAAGATAAGTCACACAAACCCACCCTTACACGACGCTCCATCTCTTCACAGGTCTGCTCGCATTCAGATAGCATAAGAACTTGGTTGGAAAACAGACGCATGCACATTTTGACATGGCAACATCTGTTCTTTTTAGTTTTAGTATTAAAGGGAATTTTGCTTACATTGTATCAGAGTCAGCATATACAATGATCATGAAAGGCCTTGATATGTTGATGCTGAAGGAATTTTAGTCAAGGAAAAATGCAGGCTAGAAATTAAATAAAAAAATGATGCGCTAAAAAAAAAAATACTACTTTAACAAATCCAGTATCGGAAACATGGAAATGGAGAATAAGAAAAGCAGCATGCTGACTGGTCCAGGTTTATATTTTTTAAAAATTGCATTTCCGTAAATATTATAATTATATCATTACATACATTATGCATATATTTTAAAACATTTATTGTATACAAACATACACATACTCGTATACATTTATTGTATCTTTATCCAGTGATTTCTATTTTACATTTAAAATAATGTGTAATTGATATATTGATGATATATATACAGTATATGTGTTTGTGTGGATAGTTCAATTATAAAAAGTGTAAGATTTCTATACATTTACTACTAAATAATATTTACAGCATTTGGAGCCTGCAGTATTGAACAAAATGAAATGTAATTTCTTTATGTTAACATGTGAATTTTTATTATAATAATAGAACCAAAAAAAAAAAAAAAAAAGGGTTAATTCAAAATGACTATTTTAATTTTCTGGCTCAATTTGGTCCAGGACTTTTTCAGCCAAGAATTTTCAGCATCAAGACTTGAATGTAGAATTGTGTTTCTGCTGTAGCTGTTAAGAGAGGAGAGATTTTTCTCTGCAGAATATGGGTGAATAGGTTCTGCGTCAGCACAGAACCGCCACCTAATCAAAGCACGAGCTTGGAAAGAACTCGCTTTATCACTTGGCAACAAAACGCGAAAGCACATTTACCAAACAAAGCCTTTGTTTCCCTCTTCAATAACGCTGCGGAAAGATAGAAAACGCTACAATTACCAGGCACATCTTATCATTAAACACCTTAGAAGAGAGAACACATAAAATCTTGGACAAAGCTAAGCAGCTCAAGCCAATTTCCACACCGAACTACTCCTGTCCTGTTTGGATGGAAATATCCGTATATAATTTCATTAGTTTTTTTTCTGTAACGGGTTAAAGCCACTGCCAGACACCCCTCGCTTCATTGGATTCAATACATATGCTTGTCCTCAGGGAAGCAGTTTGCGACTGTATTATTGTTCCACCAGTTGTTATTATGATACAAACAGTGCCAGATTTGTTTTCTGGCATGGTTCACCAGTCACTGCGTTCGTAGCTTCATGACTAGTACATTTAAAACAGAAACCAAAAAAATGACTAAAACATGCATATTCCCTGACCAAGGACAGATGTTAAAAAAATAGAAAGTTAATGCAAAAGTAACTGAGACTCATTCAATCAAAGTTCAAACCGATAAGGAGAAGCTATAAATTGCTTTCTAAAATTAGGAAATGTGAACACTGAACGAACATTTGCTGAACTAGAAAACAGAGTCAGGATATTCTTAATGGCCAAAAATGATCCTCTTGGGGCGAAAGACAACGCCATCAATATTTCAGTAAAAGTCCTTCAATAATAATGACACTTTTTCTCTTTTAACTGTGGAGATAGTGACAGACCTTGAAAAACAAAGAGGGGAAAAGGTCCTGTGACGTAGCCCTGGGGTATTTCAAAACTCCTGCGAAACAAAAAACAGTATCCTGGCTGAACCCCCGGGCTGCCGACCGCATCCTCCCTCTGTGGAATTGGAAATGGAAAAGAATTCTTGCTTCTTCAGGTAGGGACCGTCTCCACAGCAACCGGAGGATCCAGGAAAAAAAGGAACACATATTCAGTCCAGCGTTGACAAAAGAATGGCCCCCAACAAGCTCCTCGAGAATTGCTATTATTTTGCCCACTGAAAGCCTGTCACATCACAGTCTAAACACTCGTAGCATCTAAACACGCTGCTATACTAGACTGTTGCTATTTTAGATAGAAATTTGTTGGCTTATAAGCTCAAACGTGTCAATTCTTATTTATCGGTTTGGACTGAAACACTGAGTATATTCGCATAGTGTACAGTATATGGTTGGAACAGGTCTTATCTCGCTCCCTAATGGTTGCTAGGTTACAAACTAGGACATGGCTTGACACATGCCGGGGGGCTACGGCTGATTTCATCAAAGTCTAGCTCTCACATCTGTGAAATATAACGTTTTTAACTTTAACTCACATGCATATCAAAACAAGTCGAGCGGCAGGCTGATTCAATCTGGCGAGCGTGAAGAGAGAATACTGACATGCAAATTGGCTAAGCAGGAGAGTTTTAATTTGTAATAGTGACAGTTTTCTCAAAGCATTATTCTTAGAGCATTCTAAGGTGCATTGTTGCTTACGGTGCAAGATCGGTGCTGCATTTGCTGTTTGTGCTCTATTATAATTCAGAAGGGGTTAATTAACAGAGCTTTGCTGTAATACTGTGATATCATTTAACGTTTCATCACTTCCATCAGTAAAGACCTATAAATAGTAGGCGTTTTCACATGTTTTGTGTATTAACAGACATATTTTTGTCACTCAACAAAGATTACATAAGCTAATATAACCGTGCCAAGAAGAAACCCTCTTTTATTCATCAAGCAAAACCGAGATTGTCAAAAATACAAGGGCAGGGTTGATACAGACTATACAGGCACTGATTTCCCTCAAAACACACCAAAATCCATCATTAAAAAGATACGGGAATATGGAACAACTGTGTATGTGCCTAGAACTGGCCTTCTTCCAAAAAGAAACAAGAATAAGTCCATCAGTAAAGAAGTTCCAGTCTGACATGACAGATGGGAGAAAGTGAGTATGAGATAATAATAGCATTTGGAAACCTTGCTTGTACAGAAAGCTACTGGATTTCTTTCAAACCGGCATTTAGACTGGAGCATGTGAATCTTTGGTCTGGATAGGTGAAGTATTTAAGGTGAGACTGCAGGTGAATAGGTCAATTTGTTTTATATTACACGTTTTCTAAAATGTTAGGTTTAGATATGCAAATTAGGCATTATTTAATTAAATGTGTGCTAATTTGCATATATTTCTAGCACAAAAAAGTAAACACTGGATGATGTCTGCTTCAAAATTGTTGTTTATTTTATTTATTTATTTATTTTTAATTATTGTTTTGACATATTAGAGTAAATGTTTTTACAAAGGGGGAATTTATGTCACTCCATAAATTAGAAAACACTATATTTTACCTCTAACAAATCAGTGTAAAGTTAAAACACCTCAATGATGTGCTTTTTTTAATGAACTGCACTGTGAACATTCACTGCAGAGGATCCAATGAAGACAAAGTGATGTAAGGCTAAATTTGTCCAAATCTGTTATCATGAACAAACAAACTAATCTAGATCTTGGATAGCCTGAGGGTGAGTATATTATGCATATTTTACATAATATATTTAATATTTTAGGTGAACTCTTCCTTTTTTTTCACTAAATATTAGTAATAAGCTTACTTTTCAAACCAATATCAACCAGTCATGGGTAAACATTGTGTATTTTTTGTCACTTAAAATTAGGCTCTGAGTGGCATAGGTACAGTCTGTACAGCGTGTTGTGTTTTAGTGTACCTGCTTGTCAATCATGCCACTGATGCAACATTCTGTTGTCAAAATTCTGTCTGCAAGTTTTTCCTCGTAGCCTCATTTTCATAATAAAACAACAACAACAACAAAAGCATATGTATTGTATTGTACATCTTATGTATTCAGAGTCATTTTAATGACTGTAGGACGCTGCTTTGGAAGCTAGGTGTCTATGTAGGCACTAGTGCAGTGGCCCACTAGGTTTTGAAACAGCATTGCACTAAAGTACAATGCTTGGCTCAACACACAGCATATCACACTAAGAGTGTGTGACGCTTTGGGGATGCATTTCTGCAGCAGGGACTGGAAAACTCATAAAGATGGATGGAGTTAAGTACAGAAAAATCCTCAGGGAAAAAGGCGATCTGTAAGAGAACTGGGACGAAGGACTTGAAACAAACAGTAAAAAGTAACACTGGAAAGGTTTAAAACAAAAGGGTTAACTGGATTGTACTTGCCCAGACCAAACCCAGAACTCTATCTGGTCACTGAATGGCATTAAAACTGCTGTTTGCAAACATTTTGATGATACTGGGCACATTAGAAGATGAATTTCTAACCTAAAGACAATCACAGCAGGTTTGAATTACTCTATATTATCTCTCGGGAAGGAGATGAACTTGTACATTCAATATTATTATACTTTATTACATTTAGTTTTGCTTAGTCAGTGCCTATTGAGCACTTCAAATGCCTAAACATCACTTTAAACCACGGGAGGTCACAAATAGGGGGTATAAAATGTTTTAATATTAAGTTTGTGTTGTTGGGGGAATTGCTAGCTTGAACGGAAGTTGCCACATTCACTTTTGTATTCATTAACAATAACAATATATGAAAAAAAAAGTTGTTTTGTTGTTTTAACTGCACGCTATTGCAAGAATATATTAGTACTCTGGATTTTGTGACTCTAAATGTTAATCACACCGATGCTGACATTTGAAATGTGAGCATGTTGTGATAATCGTAGTGTTTGTCAACATAATGAAGTGGATGGCTTGGTAATGTTCACTCCCATGTTAATTTGTGTCCTGTGACACAGTGTTGATAAGACTTTTCTAATGAGCATTTTGAATATTCTACTAAATATACAGTAAAAATACACTGTAAAAATTTGCTGTAGTTGGTTGCCAGTAACTTGTAAATGTATATTTATTCAATTTATTGGCAACAGTCTGTTCAAATATAAATGAACATTAAACATTATCTTAACAGAATAAAACTATTAAAAACACAAAGCATTCTGGGAACCTGAAATCCTGAACAAGCTTTTTCTGTTTTCTGTATTTCTGATATTGGTTGCAACAAATGCTTTGCAGGAGGACGTTATTTTATTTTATTTCCCCTGTATAAATAAAGACTTGTTAATGTTTAATGTTCCTTTATATTGAACAAACTGTTGCCAGTAAATAACATAAATTTTAATTTACAGTAAGTTACTGTATTTTCTACAGGATTTAATAGGTAAAGAACTTTATTAATGAATATTATTGTTAAATGCAATTTATTCCTGTGATTACAAAGTTGTCATTACCCCAGTCTTCATTGTTACATATAAAAGTGACTCCACAATTTTATAAATGCATGGAGAGAAAATGCACACACACAAACACACAGATATTATATATATATATATATATATATATATATATATATATATATAAAATCACTCTTGGTTTAATTTGCAAATGTCATACAAATGTCCTGCAAAGTGGAAGCTTGAATTCAAGCTCAAATGCAGACGCTTGTTTAATAAGACGGTCACATTGACTGTCCCATATGTCTTCTTCACTGCTGCTGCCCAAACGTCTAATCTCACCCATTCTGTCACAGATTGTCCCTCTCTCACTTCATATCAAAATAACCATGTGCTGCACCAAGAAAACAGGAAAAACAGCACAGGAAAAAAAAAATCATACAAAAGTACAGTAAATGCCTTCACTTACAGTATAATTGTTTACGCACAAATGTCCAAAAGACAAGTTTACCGACACAGCTGAAAAGGAAACAACGGCCAGTACGAGGGTCGTTAAGAGCGTCTAATTAAGCCATTTGCCTTGTGCGACAGTGCAGTAGTAATTGCTG
This sequence comes from Enteromius radiatus, assembly GCA_032357445.1. Taxonomy (NCBI): domain Eukaryota; kingdom Metazoa; phylum Chordata; class Actinopteri; order Cypriniformes; family Cyprinidae; genus Enteromius; species Enteromius radiatus. The sequence continues at coordinate 7,546,609 of JAUCMS010000048.1, forward strand.
CTCGGCTTTGACAGTACTGTTGTATATTCGCTACTGAAATTAAACCATGTAATTAATTGGACCAACACAAAGTGGCTCACGCTGGCCTCTTTCAGCAGGATGTAGGTAATTAGGGGATTGAGATAAACACGGAGCACCCTCAAACAGTAGCGCAACGGTCACGGTGCTTATGAACCATACGTCCAAATGGCTCTCTGTGATTGCTCGCGTTCACCAAAGCGTTCAACATAATCGTCATCAAATTGCACCCTTCCCAAGGAAGAAAAAAATAGGTTGCTCTTCAGGTATCAAGCGATTATCTTCATCTCTGTAAAGGTTGCGCGGCGTCGCAAAAACATCACCTCGGCTTCACCTGCACATGAGCAGTCAAAGGTGAGAGTCAAAAGTGGGTGACGAGGAGCCTAGAAAGGCTACATGCTTGCGAACCAAGAAAAGCAAAGGCGTTGCAGATGAAGCGCTGGGCTGATTGCACCGACTCGAGTGTCTCCTGCAATCACGGCTCAAGGCACAGCTGATCTGATTACTTCGCTGTCACTGATGATTTCTGAGAGGGCTCGAGTGTTCTCCTGCAAAGAGCCCATGCCATCCGAGGAGCTCAAGAGAAAAGCGAGAAAACCGCTTTATGCTGAATGCGAATGCCGGCCACTTGCATTCGAGAGGAAAGCCGAGTCCATTTGCTGACCTCATCGAATGAACTTAAAACGTCCTCTGGCACAGTCTTTTGATTGAGCTGTTCTTTTATTTGATGGAACAAAGCACCAGATTCAATAAGAGAAAATTAAAAAGTAGATCTGGGGAAGAGCATGGTTGCGGCACACGCATCCGAGACTTCAGAATGTAGGCCAATATCTCTAATGATGATTAAAAGAAGCCAACTTTGAAGGTGCTGCCGGCTGAGGCTGATTCTGGAGCAAGGTCGGGCTCGATACGTTGGTGAACAACGAACATTACATGGTAAAGATCAAAGAAAAGAGAGAATGAAAAATAATGAGAGAGCAGCGAGACTCAGATTAGGCAGCTGAGCAAAAAGGTGCGATGGCAAAATAATGAGAGCAAAAGAAATCCAGCCCCGGCCAATCTGAGGACCTGTTAACTGTAGCACGGACAACAATGAGTCTTAAATCATTGTGTTGAATTGCACAAGAAGCATTTCAGAGCTTAAAAGCAGCCGTAAATCACAGCAGCGGTTACAGACAGCGAGGTCACTATGGTCACTTCCTGTGCGCATTCAGCTTTGCTTCCCATGTGAGTCCATATATAACTACTGAAACATCAGATTTACATTCAAGGGTGAGGCTATTTCTGAGCCACTGCAACAACGAATATTTATGAATATTAAATGATTACCATTTCTGAGTGGCATTTATAATTCTTTAATTATTCATTCAAATTAATAACAATATCTAATTACTGATTTAAATTATTTAGTATTTAGATTCAATTAATAAAATGATAGAATGGTTGAAAAACAAAGTTAGATTTCATTTTATAATTAATTTTATTATTATTAAATAAAACACTCCACCCATTTGCCATCAGTCAGACAACTGCTTTTTTCCCCCATCACCCTATTTTATTGTGCATTTTGAAGTATGAGAAACAAGTGATGGAAATGCCAAATTATGAATAAAAATCCCTTAACTCGCTAAAAGGTTTTTATGCTCACTTGAAGTGTTTTTTGACTTGTGCGAAAAAGGGTTAATGTAAATAGTGGGAGACGGAAATGCATTTCAAATAAATTCCTCCAAGCACATCAAAAAAGTCATGTGACTTTACACCACGGGACCTCAAAACCAGTGGACTTGATCTCATTCCACAGCATCTGAAATGTTGTTATGGTATTTCTGTATAATTGCCAGAAGTGTCCTACGTGACTTTTCCAAACAGCTGGCATTCACGTAAAATTATTTTGCAACTTTGCATGGAAACCCGGCTAAGCAGACATTCCCATCCCCAAACTCGTGTCAATGGTAGAGCTCAATTCACCCTTCGCAGAGAGTTTGATTGACAGGCAATCTGACTAATCATAACGCAGAATCTGCCATTTTTGTCCAGCAAACAAACCAGTCGGTGGACTTCAACTTGAAAAATGGTGTGCAATTACGATCCACAAAACAGTATTTGTTGTTTCCTTAGAAAAAGCTAAAGTAACCTGCTCTGTCTTGTCTGTCAGCATTTTGTCAGTTTGAGAACAGGATATGCGGTGTGAAAGCGGCATGGCTTGTCAAACATAGCAGCCGTAACAAAGAGACAGTGTCTTTTCAAAGAGTCCATTCAAAAAGATTGCAGTTCCGCTTGATGCCACTAGTCAACAAAAAACACCTTTTACTAGTAAAAATGAGGCAGTCAACTTGTCTGTATTTTCTAGATTTGATTTGAATCAAGCAAACCCTGACACACGAAGTGTTCCGATTAAGACGCGCTTTTAAAATTCGCTTTCAACAATCAATTTACCGGCCATGTATTATTTAGCTACAGACACCCGCAAGCAAAGCCGCATAGCAGAAGTTCTTATGCACCCTCAGCGGGGTTGATTGGGACACTGCAGCGAGGAGATCTGGCCTCGTAGAATGGCAGGAAATTTTGAAGTTTCAATAATCCCCTTTTTCACGGCAAAGCCACAGAGAGAGCAGAATGCTGCTGCAATTCCCCTTATGCGAGGGCATGAATCACACGTCTGCCGCCAATATTATCATCACTGTGTGCTCGCTGTGCGCTCGTCTATCTGTGAAATTGTGTAATCCTTGGAGATATTGCCAGGAATAATTTTATTATCTCTCTAAATAGCAAAATGAGCTGTATCCAGTTCTTAGCAAAGTCCCAATCCCCAGTCTTGCCAAATGTTGTTTAAAAATAAATGTGCAAAACTTTTGTAAACATGACCGAGATATATGATTGTGTTCTGTTTTGTTCTTTTATTTTTAGTCTGCCTCTGAAGTCTCTCTCTCTATCTTTTTTTTTTTTTTTTTGAAGGAGGGATGCACCACAGCCCCACTTCAGATATCTGACAGACAGAAACAAATGAAAGGATACCAGTGATTTCGGAGGCGTCTCCATTTTCCGAGGCCAGACTGTGTTGTTTCAGGAAGAGCGCTGGGTTGTTCTCGACTCTGTCAGGGGAGAAACGAGTGGGCGGATCCTGGGCTTGCGCATTTCAGACCTGGAGACTTGGGGCTCCACTTCTCACCACGGTTGTTTCTGCTGTTCAACACCCTCTACAAATAACACTCTATTCTTAGGCGGACATCACAGAGGTGATTGGCTGTCAACAGCACTCAAACAGCATGAAGAGCGAACGACTGCACTGCTGTTATTTCGGGAGGTTTGACGGGAATGGTTTTAAATTAGGTATGTGGGTATAACTTCACAGGTTATGCAAAAATAGATTACAGACATTCCATTTATTCCTTTCCATTGCTGCTTGTTATTATCATTAATTTGATCGAACGCTTCATATACTTTCCTTGCAGGGGGAAAACGCTTAGGGAATTTAAGATGTTACATTGTGTAATGAAAAGCCAGGCTGTCAGGTCTGGGATATAATGATGGCACATCATCAAAGTTGTAACACATGGCTGCACTAAGAACTTCATTAAAAATTACGAGGCCCTCGATTTGTGTCATGCAGTGACGCTCAGGCTTAAGTAGGAATATGGGATTTAGTTGGTTAAAGTTGGATTAGCCAAATTTTCTGTTTGTGCATCTTTGTGGACCAATACACTTCACAACACAAAGCTATCAGAACTCATCAAGGCCAATTAGCTTTCTGAAAACGATTATAGTTTTAATTTCTCCAGGATCTGCATTAAACAGTTTGCAAAGTTTACCAAAGAGATTCACAGATAATATCCGGTTTTAGAAACGTACAAACAAATATAAAATATGGCTTGAGATTAATTCAAACTCTTCTAAAATAATGCATATATATATATATATATAAAGAAAAATCATGGAGATTATTATGGTGAATATAAATGTGTATAAATGATATAGCATATATCATATTACATATATTGCATAATATTTTTATTCACCATGCTCAACCAATCAGATACATATATAAAATATGCAATGCAATACATTGCCATGTACATACGCAATGTAAACACTACATAATGTACTGTATATAGCCTACAAATATACTGACTAATGATTTGATCAACTATGCATTTATTATTATCTCTAATCGATTAGATCTTTTTGGTAGTATAAAAATATACAGATAGATACATATTATACGAAACACAGTACGCAATGTAATATTTTGAAATACACATATTCAATGTAAGTACTATATAATGTATACACAAATATATTCACCATAATATCCGGTCAGATTTTCCATCGTCTTATATAAAAGAATAAAAATCAAAGCTGTAATGTTAGGCTGGGCAGAGCACTGGTTATATAGCAAAGTCAATGGTTGTATTTTGCTACAGCCCTGGGATGGTTTTTGGCACGGTTGAGGTAGTTTTAGTGCAGGTGTAAGAAGAGGAATCCAGGCAACTGGAGACTGATTTCACCCCTCACAGCTCACAGCATGGCTGTCTCCCTTTAGCAAGGGCTTGGGTGAGATCCAGACCGAGCTATTTCTCCTCAATGTCACATTTAGTAAAACACACACCACAGGTCTGGAGCACAGAGGAATGGGAGTAACCTTAACCCTGCTGCTGCAGTTACCGAGCATTACTGAATCCGCTATTAATCTTACACATAACGCAATTGTCGAGCCTTTCAGGAAAGTGTTGAGACCAAAGCGCCGCTTTTTAGACCAAACCGATATTTTTGTTTCCACTCCAAAGTTCACATTTCTCCTGGGCAGCACGACCTCAGCATCAACAGCTGACCGCTTACAGGAGCGCCAAGAGCTCAGTGGCATAGGGTTCGCTCGATTCCAAACCGCAGTCCTCTAGTTTATTGTCTAACTGCTTTGCCCATCACATTGATTGGACTGCAGTTGCGGGTCTATTCTCAGAAGCGGCGCTGAAATGACACATGCACTTAAAGTGATGGCTCTACATCTAGTCGCTTCTTCTGAGGAGGGGAAAATTGTGAAGAACTCTTGTTTTCAATAACACTGGCAGTACAGAGAACAAAGAGGTCATGGTTAAATGCGCTCTCATTACTGGCCCACATTTAAGCTATTCAGGACAAACAATGAATCGCTCCCAAATCACAGTGTTTTGAGTAACTGATCAATTATTCCTTATTGTCCTGTTCTACACTTGTTGTGCAGCCATTTAGAGTTTGACTCTGAGACAGTAATGGATTGCGGCTCTCGCTGGAGCAAACTGCTTTTGATGAGGTCCAATCTATAGTGTACACACCAGTGATCCACAAAGGATAGCCCCTTTTCACCGGTAAGGGGCCGCATCCATCATGGCTTTCTCGAGTGGCTGTACATTAGGAGATGCCCTTGCTCGGATCAAGGTACACCCTTGAGCCTCACAAAAAAATATGAGTTTGATCTGGCAACCTTCCGGAGGGGGGCACGTCTTTGCTTTACATGGCGATGACCGGGAAACCCCACATCAGCATGCAGGGGCAGGCTTGAGTGAACAAACAGAACCTGCCGCTTGTCAAACATCACGCCTCCATCAGTGCATGGAGCTTTGGGTATTAGGGGAGGAGGGGAGGGGCATGCAGCATTTCAATGAGACGATGACAGAAAACAAGATGGAGAGAGGGGGAAAGAAACGATAGATTTGATTTTTTTGTGGTTTGGCTGATCCTCAAACAAAAATGTGGGAATCCATCAGGCTGTGGGATCGATGGATCTGTGGGTCAGTGCTGTGGCAGGTGGCCTGCAGCTGTGTTGTCGGGGAGACGGGTGAATGATTAAAGGTCGAGGGGCAAGAGTTGAAGAATCATGGCAAATGCGGAGAACAGTTGCTGCTGGATTAGTGTGGTCAAAAGATTGGTGATATATATATATATATATATATATATGTGTGTTTGTGTGTGTGTACAATAGTTTTTTTGTGCTTGCTTATTAATCAACCAAGTTTACTTTGAGTCATTAAACTGGTTTTAAATCTAATCAGTGATATTATATATATATATGTGTGTGTATGTGCATTTGTGTGTGTGTATATGTAAAATTGTATTTTGTGCTGGCTTATTAATCAACCAAGAGTCATAAAACCGATAAAACACGCTGTAAAACACAAAACACTTATTTCCATTATTCTATTATTATTACTTGCAGAAAATGCAAAAAAATATCTTACTTCCACTAGGCAGTAATATAAGTAAATAATAATAATAATAGAAATATATCAGTATAAGTGTTATATAGCAACAGTACTTTTTTTTCATATTTATTTACTAAGCCATTCAATAATAATAATAATGTATTATAGACATAGATTCTTTGATAATGAATTCAGCATATTTGGAGACCAACTTCATGCCAAATAAACAGCTGCTATTTAAATTAATCAATTATTATTATATGAAAACATACAAAAATGGTTCATCCTATTTTTACTACGTTGTTAAATATAATAACATCATTACTAATACACATTACTAAAATTAACAGTAGTTTTATGACTCTTTAAAGATGAGCTCAGCATTTTTTGGAGACCAGCTTCACGCCTAATAAAACAGCTGTTATTAGGCTACCCAAGCTTCAATTGATGTACTTAGAGATCATGGGACAGTAATTTAAAATATATTTTATTCATTTTTGACTTTGTCGTCAAACTTTTTAATGAGGAAAACAGACGTAGTCCGCCACTGAAATATATATATATATATATATATAAAAAAATAGAGAAACGGAAGCTGTGACAGGCCAGTGCAATAAACACAAAGTGCATAGGAGTGCTGATTTCCAGCATGTCATGCAGATAAGTGCCGTGCCAAGGGCTCTTCAGATGGCATGAGATGCACAAATGACGAGCAGCGTCTAGAGCAAATGTCAACGACATGCGATGGAGGCAAGGGTCTGCGTGGTGTGACAGCTCTCTCCCCCCTTATCTCTCTATCATTTCATCCCTACATCAGCCCGGCTCCTGTACACCTGATTGACTTATTCTACTAATCTACATATCAATTACATCAATTATCTCCACCTTGCTGCCAGGGGCTGCTTTGAGTGATGGGATCTGGCAGGATGTGATTATTGGTCAGTGGGGGTGAAGGTTTCCAGCTTCCTGAAAGAATGTATGGAAATGCAGCTCATTAGCAGGTCATACTGTTCATTATAAGCACGCATAAAATGCGGTGTTGGTATGAAACTCACGTGCATCTGAATGCACAGTGTATATGGAAACCAAAATGCTGGAAAGTGCTGGAATGCACCTCCGTTTTGAATAACAGAGGAGCGGAATTCAAAAGTGCCGCTGAGTCATACAGACATCAAATTGATCTGTCAGTTTTGTACATTATCAGCCGTTGTTGCATCAGGGTTGGACACTCTGACAGCCTCATTCAGTTGTGGAACTCCGGTAATGGCTGTTTAGATGCCTTACAAGAGTGGTGATGTAATTCACGACATGTCGGCTCCACCTCGGCTCCGTCAGGATTGCCAGCCCTGTTTTCACGCGATAAGGACACTGAAAATTCATTGCATATTTTGCAGCAGACGGATGGGAGGGCAGGTGAGATTAATGTCGAGACGGAAGCAGTGAATCGGACTGACAATACCAGTGGTAATGAAAAACTCAGAAAGGGCCATGATTCTGCTAACAGTTACCTTGATGATCCCATTACTGTGCGGGATCACATTCCCCCGTTGAACTACTTGTCATTGGGGATGAAGGACTGATCTCTCTAACCCTCTCTGTTTAAAAGGATCATTTAGCACTGTCCTCCCAGACTCTTCAGATGGAAAGCTTGGCTACTATAACTTCGCTTTGTGTGGGAGGTGACACATTGATTGTGGCTATCCAATGTCCCCACTCTCGTTGCTTCCCTCTTCCACTAAGTGTCCAGCAGCCATAAATGCGTCCAGCACTCAGGCAACAAAACAATGCATGACCGCTATACTAAACAACTAATACATCAAAATGAAAATCTTGTTCTCAGAATGCGGTAAGAGCAAAGCTTACATGTTGAATTTCATGTGTGGAAGGTTGGTGTTCAATACAAGTTTGAATTTTTAGTATGAAGAGCGTGCAGAATTTACACAATAACACTGTTATGACTTCTCCTCAATTAATGCAAAATATTGCTGAGATTTATTTTTTATTATTATTGTTCAAAGGCTCAATTATGTCCATTGTTAGCAATAGTCAGAACTAGATTTGGTGTGATTTTTTTTGTAAATAAGTTAAATAACTCTCAAGGTAATTAATTTGGACTTGGTGTGAACAGAACTTAAGCCCCATTGTGAAGCAGTTAATTCTTCTTGATTAGCCAAGTTCAATTCCTAGAGTGCTGATGTACAATGGTGCACAACACAGTAAGTCTATGTGTTCAGTATGTGAGTGGTATTGAGTGGAAGTGGGGTTCTATAAACTGGAATGGAGTTGTTCTTTCACCTGCTTATCATATGCAGCATTTCTTTTATTAAAAGATTAATTGATAAAAGAAGATCAAATGACTTGAACAATCATCAGCTCTGTTTTTCTGTTTGCAGAAGTAAAGCAGATGCACATGGACTGCTTTGAGTGCATGCAGATGTAACAACACTGAGCTCTGTTAATATGCTTGATTATATACAATGCTGGTTTGAGAAATAGTAAAGGCTAGGTTCAGTCTTATTTTAAAAAAAACCCAGCAGTGTAAAAACAGCCTTGTGTGTCTGCAATGATATTTATGTATATTTATTATTATTGTTAGGATTTTGTTAATAAAAAAGATGAAGCCTGTTTTTTGAAGAAATTAAGAAAATACACTAATGTTGATATTTGTCATTTTTCTTAAAAAGAAGCCTCTTATTCTCACCAAGACTGCATTTATTTGATCATAATACAGTGAAAACTGATTTCTTCTGCTGATCTGGAGCTCATAAAAATATTCTTATTATTGTTGATGTTGGAAACAGTTTTTGTGAAAATACATACTTTTTCAGGATTTTTTGATGAATAGAATGTTAAAGAGAACAGCATTTATTTGTTTTTTATGTATTTGTTTGTAGCATAATACATGTCTTTACTGTCACTTATGATCAATGTGATGCATCCTTGCTGAATAAAAACATTAATTTCTTTGAAAAAAGAAAAAAAAGTAAATATATATATATAGTAGTGTTTAGCAAATGTTGCACAAACTGGAAAAATATATATATTTGTACAATACATACATATACATTTCTATACACATACAAGTAAATGCATACATGTGCAACTAATAATGATAAGTTACTATTATTGTTGTTGTTGTTGTCCTCTTATATTTGATAATCTGTCCATTTCAACAAAAGGTGGGGAGATGTAAGACCTGGATCACAATCCAAACAGCAGAAAAATAAACATGCTTAAGCTGCTAGAAACCCTACCAGGTGATTAAATGGCAGCCCTTCGACTTTGAGGATTATCACTGGAATATGACAAGCTCACTGGACACTCAACATATGCTAGAGCTCAGCAGGAAGACAGGTTGTCAATGCAGCACACAATCTTTGATTGACACAGGTGTCAAAAAAGATGCCTGGAGAGGAGCAGTGGCGAGGCTAGACATGAAAAGGAGCACATCTGGTCGACACTTTTATCCGACAAACCCATCTCTCCTCTAGTTCTGCATTGAGTGCAAAGAGCACAAGGCCACTCCCCATGTGATCTATTAAGGCACAGATCAAAGCGCGCACACATGATGTACCAAGTGAAACTCGGGGCATGCGCACACATATCAGGGTGCTGTATCAACAGCCTGCTTTCCAGTGTAATAACTCTCCTTAATCAAATCAAAGCTTTCTAGACCCATTGGGTCTGAGTAGCCCGGTCGATAAAGTGGAAAAAGTGAGGACTTACCATGGCCTCCTCTTGTGAGGAAGGGCATCCTGTTGATGGCAATGGGTACGGTACCATGCTTGTTATGGAAGTGATGGACATGGTGTGTGGTGCTCAGGCTGGAAGACACACGGGCACTGGCCGTTCTGTCCGGCATCGAGGCCAACAAGGCCAGAGATAACGCCAATCTCCACCAAGAGCCGAGGCCCAGCCAGCTGCCTCCGCCACACTCCCAGCCCATAAGCACCACCTCCAGTCTGGGGCAAGAAGGTCCAGCGTAGGCCCTTCCACACCCCATTTGTCCTGGCCGTTGGAAAGAATGCATCTCAGAGAGGGTTACCCATGTCAATCATTATCCACGGGGTCAAGTAAACAACGTAGAAGAAAACAATGCTACCCAAAGCCCAGAGGCTTTCACAGTAGGTTTCCAAAGACGATAAAATCCTCAAAAAGAAGAAATTCCTTTCAAGTCCAAAAATCCAAAGGGGAGAAAAAAAAAACAATTGGGCAGTTCCTCCTGGCTTTCACGCTTGGTGACTATCAAAAAAGAAAGAAAACCAAACAAGGGAGCTTGTCTGCGAAGAGGAGGAGGTGGGCAGGCTCGATCGAGTCGATAATCATCTGCGCTGCAACTCCCAAAAGCGTTCTAATCACGGCCGCGCCGATCAATATTTCTGGATGCAGATTTTGTGACTTAATTGACGAGGGGGTGAAACGCTCCAGGTGGAAGAGATGCCGGGAGGCGTCTCCCTTCGAGTTCCCAGCCTCAGGTATGGCTTACGCGCTATTTAGACCACTCTCCCTCAGAGGGCAGCTCCTCTATCGCACAAGAGGAGATAAGAGACATCCCGGCGGCTAATGGATTATTCTAATGCCGATGAAAAGATGACAGGAAACAGAGAAATGAGGAAACAGATCGGATGAGACTGACCCGGGCGTGAAGAGGCGCTCACGTTTCCTTTTCACAGACAGAGAGAAAGAGAGACTTCTGCTGCAGCATGGTAGAGGGGAAAAGCAGCAAATAAATAAATAAAGCCGGCTGTGACTCCTGACGCGTTGGCTGCAGACGCAGCGCAAAGCTTCTCCGCTGCGCGTTCCCTCTCGAAGTGGAAGACCTGGAGCGGAGCAGGATCAGTTTTCCAGCAGCATCCTGGATCGCTCTCTTGGATTGTTGTCTCTGCCTCTGACGCTGACACTGTATCGATTAGCACTGCATTTTATCCCTCTTTTCTCTTTTCCCTCCCCCTTTCCGATAAGCATTCACTTGCTAATGTGCTTAGTCTGACAGTGTTACCAGCAAAATGCCGCTTGCAGCCGAAGTGTGGACGACCAAAATCCGTACGTGCGCCGCTGTGGTGAAATGCATGCTAATTCAATTAGGCTCCTTGCGATCCTTGATAGCTCTTCTCCCAGGATTGATGGGACTGAGAGCAAAGGCTGAGAAAAAAAAACCCTCTGAAACAACAAGCGTTGCTTGCCGCAAGCGCAAGGTGCAGGACGCGCGGTCCTCCTTCTGGATGCTCAACCAGAGACTGCTACAGAGATGGGGAGGGAGAGAGAGAGAGAGAGAGAGAGAGAAGGAGAGGAGAGCGGTGCAGTGTGTGTCTGATGAAAAGAGAGAAAGAGAAGGGAGGGGTGCACAGGGAGCGGGCAATCGTAGTGCATAAGCACACATGCAGACATAGAAAGAAGCCAAAAGATGGAGAAGAAAAAGAATCAGTTGCACGGCACACACGCAACCAGGAATACAAATTCAGGGCGCTGCGCACGCTCACCACAGCCTCTGAAAACACACCAGCCTCACACTGCAGAACTTGACCAGTGAGACTAGTAATAGAAAATGCTGTTTATTCCTGCAATGCTACGTGAAAGTGCCAAAGAAAGACAGAGCTTTCAAATGGTGTTTTTTGGTGCATTTTTACTAGTGGTCTATTTTCAGCCAATGTGGAAATCACGCTCAGGAAATCTGAAAAGTCTCGCTGGTGCCAGATGCAATCCACCACCCCCCACCCCCCTGCAACCAAGATAGCACTAGTTGGTTCCCGATCTTGATGAATAATTTAGTATGAGACAAAATTTGACAGCAAATGCCTGCTGCTGTCTTTCTCTCACATATTTTTAAAATTTCCAATTTGTGCTCATTTGTTGATGTGGTTCTATTAAAGGTGTGTTCATTCATACAGAATAATTTAGTAACTATAAATGGTTAGATGCAATTTATCTGTTCGTGACTTTCAGGAAATATTAAATTGGAGCAAATCTACAAACCAAAACACAGAAAAAAAAAAGCTGGCAAAATGTCTTTCATTACCCTAGTGAAAAATAAGTAGGCTATACTAAAATGTTTTTGAAATACTTTTTTTTCATGTCAAGTATATTGCAGTTTTACTTCTGGTGTACTAAACTGGCATTTTTAAAGTCTGCTAATTTGGAACAAATAATCGTGTACTACAAATAAAAACTATAAAACTAACTAAACTAACTTTTCTTTTTATCAGTAGTCATGAAAGGTATACTCTATGACCAAACGTACAGGGACACCCAGGGACACCCCCTTCCTGACTATTTTTCCATCAATTTCCATGAATATAAAGCTTAATGTTTAAGCATATAATGATATTCTGGGCAATTTTGAGGCAAAACTCTATCCTATATACTTTAAACTATATCCAAAAGGTGTGTCACAATACTTTTGTCCGTATAGTGTATGTCAGTAGATATATTAATAGATTTGAACTATACTTAGTATGAAATAAATGTATTTTAAATTAATTTTTATCATTGTTTATTAGCGTATATATACAAAATGTATTATATATACAGCATATCTACTGAAAGTTATTTTGAAAGCACAAAAAGCACACACACACACACACACATATATATATATATACATACCTGTATATATACACACATTTTTACGTTTGTAAAAAAGGCTAGTTTAACATGCCTGTTTGAGCTGATTTAGTCAGCTGGATAGCTAATGTAATTGCCAACGGATATAAAGAGATTAAGTGTAAAAAGAAACAGCAAATCGGTAATCAATTGCAACACAGCATGTAGATACCCGCTCGGTATAACGGTAAGAATTAATGGAGGGTCTCATGCCTCTGCATGATACCAACTGGTTAAACAATGCTACATTTATCAGTCGCAAATATGTCATGTTTATGAAACAGAGAAACAAGCCTTAAAATATATCCCTATGCAAATTTGGTTTCAATAGGAAATCTGTCAGTGCTCCAATGAAAACTGTGCTCGTCAAGCAATTGGATCCTTAATGTTGTTGCTTGTAAGAGCAGAAGTTTTTGATCAGTAAAAATGCATGGACACTACAAATGATGATCGTTCTATCAAAGTGTGTGAGAAAGAGAGAGAGAGAGAGAGATGGACTGAATCTATGCTTCATACATCAGATAAATCACCCAGGATAGAGATCTCAGTTGGGATTGCCTTGCCGGTTGAAAGGACGTGTGTGGAAAAAAAGGCAGAACAGCAAAGAGCCAGAGCCACCTTTCATGGTGACAGGAGGGGAGAAGCAGGCCATTACTCAGACACAGGGAGGGAGCGATGGGGGCCGGTGCTGCCAATGAGCTGGGTTGATTGAACAGAATGGAGAAGAGGAGGGGGCAACTCGGTGTCACGGCAAACAGCAGCCAAGTCTGTAAATCCACCGCGTCGGACTCAGCTAACGGCCACAGTTAGCCACACTGTCGACTCCGTTCAAATGAACACAGAGTCCTGCTCGTAGAGATTTAGCCCCGGGCAGGCCCGAGAGAGACGCCCATCCCACTGTAATCGATTCTCATTTCTCTGCAGACCGAGATACACAGGAGATAACCTTGAGATCAGGTGACGCGCTTTCAAGATGTGCAAAAACATCCATACTGAAGGATTTGGGATGCAGCGTCGAAAAATAATCAATGATGGTAGTCGCCATTTTCTATCCAGAGGTAGAGAGAGACACACGCGGCTCTGGTTGCATAATGAGGCCTAGATAACCTCAAAGACTGATGATGATGAAAGTTGAAGTGGAATTAGGGCGCCGGTAATTCATAAGAGGTGTCATCTATTGTCAGTCTAGTGGATTGGGGACATTCTCCTCAACGGCGATGATATCTTCATGAGGGTTCTCTGAGATGAAAGGCTGGTATTAATCAATTTGCCAACCCTGGGGTTGCTCAGCACGATAAGAGACGATGCTATCTGGGCCACGTTAGCTTCTGGGTGCGAGGCATCCCTGAGTTTAACCATCTGCCACCAGGCAGCCTAAGCTGTTGGCCATCTTCTCTCCACACAGCACGCTGGCCTACTCAGAGTCAGAGGGTTGAGACAACATGCGGTGCATGTGATAAAGATACACACGAGGAGGCCAAACACCAATCATGTCCATTGTGTTGGCTTCAGAATCCGAAACACTTACTGTATTAGAGTCCACTGCTGTTACAGCGATAAACAAAACAGCCTAGCCTAGACAGCTTATATTTGGTCAAGAGAGTTATATTGTTATGTAAAAAATCACATTTGCGATTGTGTCTTTACGCTACATTTACTTTTGTTCGTGTAATTGAATAGTTTTGGATGTTGTGCAGATCGTCCTTAATTTAACGTCACAGAAATTCAATTTCAAGTCAGACAAGTACAAAAGCATACTACATGATTGTGGTGTACAGTACAGTACTTCAAATCTTCAAAGTATGTTTGGGATAGTGATGGGTCGTTCTTAAACGATTCATTCATTTTTAACAAATATTTAATGTGATTCGGGAAGAACGAGTCGCCTCGTGGGAGTGATTTGTTCAGTCGCTCATGCGTATTTGTGCAACATCCTATAGTTTCTGTATTGGGATTATTGATTTACCTGTTTCGGGTACTGGTCACTTGAAAAGAACGAACGACTCAAACTCGAAGACTTGAGAGACGAACTAAACAATTCTGTTTCCGGCTCAGGCTGCATAGGTTAAGCTTATGGGGCTGTCACGTGATGAACGAACAACTCGAACCCGAAAACTTGTCAGATAAGAGGCGAGGTGAGCGAATCATAGATTAAAGACCCAGGTAAACAATGAATTCATCTTTTCTGTTTCTTATAGCACTATAGTTTTGTCTTGTTTGTAGTGTGATCAACGTTTGAGTAAGCAGTAGATGTGTTAGGGAGGTAACAGGTAACATTTTAATTATATTTTCCTAAAATGAACGAGATGACTCGAAAAAAAAAAGAGTCGGTCAAGATGACAAAACACACTCATTTAGATATATTAGCGAATTGGAATATCATATTATTCATGACATGGTAAGCACATTTGTGAACTTTTTTAATAAAAAAGGAAAAACTATAGTAAATAAAAGTGATCCATCTGTCTTACAGAGTTTATTGTGCTCGCGGTGTGTCATGTGACAAGCAAGACGCGTCACCATGGAAACAGTAAGGGCAAATATTCTAAAATAACGGTTGCCTAAAAAAAAAA
The DNA here is from genome assembly GCA_032357445.1 of Enteromius radiatus. Lineage (NCBI taxonomy): Eukaryota > Metazoa > Chordata > Actinopteri > Cypriniformes > Cyprinidae > Enteromius > Enteromius radiatus. The sequence goes on from JAUCMS010000048.1 coordinate 7,561,976, forward strand.
AACTCACTCTGGGGGACTGCTGGAATATTTTAAACTCACCGTTAAAAGGGTTAATAGTAAGTAAGGTAGTTGTTAAGTTTAGGTATTGCGTAGGATTACGGATGTAGAATAAGATTATTTAGAATAAAACATTAACGTGCTAAAAAATGTCTAATGTTCTATTAATATGCATGCTAATAAGCAACTTAAGAAACCCTAATACAAAGAGTTATCGTATGTAAAAATGATATACATTTCAATAAGAATGCTTTTAAAAGAAGACTAACATACTAAAGTACCTATCGCTTTTGGGACAGGCTTATTTTTGGCCCCACCAATGAAAGAGGGAGGGAATGTTTGAGGAAACCTGCTTAAAAACACTATTTTTGCAATTCCATTTCCTGACAACAGCGGCACAGAAATGACTCAGTTCACCTTTAAACGCTGTCGCCCACGTTAGCACAGCTTCTTTTTTTTTTGTTGTTTATGCTGACACACTAACGACTAGCCTGTTGTAACATTCCCTGTTGGTCTGAAGAATCGATCTTAGACACCATTGAAGAATCTCATTTATTCCTTAATATCGCGTAATTCCTGATAAAAACCAACAGCTTAATGAGTGTGTGGGGATAAACAACAGGAAGAGAGACATCATCTGCACTTTCCTGTATCCTGAGCATTTCCACCCAAGACATTTGTGCAGTGGCCCCCGGGGAAGACGAGGCCGGATTAATAATGGCAGTTTTGGTATAATTACTCATAATGCCTGCCTCCTCTGGAACTAATGGCCCGCGGTTGAGATATCTGCTGGATTTAATTCAGCTTAAAGAGACAGCACCTCACATTGCTCTTTAGGGGAAGGGAAGAAGCCCAGTGTGAATACACGCTTGGCTGCACCTAAACGCACTCATCCAAAACCACTGCGGAGAAAGGATCGTTTGACAGGTTAAGAAGATTGCATTGCCTTTTAATCTGGCCGAGGTAAGTTTGTGTTTGAGATTTCTGCCATTACAAAGACTTCTATTCAAAAATCAGATATTATTTCCTGATTTCTGAAAACGCAGACTATATTTTTCTTTTGTCTGCAGCACGAGAGATAAGGGGAAGGTATTAAGAACTCAGGAAATGGCGCGAGTGCCATCTACTCGTGGATTCTCGCTTATCAGAACAAATTCTGCCTGAGCCGGTTCTGCTCATGTCCGCTGAGAGTATATTAAAGCAAACAACATTAAACCAACGGGATCTGGATCCTGGCGCCTTCAAGAACAAATATATGGTATAAAAGATATGAGATCCAAAGAATATGAAATTCTCCCTCAAGGTAATATAAAATACAGAATAGAATAGAACTATGTACACTACTGTTCAGAAGACTGGAGTCAGTGAGATTTTTTGTTTTAAAATAATTTATTACTTTTATTTAGCAAGGTTGCAATTATCAAATGTCACACTGAAGTTTTAATATGTTTATTTATTTGTAAACTTTCTTTTCATCAAAGAATACTTAAAAACCTATAGACCAAATATATGGTAAAAAATATGAAAGATCCAAAGAACATGAATAGAATAGAATAGAATATAGCTATGGCTATAGCTACACTACTATTCAGAGGTTTGGAGTCAGTGGAATCTTTCATTTCCAAATTAAATTGATCAAAGATGGCATTAATTGTGTTTATTCATTTATTAAGATTTCTATTTTAAAATAAATGCTGCTCAAAGCTGTATACTGTATCACAGAAAATTGGATCAAATTCACAGTTTGCACAAAAAAAGCCGAAAAAATTAAGCGGCAAAACATTTATAATAATAAAAAATGTTTCTTAAACAACAAGTCAGCATATTAAATGAAGATTGGAATAATGCCTGCTGAAAATTCAGCTTCATCAGCACAACAATAAATAACATTTTAAAATACTGCACATTCAAATAAAAAATTATTTACATTTGTAAAAATAATAATAATAATAACAATAATATTCACAATATTACTATTTTACTAGTGTATTTGGCCAAATAAATGAGATGTATTTTGAAAACAAACAAAAATCTTAATTTTAACACCATACTAACAATAACTATTTAAAAACTTCAATAATGACTAAATATAATGATATCTTCATAAAATAAGTTAACAATTAGTTAATTGTAGCTGAAGTACAATAATTATACCGTGCAGTACAACAGTTCTTAAGTAAATGATGTTTGTGTAAAAGCTAACATCACATTACTGAAATCAATTTGAATCATTTCTCCTAGTACGAGCCACAGGCTTCTATGATGGTGGTGTCGCTACCTTAGAAAGTTGCTCACCAGCTCACTAGGTTTTAGAAAAATACTACCATTTTTTTATTGTTTTATTTACCTTCGCAAACTCTGCCAAACAAGAGTTATTTAACAGCAACACTGGCAAACATTAACCTCAGAGCGTAATGGTCTGAGGAAAAAACAAACTGCTTGAAGAAAATGGATGACTTGTGAGCCCAGCACTGCAAAAAGGGGCAGTGGCACAAGAAACCATCAGCACTTGGTCAAGCGAGGCAAACATGGCTCCTCATCTGCCTATGGAGCATAGAGTGAAGAGTGTGTGAGAAGCAGCATGCTGCTGTCCATGTGTTCTGCAGGCCTGCCCACATGGTGTCAGTGCACCAGGAGCCTCATCATTCATGGTGGGTGGCACAAGAAGGGCGAAGAGACTGTACGAGCATGTGCATGTGCATAGGTAGGTGGGAGTAAGTGTGTGTATGTGTGTGTGTGTCTGGGGGCCAGGTGCCACTAGAAATGAACCCAACCATCTGTGACAGAAATACTTCTTCCCATTATGTGAACTGTAAAGGCCCACCTGTGCAAAAGCCAGCCCTTTGGCAGGGTGGGATCCACTCCAGCAGCAGTAGGCTTTAATTTCAATTAGGACAGCTCACACTTGTTCTCAGAGCCAGCTTTGGACAGATACATCTGAGGGCACAGTGTTAAAGGACCATCTCTGCTGAAGCATTTAACGAGCTAGACACCAGTCACCGTGCATTTCTTTGGATTTTGGTGAAGGAACTCAGTAGACTCAATATTTAATTTGACATGGACGAAAGCAAGGATGTGAATTCTGCTCAAACGGTTCCATCTTAGGTTGTAGGTCACGTCAAGTTTTCACTGGAAACTAACTTTTTATGTTTCATCAGCTGAACAGACCCAGGCAGATATTGACTGTATGGATTTTGTTCATGTTAAATGTTAAATAACTAAATAAAACAAGGTGGGGGACGATTTCTGATTAGTCAGTCAATATTTCTTTCAATTTCAATTTCAATATTTAGCACATAAAGACAATGTGATGATGAAATCTGTATTACATTTACTTGTTAGTGATTTCTATGTCATCTCATCATTAACCTCATTCATATTTCCTTCATTTCTAGTAAGGGGTAACAATGGAGGCATGCGGATCCAAGTGCAGCATTTATTCAGAGTCAGGCATTACAGACAATCCAGAATATATGACTATACGAAATACAAGTCGGGGCAGACCAGACCAAGATCAGCACACAGGAAAGCAAGACACGGAAAGGAAACGCTCAGAAACGTAACCGGGGAATACAAGGAAATTGCTTATTTCACTACTATATAGTACGTGAAAAACAGTATGCGAGGCGAGTAGTATGTCCAAATTCATAGCATTCGAAAATCAGTAGGTGAGAACTACCCGGATGACCTACTGCTTCCGCCCGAAATCTATAGTAGGCATACCACGGACGCTTTCCTATCCCATGAGGCTCCAGGAGAGGAGGCGTCATATTCGAAAAATGGCGGAAAGTTGAGACGTGGCTCATTTCAAGTGTAAGTACCTCAGGAAAAAAACTTTGTTTATTGTGATTAAATTACACTTGTTTAACACAATCTAAATAAAAGGATGACTTATTGAAAGTTTAAATTGTCGCCCTGTTGTGACGACGCATGACACGTGACAACATCAATATGGCGGATGTAGTACGTCCGAATTCCATTCATACTATATAGAACGTACTGTTTTAACCATCGGGTAGTAAGTTCCATTTTAAATGTAGTACCTACTTAAGCAGTATGCGATTTCAGACGCAGCACAAGACTTCGCAATGAGGTGAATGTGTGTGTGACTTAAACAGTCTTCCTGAGAGAAACCAGGTGAGTGTGCAATCAGTTCCTAACCAGGTGTGTGCAAAAGTCTTGGGGTGTTATGGGAAATGGAGTTGATGGTGATGTTCTGGATGAAGTGCCCTCTGGAGTTGCTTGTGGACACTCAAGCAGGAAATCGTGACATAAGGATTAGCTTTAGTAAGAATAGCACTTTTATACAGCTAGGACACATTAAAGTGATCAAAAGTAACAGTAAACACACATAAATGTTAAAAAGCATTTTAAATAAATGCTGTTCTTTTGAACTTTCCACTCATCAAAGAATTCTGAAAAATGTCACAGTGCACAGTTCTCACAAAATATTAATCACAGCACTGATTTTTTCAACATTTATAGAAATAAATAGTTTTCTTGAGCTTCTGAAGTATTACAATTTCTATCTTAAATATGATTTCTCATGAGATATTAAAATGCAGCTTTGCCATCACAGAAATAATTTACATTTTAAAATGAGTGCTTTCAAATGACTCATTATGATTAACCACATCCAAAATATAATTGTTGGCTTACATAATATATGCATGTGTGCTGTGTATGTTTATTATGTATATATAAATACACACACACACACACACACACACACACACAGTATACAGTTATATTTTTTAAATATTTATACATTTATATTCTAGGAATATATATATATATATATATGCATGTGTTTGTCTAAATATATACTGTATACACACATGTATTATGTAAACAAAACCTTTTCTTTTGGGTGCGATTAATCCTGATTAATCGTTTGACAGCATTTTAAATATATTTAAATAGAAAACAGTTATTTTAAATTTCAATAATATTTCATTCACAATATTACTGTTTTACTATACTTTTGTTATGAAAAGCAGCCTTGCTTCGCATTAAATATTCTCTTAAAAGAATTAAAACCCAAAACTGGTGTGTCAAATTAAATGAAGGCTGTCAAAACACTATATAAATTATTTGTATTTTATGGTTCTTGTTGGATTAAATCAACCGAACAACGCTGAATGACGTATAATAATATTACTATCAAAACATACACAAAGCTTCCTCACAATGTTAAGCCTATCAAGATCAAACATCAAAATAAAAGTAATTTCTTTAAATTAGAGGAAGAAATCTGAATCCCCAGAGCCCTAAACATCATCTGCTTATGCCAGTCACATCCTGAGCTCATAACCCAGGGTAGTACTGTCATCGTCAGCCTTATCAGATGCTGTATAATCCTCTTAGGTTGAGGGGGGAGGAGGTTTATATACTATGTGCAAGCTGCGTCTCATCGTTTACCCCTTGATGTGATTAAGCTTGAAATAACAGTCAATTTTATGGATATAGGCAGGATCAGTCCTATTGCTGGTGTGGAAGTTGCGCTTGAGAGGAAGCGTTATGGTGGGTGCATGTACTCAATCCGTGGTGTGGTAATGGAACCATGCAGTATTGATGTATTACATCATCGAAAGTATTTTGGGTTTATTTGTGATTTCTAAATAGATGAGAAATAATTTCAAGTCTTTTTATATATGAAATATGTATGCGGCTAATTTTAAATCAGGTTTGTATGCAACGAGCAATGCCAGAATTTGAGGTGGCATGTTTATCGTGTGGTTGCAGGTTCTAGTCAATTGGCAGTGAATCGAATTCTTCTCTTTCTTGATTATTTGAATTTACTGCTGTGGATCCCAAATACTGCTGAAAAGCCCTTGGAATTATCTAATAAGCAAATTACTTAAATGAATCCGCTTAGAGGTGAGAGATTAAATCTTTTCATGTGGAACATTCAGTAATTCAAGAAGGCATCTGAAACCAGCCAAAGGCAGGTGCTGAGCCAAGATAGAGCCAGACTCACTCTTAAACTCTCCGCACTGTTTACAAGAGCACATCGTACTGCTGCACAGAAAGATGATCGCTCTGTCAGATAAAGTCCATTGATTCGTGCTCCTTCTGTAGACCAAAACTTCTTCAAAGAGTCGGATGATATTTATGAAAAAGAGCAGACGCTGCACCGTGTAGGGAAGTATAGACTCTACAATTAAATGCATAAAACGCTGCATGAATGTTACACCCTGGGAAATTCACTTCAAATACTCACAGAGGGAAAGATGAATCATTCGCAATAGAAAATGACCAAGATTTCTGGCATGACAAAGAAAATTTGTTTAATATTGTAGTGCTTTTTAATTTATAACAGACACAGCGGGACTAATGCTGAGAGCCCGTGGAGACTCTTTTATTTTAAACACAGATGAAAAAAAGAAATGAAAGCGGTCACGTAGTAGAAGCCGGGCTGTGGAGATCTAGAGAGGCGGAGCTAAGCGCTATACGATAATAATGGTTTAATTTGTGAAAATATCCAACATGTAATAAACACTACAGAATCGATTTTCAGCCTAAAAAAGGTAATAAATCAAATATGATCCAATAAAAAAGTGGTTTACCTGGCTCGTGAATGTGAGCTTGCAGTGTGTATTGAATGGGAAGGCAGTGAACCATGAAATAATGGCAAAAAGTCTTTCTATTGAGTTGTCCTTGCGGGCTGAAAGTAAAAAGACACACACAGTGCGTACAGTTCGATTCACGTTTGAATGACTGCAATGCACTGAAACACAAACATACAAAACAAACAGTGTAGTATGACTCTGTAGGGCTGGTTCTTTTAATGAACTGCTGAGTCATATGAGTCATTGCTTTGAAGTCTAAAACATAGCAATGTACAATTTACAGCATTAGCAGAGACAGATATGTAAATATAGTAAGAATATGTCAGCAAAATAAACACAACCTGAAATAGACTATAAATCGGAAGCGAAACAAAATCACACTGAATCAAGAGCTTGTGAATAAGAATTAAGAATTTGAATGTGTGTTTCAAATGCACAACAACCAAGTTTATATCATAAGTAAATCGCAATTGGATGTGTACGTGGTATGTAACCACAGTACAGTACACATTGGTACATAGGAAATACAGCTGGGATAATTCTGATCACATGTAACAAGCCACTGAATGGAATGTGTAAGTATAAATGTGTAACAGGACATTAGTAAGAACACTTTTTTACTTCACTAAGTGCTTGTGTAACAGGAATTATATAACTCCATTTTGTAAAAACAATATGTATAAGAATAATGGAATTAGGGATAATTAGGGATATGTAAAGCACCTCTGTAATACCAGTGTACTTACATGGTAACCCCTTAGGAACTGTCCACTTAATATAAAGTGTAACATTCTGGACACCAGCCAAAATTTATATGTAAAGCAAAGCCTAACTTACTGCCCACTGCTGTGTAACATCAGAGTAATTACATGCTAAATGCATAGCAATTGTATACTTAACATCAAGTGTAACATTTGTCTAAATGGACTATCGAAATAAAGTGTAAGCAAATATTACAGCTGTAGATACTATGTATACAATGTGTACCTACACTGTTGTTACATACTATGTACACATCTAATTACTACTGTACTGTATGTACTGTAAGTACACAGGTATTAGGGCCACTTAATACAAAGTGGGACCATCCAATGTTTCAATCTCATACACTTTACGGCCACATTTTAACCATTCACAACAATTCAAACTGTTTAACTGAATAAATGCACTTGTTTTCACAATTTATGCTGACTCTAAGCAATCTGAATAAATGCATTTTGAAAACACGATTATTTAAATGAAATCAAATGTATGCAAATGGTTTATGTGTCTTACCCGTTTCATTTATGTATATCTGACAAATATGCATTGCATTAAGTTCAAATATATGCAATTCAAACACATACATTTGAAGCGTAGTTTTCGATTCCAGACCTATGGGCACTAGTATAGAGATGCTCCTCTGTACCATAAAAAACCGTTTGGAAAAGTGCTATTTTCACTTCTTTACTATGATGAATGTTAGTCCGGTTTCTGATCTCTCAATTCGAAATGATTCAAATCCAGCGTAACCATCATATCTGAGGTCTGAATGTATGGATTCGGTTCAGTAAAGCGAGCGAGTCAGCAGTCGATATGACGCTATTACCGCTGAAAAAGCAGCCTGCACCTGATTCACACTCTTGTTTGTGTGTTTATGTAAGTGAAAAGAGGGGGTGGACGGCCGAGGGCTGCGGATGGTGGGTCTGTCAGCCAGGTTCAGCCTGCAGACGAGTCTAGTGATGTGTAAATCAGGTGGAGGTGTAGCTGAGGGCCAGCTTCGGACCCGGCAGAAGTCCAGTTCAGCCCGGCTGAGGAGCAGCAGATTGGACAACCTGTCTCCGCTGCCGCCCTCCGGACATCATCCAGCCCACTGACATTGCGGCGAGGTGACAAACACAACCCTGTCCGCCGCACGGCCAAACAACCGCAATCATCTCCGTAATGGCCTTGTCCACAGTGGCCCACGCGCTCGCTAGCTAAACTAACCAAGACATAACTGCACTGCAGTGCAGCTAGCGCCTGAGGAGAAAAACGATGCCTGTCTTTTCCTTAACATGGCCGGGTTTCTCCGCCAAACCGAGGCAACATCTCGCCATTGACCTGTGGAAGACATTCTATCCATCTCACGTTGGGAACGGCAATTGCTAAGTGCCAGGGCAGACCCATTCATAATCAGTCTGAGCAGATCACTGCTAATGCTAAGAGTGCCGGAAGAGGGATGAGGAGAGCCAGCGTCACAGAGGGTTCATTCATCAGGCACCTGCAGTGGGTCTGATACTGATACTAAAATACCATTCCTCCTAGGCTCGGACTGTGGGGGTGTGCATGATGGATGCGCTAGATACACTGTTCCCACTCCACAGCAACCACACACAGCCCACAGTTAACAGAACGTAAGCTGCACCAGCCAAAATGGCTTAAACGTGGCCGAGTCGATGCATATGAACGCACTTATTACACTGTTGCCCAAATATTTTTCATTTAGGGAACGCCCAAAGTGTGATTGATTTACCATAACATTATAAGTAATATTAATACTCACTTCAAACCAAAAATAATCATTGTGAGTGTGGGTGAAAAACAGATTCATCAGGAGATTCTCACCTTCTTCCTTAATGAGACACATTGCTTATTTGTCTTTCACAGGTTTTGACAGTTCTGGAGGCAAAAGGAGAACTTTCAAACTTTCCAGACCAGTAAAGGAGACTATTTTCACAGTTTCTAATAAAATTACTTTATTTAAAACTAATAGCTAAAAACATATTCTAATCTAACTATAATAACGTGATGTTGCTTTCAGAACTTAAAAGGGTCACATAATGCTGTTTTAAAGATCATTATTTGGTGAAACAGAATATGTTGGCATGCTTTGATGTTCAAAAAACACATTATTTTTTAAATACTGTACATTATTGTAGCTCCTTCCCCCCCACCATTGTTTTCTACAAAGACCCTCCTTCCGACAAGCACGGACTGCTCTGATTGGCCAGATGATACAGTGCATTGATCAAGCCCCACAAGCACACATCAGAAATGTAAGGCCCTTTTGGTAATCACGAGTTTAGCTTTCAAAAATGTAAAGACAGTTAATAATCTCTTTAGTAGTAGTAAACCCGAAAGTTACCCTGTTACTCTGTCTCAAACACACACGTGTCTGACCATTTGGGCTGCATTATGCAAATATCGCCACATCTTGACGTAGAGAAGCAGGAGCGTTTTAGGGGGGTGTGGACAAGTCATAATTTTTTATTTAAGAATATCTCTTTGGTTTTGACACTTTAGTCTTGGCAACTTTAGGGATCTTATCTATGCACAGCTTGTAACACCCCCAAAGAGAAAGGAAAACTTGAAATCGCATCATATGACCCCTTTAAACTTTTCTCCTTGGTGGAACGAAACCGTTTAAAACCAATAAAACTCATAAACACTTAGGAAGCTAAGCTGCAAAATGCCATGTTTTGTTCTTTTCCTCACATTTACATGTCAATGACACCCATTTGATATGCATGCATAATGCCAGTTTAGTTTAACAGAGGTGATAAGAAGCATAACATGCAAACAGTGTTATGTGTTATGTGTGAGAATTTTCCTGGCTGTTTAAAATACTACTTGAAAATTAATTTGTAACATTACATATTTTGTAGACATATAATGCATTTCAAATATTCATTCCATTGAACTTTGGATTCAACAGAGAATTCTGAAAAAGTATCCATTTGTACAAAACTAATAAGCAGCTCAAATGTTTTTAACATTGATAATTAAAGCAAATTAGCATATTAAAATGGAAGCATCATGGGATGCTGAAGACTGGAGTAATGATGCTGAAAATTCAGCTTTGCATCATATAAAAAACCCATTCAAATAGAAAAGAGCTAATTTGCATTGTAATATCTAATAAAATAGTAGATAAATAAATAAATAAAAATATTTCTTTGAAATTTTATAAAACATTAGTTTTATATTAGCATGAATCTGAATATTTTAAAATCAGAATTTCTGTGTTAGAGATTTAATAAAACCAAAACCTTTCCAAGTACTCCCTAGAAGCTAATTAAGTACCAGTGGGGGGTACTTATACTCCTGCTTGAAAACCATTGCTTTAACAAAAATACAAGAATAATAGTGTCTCCACTCCCACATAACCAAGTAACATTTATTAAAAAAACACTTCAAGTCACCAGTACAACACAGCCTTATCATGTAGGTGGCTGAACACAGAGCAGCTCCCACAATTCCCAGGTGCTTCCCACCCCCACCTCCTGCTGAATTGTGCTGCTCTTCTGCATCGTCAGCTTTCTTTGCTCCTTTCATTTCCTCCCAGTGTCCTCCCTGGCTTAAACCTCATTCCTGATTGGCCGATCATTACCCAGCGTCCATCAATCACAGGCTTCTTTCTGATGGAGGGCTCTCAACACGTCGCTTTCTTACAAGCTATTGGCAAGGCTGTCAGGAACAATGAGGGTCACCGGTCTGTGGCCATGTAACCGTGAGATCGAGGCTGGAGGGAAAGGACGCTGCGGAGTGAATTGAAGCTCGCTAGGCTTTTGTTTGGGGTTACAGTCATGCATACGATTATTTGCCCACAAAGCATCTCCATAGTGCTGATGGTGGGTTTGAAACGCGTGAGTAGGAGGAGGTGAGGGCTTTGGGCTGCTGCTGTCTTTGGCTCTGCTGTAAACAGCCCTGGCTAGACTCGATGCTAGCAGGCACAGTGAGTCATGTCACCTAGCGGTGCACACAAACACATTAGCTTTCCAATTAGTGGCAACCAGGTTCTCCGAAGCACCCTTCCTCACGCTGGGCCTAGAGTTTGGCCAACCTCAAGGTTTTTGACGTGAGAAGAAACAAAGGGGACAGCAGGAAAGGAACGAGTGAGTCAGAGGCCAAACAGTGGATGACTGGAGTGCATATAAATGGGGGGGGAAGGACAGCACAGGACCCACTGGAGAGGTGTCCTTGTTGCTGCTCACTTGGAGTGGGGCAGGGTTGATGGTTGGTCCTTTGAAACACTTCATCAAAACGTCATCAGAGATAGATCTATCTCACGCTGCTATATTTTTAGGTCGTCGTCAAGGAACAGTATCTCCCTGATCTTTGATGAGTGCAAATATTCTATGTCTGCCAGTGCATGTTTCCCTGCTGTTCTATTTTCATTTCAGTTACAACACAGGTAAGCAGTTTGTAAATTGAGTTTATGAAAAAATGGAAAATACAACAGGCCTTGTTTACGAAGAATTATATTCCTTACACATCCATGTGAACAGTCCAATTGATTTGAATGAGGCTACTAACAAGGTTTTTACAAACAATTGACACAAAAATTGGCAAACGTGCATTAGTGCTTCTTTTCCAGCAGCATTAGAATTTTGGAAGTATTTATTCCATTATTTTTTTAGCATCATCATAATAAAAAATGATATATACAGTACTGTACAAAAGTCTTAGGAGACGTTGCCACAGTTCTTCTGGATTGAGTCTGTCTCAGTTTGTTCTGTTAAATCATGTCATTCCAGACAGACTGATAACGTTCCAGCCTTCCTGATAACGTTCGGGGGTTCAGACACAATCTCTCTGTTTAAATCTAGATTAAAGACATCTTTTTAGCCAAGCATTCGAATAATGCCTTTCAACTTTTCCTGCAGTTATATCTGATATTAATCTTTTAGCTCTGGTTTAACACATCTTCACTTTCTTAGTTTGAACAGCAGCTATGCTAATTTTGTTCCTATTTGTTCTGTTTCTACCATGGGATTGTCATCCCGTGGCAACAAGGAATTCACAAGCTCCAGCCTGGACCCAGAACACTTAAGAAGAGATGATGCCAACCCCACAGATGACTTCAGATGATGCCAACCCTAAAACAACACACAGCACTACTATAAGATACTACTACATATACTGTAAAACACTACTTTGGTGTATTGGGGGCAGTCGTGGCCTAATGGATAGGGAGTTGGGCTTGTAACCCAAAGGTCGCGGTTTCGAGTCCCAGGTCCGGCAGGGATTGTGGGTGGGGTTAGTGAATAACCAGCGCTCTCTCCACCCTCAATACCACGACTGAGGTGAGACCCTTGAGCAAGGCACCGTTC
>JAUCMS010000048.1:7575393-7587210 GCA_032357445.1 Enteromius radiatus
TATCGAAAACATACCGAACCGTGACACCACTGTATCGTATCGAACCGAACCATGATTTTTGTGAACCGTTACACCCCCAAAATATATATATATATACAATAATGTGTAATACTGTGTAAAAACAAAAAAATAATAAGTGTGAGACTGCTTTAAATTGTTAATTGCAATTGTTTTTTTTCTAAGCATGTTGTTTGAATTTTTACATTCAAATTGTGTTATACTGAATGACAATGTACCATTATTTCAACCATATTTTGATATTTTATTCTTTAAAAACCTATTTGAAAATGATGTGGGCATCTTACTGTAATGTCTTTGACCCATATTTGCAGTATATATACGTATGTATATATATATATATATATATATATGAAAACACACACACACACATTATTTCTGTTCATAATGTAAATGTACAAATCCCCATCTGTGTAAAGCTACTGTCATTATGCACTTGAATAGCTACAGAGTATGACAGCAGTGACTATTGCTGGCTGTGTGACCGCACATATTGTGGAACTGTAAATGTGATATACCCTGTATGTGAAGCAGCGTGCACTTTCATGTTGCAAAGAACATATAAATGCCACCAAAACACCGTGAAGTTTCCTTGCCCTGCTCTCCAGAGCATTACATTAGTCTTGGAAATCCTGTAGCTAAAGGGCTAGCAGCCTTCACTTGGGTTTTGAATCAACACCTCGTCACAGTCTATTAAGAGTCTGATTGCCAGGTAATTATTATGCTCCCAAATTAGATTGGACCACATTGAAAGTAAATTAAATAATCATGCATTAACAGTTGCTCATCCAATGGGATGGCTGTACACACACATTAGTCTGATGCCGAAGACGCGTCTCTAAAGGTAGAACGTGAAATCCCTAGGGCTCAGGTTGATCACAAAGCGTTACACTGCGCTCTGACAAACTAGATGACATCAAATATGCTAATGAGGATCCTGAAATTACAACGAATCTGGAATTAAAAAAACGGCAAGAAGTCGAACGTGCGCACAGGCGCTGCACGTCTTAAGAGAATGTGACATTATATCTCACACCTTATAATTTTACACTTAAACTAATTATGACTCATTTCAAACTTGCTTAAGGAGAGAAATGACCTGAGGTAACAACAAATGGATTATAAATGGAATTGCAGCACTTTCCTCTTCCCCTGTTGTAACTTAAGGTCAGATGACAGTCTTGATGCAACGCCTTTATGCATAATTCATCTGTTGCAGTCATTTGTATGAGACAACGAATGCTATGAATATACCATTACCTTGATTATAACTTCATCTGCAATGAAATATACCGCAGTGAGCATCGGCGTTATTCACCATGGCCTCCACGCCGGAATCATTTTTATTATTCATTGGATTGAGTAAGCGTGCTATCGGGGTGATCCATAAAAGCCATCGTGTGAGAAAGTTTTTCCTATTTTTGCTGAGTAAGTGGCCAAGAGGCCTGTTTACGCATAATGACCTGTATGTGTGTCTACAGGAGAGGCGGACAGGTTTGTGCCGTACCCAGAGAAAGGCCGGCCAGTGGCAGCTGTGCAAGTAAAGAAACACAGCCAGTCCCATCAGCTGAGGTCATTCCAGAAAGCAACACTAAAACACCCACAGATTTGCAGATTTGCAGATCTGCTGCTCTGGCATGTGCATGCTATTAAGATGCAAAAACAGCCGGCCTCTATTCTTTTTGTATTATTAAGCAAACACCCATCCCCCACCATGTGGGACATGTTATTGCCAATATAGGAATACATATACAGTATAAGCTGCAGTCCTAATATGCACAATTTGCAATACAGAAGATCAAATAAAAAATGTAAATGTATGAGAAAGAAATATATCTTACTCTTCAAAAGTCTGAGGACTTATTTTGACTAGAATAGATGAATCCTGAAAAATATTTATCCACAAAGATATTAGTAAACAATAAGAAATGTTTCTTGAGCAGCAATTCAGCATATTAGAATGACTTCTGAAGCTTTTCCATCGCAAGAATAAATAATATCGATATCTATATCTATATATCTACCTATCTATATACAACAGTTTGTTGTTCTCAAATCTGATTGGCTAAGAACCGTGATATACTGTACCGGTATCACTTCAGGAATCTAGCGTCATAGCAGACGCTTAAACCTACAATAATTTTACAAATAATACTTTTTTGTGTCAAAGAATACAGTTTTAAGACTTCTTTAGGTGAGAATGTAATTGCTTGGACTTCAAATATGTGGTTTGTTAATAAGCATGATTTGCTTCACTGTTTTCGGAGACGGAGATCCATCAGTTCAGCTGCCGTTCAGCCTGTTAAACTGTCAACTGTATATCTAAATCTGTGGAGGAAGGAAGTAGTTTGCACAGAAGAGAGCTTTTAAAGATACTTCGTTGTTGTTTCAAATTTATTTACATACTTGCGCTGTCAAACTGTTGTATAAACACAATATCACTCGAGTACGAGAATAATATCGACTCTATACCATGCTGATAAAGACCCAATATCGCTCTCGTACTTGAGTGATATTGCTCATATATTAAATGAAATATAAAATAGTGATTTTATATTGTAATAATATTTCAGAATATTACTGTTTTTATATATTGTTTTTATTTGATACACCCACACACACATACATATATGTAATGAGAGCAATGGGACCAATTAAACCGTTAAATCCAAAATCCATATATTGATTCGAACAAACAACCTTCCTGTCACCAGTCCAGATATTTAACCTCTGTACCATTACTCTAGCTTACTCATTACTCAGCATTATGATACATAGAAGCAATATATCATGCAAGACTCAAGACTGTTGTGTCTCACATCAGATAAATGCATTGACTACATGACTAAAAGTAAATATAATACGGTGGTGAGGCAATATGGCTGACCTTGACTGATGACTTTTGGAAAAATCATTTGAGAGTTATAATATGGAGATACAGTATGTTTGGCTACTGATGCATAAGAAGGACAAAAGCTGATATTGCCTGATACTGTGTTTTTCATTGACTCTATGAATTCCTTGGCACTTGGTAAAGGCGGCAACAAAAAATAAATAAATAAATGCGTACTGAAGACAATGTGAGCAAATTTTAGTGGACTTGAACATACAAGAGAGAGAAAAAAAGTTTGTTATCCCTAAGTCAATTAATGCAACAGAAGTTTCAGAGGTTGAAAAAAAAATAATAAAATAAAACTTCCAACCATAACAAGCACAAGATTTATGAGAAACATTGCCACTACAGAAAAGAAATATGCTGATTAGCATCAAGGTTTTCTGTTGAGGTACAGCTGCTATTTTTTATCATTAGCGGACATGTGCATTAAACATCCATTGGATAGAATTCCATTAATCTGCTTACATTGCAGACTCCAGAATGCATGTGTATACATCAAAGTCACTTTGAGCTGACAATATTTGCACCCATTTTCCCAGTGATTTACACCAGCGAGAAGAAATTACCATCATATGATGTTTTATGATGACACGTTAGAAAACATGCTAAATATTTCTAAAAAAAAACAAAAAAAAAACCACCACCCTGCATCGACTGCCTTCACGATAAACTACACCCAGAGAAAGATTCTTAGGTTAGTTACTGTACATTAGATTTTAAAATGCAGCGGCACCACATACTCAGGTAACAGCCCATCAGCCTCGCGGGTGGCCGGGCTTCACAAATGCTGTATTTACTTCTGCTGCTCTCCATCTCATATTCTTCAGCAGTGCCGGTAATAAATTAACAGCTCAGAACTGGACCATTTCCTGTGCCCCTGAATCCCGACGCTGGGCTGAAAGGATTTCTCCCCTTGGCTGCCGCAGCCTGTGGCTTATTATGCTGTTATGAGTCCATTCAGAGAAAAACTCTGCTGTTAAAGTGATTTAGCGGAATGGCTCGGCAGAGGTGAAAGGAAACAATACAGTATTGTGAACCAGTAGTACCACTGTGCATGACTCCACTTGGCCTGCTCCCTTCCTAATGTAACTCCACCAGCTTCAGCCCTCCGAGCTATTAGGTAGAAAGCGTATTTCCCCACTCAACTCCTCACAGAATCTATAATGAGAGCACCGCTGTACGAGGAGATGCTGGCATTATAAATGGACTTGTGCACAAACAAACACACACGTATGAATGAGCATACTGTATATTGTTTCAGGAGCGCTAAGCTTTGCCACTGCAAGCCAAACAGTGCACCTGGCGTTCATTTCACCTTGTCACCAGTGACACAAACCCACTATTACAGACACCCACCTGGTCCCGGGACTGTATGCACCAACACTTATAAGCAGTTTGTGGACTAATGCCCTGGTTTACTAAAGGTTTGCGTGAATAGAATCACATGCAGACTTGATTATGAGTGCAAAAAGCATTCAGCTGCTAGAGGATTGTGTAAAAAGCACATCTTGAAGGCCATTTCTTGATGGTGACGTCTTTGCAATTAGCAAAATTAGCACCTTAGAAGTGGCTCGTCAACCCTGAAAATTTCTCTGTTAGTAAAATTACACAACGAAAAATAGTCCAGATATTAAATTATTCATTGCGGGCAGTCGTATTCAGAATAATTGTTGTATTTAGAATCTATTTTAAACACGATGGTCTCAGCAATAAAACTGCCACTTGTCAGCTTTGTGTGTTTTGGTGTGTTATGATAGCTGTATGTTTTTAAAAACAGTAATATTTAAACATTTTAAACATCAATAAATTATATACCCACACCGTTAAAAAATGTGGGGTTAGTAAGATATGTAAGGGTTTTTAAAGATGTTTCTTTTAGGGCTGTGCGATATACATCGAACGATATATTATATGCATCTCGTCAGTAAAGCCGGTTCTTTGATTAATGCTAAATCTCCATCGGTTGTTTTCAAAAGGAACACCAGCTTATAAACAAAGACGTAGATCACTGACAAGCTACGACGAGATGCGCATAATATATCATTCGATATATATCGCCCAGCCCTAGTTTCTTATGCTCATCAAGGAGGCATTTATTAGATTAAAAATCCAGAATTTTATATTGGGAAATATTATTTCAATTTAAAATAACTGTTTTCTGTGTGAATATATTTTAAAATGTAATTTATTCCTGTGATACAAAGCATCATTACTCCAGTCAACAAATAAAATTATTTGTTTACATAATATATGTGTTTGTACTGTTTAAATTTATTATGTATATATAAATACTAACACATGCATGTATTTATAGATAATATAAAATATATGAATATAAATATATGTAAATGCATGTAAATATTTCCAAAATATATGCTGTATGTGAGTGTGTATATATACATAATAAATATTCACAGCATACACACATACAGTGTGTAGCCCTTGGTAAATCTGAACAAAGGTGGCTGTGAAAATAAATTAGCATCATTTATCCTGTTGAGCTTTCATTCAAAAAAAAAAAAAAAATCACAAAATTCTAACCTATCATTGAAGAGAAACAATTGAAAATGGGGAGAAAAACTCATGATTAAATAAATGTTTTTCTCCAATAAATGTTAGCCACGATTATTGGCACCCAAAAATGGCTACATCCTTGTATGATTCTCCTCTTTAGTTCAGGTCCGAGGACTGGGACAGCCATGGCAAAGCTTCATTTTGTGCTCAGTGACGAATTCTTGAGTTTATTTTGATGTTTGTGTTTGGATTTTTTTGTAGGTCCAGTCCTGTCTGACAACTGAACGTGCTGGAGATTGTTTTTGGATGAGCGAGGAGCATTTTTCTTAAACCCTCCCAACCAACATGTGCTGATGTAGGGGCTGTTTGAATAAAGTTTTCTGACCCTGAGACTCAACTATTTTCGGCAATTCTCCAGCTGTGGTCCTTGAACAGTCTTTAGCCTCTCAAACTCTACTCCTCGCTGTGTATTAGGAGGATAGAGACACACGTCTCAGGTTCCTAACATTTTTGCAATTTATTGGTGATTGGAAATTCTTAATTATTTCCCTGATGTTGGAAATGGTAATTTGCACTGCTCTAGCTCTTTTCTTAAGGCCACTTCACTAATTGGTGAAGCTCAATGATCTTTTGCTGCACATCATAAATATAGTATTTGTTTTTTTCTCATTGTGTTGATGATTAAGGGAATTTGGGCTTTGTTTTCCCTCCTATATATACATTTCTGTGAAACAAGAAACCATGGCTGGATAATTACATGTCCATAATCACCCTGGAGTTCTCAAAATTGTAAATATGAATGGGAAAATACTTGAGACATTTTAATCATAAAAAATTCTAGGGGTGCCAATAATTGTGGTTGGAAAAAAACATTTATTTCATCACAATTAGAATAAGAATTTCTCCCTATTTTCAATCGTTTTACTTTAATAATAAGTTAGAATTGTGTGATTTTTTTTGAATGAAAGATCAAAAGGATAAACAATGCAGATTTATTTTCACAGCCACCTTTGCTCAAATTTACCAAGGCTGCTGATATTAGTGGAGGCCACTGTAAATCATGCAAACAAAAACGTTTATTGAGAATAGTAGTTTTAGCTATTTTAGCACATCAAGATGAACTCAATTAAAAATCTAAAATAAGAAAATGGTTTATATTATTGATTTATTTTATTTATAGCAGAGAGAGGATTCAGTATGATAAGAGCACTCAGTCACATAAACCGAGGTTAGAAACATTTAATACAATTCTTAATTAATCACTGACATGTCCATGTAAACACAATTAGATAAATCCGCTTCCTCTCCTTTGGATCTTTGCAAAGGCTTCAATAGTGCACAATGCTCCCTTTGTTAAAAATCCAAGGCTTCATCCCCACTTTCAGGGACACTTCTTTATCCACTCTTTTCATCCACGTAGTTTAACTCAGTACATTCATCTACTACAGCATACAGCTGTCTTTGTGAACATCGGGGATGTAGCCTTGGGTTTTAGAGAAGAGAACTTTCATTTTCCTTCACTTGAATGGCACATTCACGAAAAAAACCCCAACAACAACAAAAAAAACATTACTGTAGCTATGGACTGCTGCTTCCCAAGGCATAGGGTAAAAACAATTTAAGGAAATATTTAGTGAGCAGATACTAGATCTAAGTGGCTATATTTCAGTCAGATTACATTAGCACTGGACAATGTATTAGAGGAACACATTAGAGAAGGTATGAGTGGTATTTTATTCATCTTTGGCAGCCATAAACTCACTAGCTAATAGAGTTTAGAGTAAATTCCATTGCATTTAAGTAGCGTTCCTCGTGTGGTTTTCTGGCCAGTGTTGCAATATTCACTCTGCATCTGTATCGACTAGAAGCCTAGTTGACCTCCACCACGTATTTCTTCAAAACACAGAAAATGTTGATCTGTGTGCATCACGGCCTTGACACGGCGTTACCGTGTAAATACCTTTTCTGCAGCACATCTATAGAAAATCTGAAGTGCAGATTCTGCAGTGCATTTTGTTCTTTGTATAGTTTGTCAATAATAATAACTACGAAGGTCAAGAAATGTTGCAACACTTGAGCTGTTACATAATCAGTAAGAACAATAAAAAAATGAGCTGCAGGGATAAATTCAGCATCCGTATGGTAACTGTAGATGATGCTGCTATGAAAAATGTAAAGGAAGAAAATGTAAGAATGCTATATTTTTTTGTATGCTATATTCATGTAATTTATGATCAGGTTAATGGATATTAAATAACAGATTTGGTATCACGTGAATCTCAAGGTTATTTGGTTTAATATGATAGACAAATGCATAAGCTTTTAAAATGAAATTTGAAAAAATAAATAAATAAATAAATAAATGCAAGATAAGCTCAATTGATTACCCCCAATATAATGCTGTTTCATTCCTCAATTTCATAAAAATCTATGGATATATTTCTACAGTATATGCAAATTTTAAGGAACCCCAAACAGACTGTAACGATTTAAACCACTTTTAAGAATATTCATCCATATAAACTACTGTAACTAACTAAATAACGGAGTTGTCAGTGTAGATCTCATGTAATGTTATACTCACATTAAAGGTGTACATTTTAGTAGAAGGACTAAAGTAGTATTTTCTATTTATATCTTTAAAAATTTTGGAGTAGAAAGTCAATTGCATGTCTTAACAAGTCATACTCTATATTACTACTATAGAGTAGCACAAAATGGTTACAGACGTTTAAATAAAACATCTCCCTGCTACACCAGCAACTTAAAACATCAAGGTGCTTAGTGCCAGAGTTGCTGTAATTGTCTCTTCCTCTTGCTTTAGCGTTTTGTTAAGCACATACTATTGTGGTTGCAGGGGGACCGGAGGACTGGAGGGTGCATGTGTGTTTGCTTATTTTGGCCATGCTGAGGAACATATGCCCCGAGCCGCCCCACCGTCCTCAACTCCTCTCCACCATGCTCGACCACACATTCTGTATGCGTCTCCCCACCGAGGATTTCATGGCCAATTGAATTCTCCCACAACACATTACACTGGCCCAGCATGCCTCACACACACGCACACAATGCAAACACACACACACACATGGAGCGTTACAACTGCTGGCAATTTCTCCCTTATTTGAGGGGGTGGGGATCGTGCACCTCCGTGGGGTGTGCAAAGTATGCCATCAACACCACACCTACATGATAGAGGGAAAAGAGCTGTAACGAATGTGGGTTTCTGAAACGCTGGTCCAGTTATATTTTCAGAATTTCAATATGCTTTCTGATAAAAATGGCAATAAATAATATTGGCTATTACAAAAATTACATTCGATTTGTCTTTCCTTTACTGGCTTACAATGAGGCACTTACATTGGAAGACATATAGGGCCAGTCGCAAGATATTAAAATACTGAAATTTAGAACAATATCTTTATTTTTTCCCAGTGTAGTCAGAACATGTAAACAATATGTTCTTATGGTTTTAATCTGCAAAAAATCACTTTCCAATCATTTCCATTAAATATTAACTTGGTGCAGTCACACAATAATGCCTAAAGCCCTGTTCACACCAAGAACGATACAGTAACTAGAAAGATAACTTAAAAAAAAAAAAAGAGAAAAAAAGTTCTGGAAGTGATCTCTTCGATATCGTTTCTCTGTGCTTTTATCATTATAGCTTTGGTGTGGATTCTGCTATTGTTTAATATTGAGAATAATTTTTAGAACTATATCTTCATAGTTATCATGCTTGCTGTGAACGGGCCTTAAATTCTTAAAACATCTGTGAAAAAGACAAGGAAAAACATTATAGCTCAAATAATACAAAATTATATATATATATATATATATATGTGTGTGTGTGTGTGTTGAATTTTGTATTATTTGAGCTATAAAGTTTTTCCTTGTCTTTTTTACAGATGCATGTGAATATATATATACTGTATATATATATATATACACACACACGCAAGTATATATTTAAGAAAAATGCTACATTTTTATATTAAATATATTTATATATTATATAAATATAAATATATACATGTAAATGTTTTCAAAATGTATTCTTTATGTTTGTATTTTTATATACATAAATATACACAACATACACACATTTTTTATGTGAACGGGCCTGTAAAAAAAGACAAGAAAAACTTTTTAGCCCAAATAACACAAAACTGCACAGAACTTATAAAATTATATGCTTCATATTTCTGTATTTATATCCTCCAGAAATGGCCCACTCACTTCCATTGTAATTACCAAAAATAAAGAATGAGGCAAAATTATGTTTTTTGTGATGATCAACATTCTACCACACATGCTGTTAATTGACTTATTGTACTTAGAATATTTGTTTAAATATTATTTTTGCTAAATTTTAAATGAGCACTTCTTAGCAGAGAAAGCAATCCCACAATGCACTGCAACAAACTCAAACAACAAAAAAAACAAACAAACAAAACCAAATGATATCATTAATAGTTGAGAAATAGAAAATTGATTTACCCAGTCAACATTGGTTTTTGTTGTCTATTTTCATGCATTTTAGCGCATTTTCCATTAGCTTACCAACATGCTAATGACCAACTCTATTGAAATCAATTTTGGGCGAAGATGGTTTTTATGATGGTTTTCTGAAACCTTAGAAGGGAGCTAACTATGTAGGCAGAAGGCAACAAAGCAGTTCGGTAGGTTTTGGAACAGACTTTACGTGTTGTGTCGTAGCATTTCCCATTTGTAAGTGGATTTAAATAACTGTCTAAATGAATCAATGTAAATGTTCTGTTTAGTTGATTTATGCAGCACATTTCCCCTGCGCTGAACGTGAGCTGTTCAAAACATTTTGTGATTTTCATCAAACCAGCGAAAAGCATTGCAATGAACTCTGAAAACAATCTGTGACCACACCGCTCCAACGACACAGTAGCTTTTCTATATGTAAATTTGTTTACAGAGATGTGTCAGTATAACAACGTCAATTTTTTCAGTGCGTATTTTAAAATGGATTTAGGCAAATTTCAGTAGTCTTTCATTGCATTCGAGTGATTTTGTGGTGCGTGAAGCTGGAATGTTCACTGCTCCAAGACCTCTTAACTAAGAGAGTATTTTTCGCACAGCACTGCAGTTTACAACAGGCTCCACGCTTGCACCATTAACTGGCTACTGTGCTCATTAGCTTGACAAAATAAGGGGCCTTGACATTTTCCAGCCCACACAGTAATGTCTACGCTTCGTAAACACACACGCAAACAAACACAACACACACACACACACCGCCGCCGCCGCTGCTTAATCTGGCCATCTTATTTCCGAGGGCAGTGGTCTGAGATTATAACGCTGGTATGAGGAACATTAAGGCTGTGAGTCAGAGAGACAGCAGATAAGAGAGTCGAGGGAGAGCAGTCATCCCTCATTCCCCAGATAGGGCTCTCATCGCTGGGTGACTTTTGCATGGCAGGTCTAGCACAGTCGTTTAAGCTCCTCTCCAATTAGCAGCATGCAAAGGGCACAGGAGCAAGCACTTTTTGATGCATTGTGTGCGGGCGCAGAGATGGGCTTTGATAAATGTCTGAGGTAGATGAGGATTATTGCCTTTTAATGATCCTTTTAAGAGAGTCATTTCAACAAAACATAATTAAATAAATAAAACAAAACCACTATTCGAGCACACTTAAAACCTCTGACTAAAGCCATTCACTAAAAATGAACCGGGTTATCTATTTATCTATCATTTATGGAACCTCATAAGCAACCAATATGTTTTAACTGAGATTTAAACAAATTAACATTAATATTTAACAAACACACACACACATACACACTTTAAAAAAACTTTATACAACTTAATTAATTGATTTTGTACAGACACACATACAGACGTACTGTATAATAACTATATTTATAACTAACTATATCATACTGACTTACTATCTATACATGCACACAAAAACACTTTTCATAATTATAAAGCCTATTTTCTTTCTATATTATGCATTAATTATTAATGTTTAAATTAATATAGTAAAGTAATATAAACACATTTAAATTAATGCGTTTACATTATTGCTGTCAAATAATTAATTGCTATCAATCACATCCAAAATAAATGTTTTTGTGTACATAATGTGTGTGTGCTGTACTATGTATATTTATTATTTGTGTATATACACACACATAATGCATATATATATATATATATATATATATATGCAAGTAAAAAAAAAAAAATATATATATATATATATATATATATATATATATATTAGTGGTGGGCCGATAGCCCTATTTGGACAGGACTAGTTTTCGAGTTTCGATTCGTATCACCTGACGTCTGTGATGTTCATGTACCATTTCGGACGGGATAACATCTCCGTGTTTATTACAGAGGTGAGAGA
>JAUCMS010000048.1:7594857-7605239 GCA_032357445.1 Enteromius radiatus
AAAAACACACATAAAAACCCTGATGCTGGAGTGCCAGCCAGAGAGCTGGGCTGACACTTCCAGCTGAACATGACAGTATGTGTTTGCATTTACATAATATATATATATATATATATATATATATATAAATATACACACACACACAGTAACAAATATTTATTATGTATAAAAAACTTTTATTTTGGATGTGATTAATCACGATTAATGTACATTTGACAGCACAGCACAGTGTATATACTGTGGGTTGTGTATAAATAAATTAGGTTGTTAATGCAGGAGATTAATTGAATAATTTTCAGTCAGTAGTACTGAAGACTGAATACTTTGCAATATAAAAGTATATTTAAAAAATAAGCACATTTTCAAAAATGAGTTCCATTTATATATATATATATATATATATTTTTTTTTTTTTCAAAACATCAATTATTAATATTATTGTGAGTGTATGATAAAACGGTTATGTTTTCATGAATTTAAAAAGGCATTCTTAATTCAGTTCTGAATGGCGCACGAGTCAACAGAAGGGAGAGAGAGAGAGAGAGAGAGAGAGAGAGACAAATGCGTTGCTTCCAGCCCTTATTCGGCTAGTGGAACTGGGTGTAAAATGAGTCATTACACAGTGCAGGGGCACAGGGCGGAACACAAAGGGCTGTGGAAAAGCTGCTTAGCATGCAACCCGTGTGCCGCCCAAGTCCCAGCGCACTCCCAAACCTGGACAGGCTGTCACTGCCTGAAGGAGACCTGGAGGAATGATTGCTGTCCCCGCTATTCACACAAGACAAGCAGAGAAGGTGGGATTGCCCAGGCTCCCCTCTCCTACAGCACATGGCGTCTGTTGTGTTGCACTTTGCTGAGGGAAGCCATGAAAGACCGCTGCTGTTGTTTTCCCCGCAAGCCGTGAAATATAGGCAATCAGAGAGCGTGTTTACCGCGCACCTCTGTTCTTGAGCTAGCAAAGACAAACGGCTATCAAACGGCCTGTTGTTTGTGTGCAAAAGAGGTATTGTTTCGGACCTGACAACAACGCCCATGTTCAGCTCTTATCCGCACTGCCAGGCGCAGGAACGGCCGCGGGAGCTTACACACGCACACAAATAGCCCTTCATCATAACCGCTGGTACCTCTCCAAAATAGACTAAGGGCAATCAGTCACGAGGCAGCCAGAAAAGTGTCAGAGTTTGAACTGGACTCGGACAGCAGCGAGAGAGAGATAGCCAGCACTCAACAAGTGAAGCTGGCACCACCACAGAGCCTCAGAGAGATAGATGGATGCTTGAGTGAGGGCATTTAAATTTAATGCTGCCCTGGGCCAGAGGCGGGGGGCTGCACAGAGAGAGGATGCAGGTGCTTTGGGCTGGTGTTGAATCGTAATGCATCGTTTAGGAGAGAAATGCAGCATTTCTATAGCACCGTTTGTTTTGGTGGAGTTTGGCCTGAGGTTTTTTATTGGAGGATTCTCAGATGGTTGCGTACGTGTGTGATTAGAGATGGTTTCAGGTGATCTTTTGTTTCATGGATGATACTGTTTAGAATAACTGAGCATGTGTGTTTCTGTTGCTCTCCATGTAAGGGCAGATGCACAGAGGAATACTGAAAAAATGTTTTTCTTTTTTTTTAGATGAAAAGAACTTGAGGCGAAAATCAAAATGTTTTAATAAATACATACTGCTGATCAAAATTTGATAAAAAAAATGCAAATGTAAATGTAAAAAATCGATTCAAATCATAAAATCGTAAAGCTTTGAGCCGTTAAAGTTTGAATTTGTTACAGGTGTAGAATTAATTTACATATTTTATACTTAGGGGTCATTGAATGCTTGAAGCTAATTGGCTAAACAAATAAATATAATAATCAATATTATAAAACGATAGCTCATTTCCATGTTTTTGCCACTAAATTAAGTTTTATTACTTACAGAGATCACATAGTCTATCTCTCCCACTTTCTCTCCCTCAGAGACACACACATTAACATTCGCGCTAATGTTGCTAACGCTACTCTGGCAGCTTTATCTGTAACATCAACTTAAAAAAACTTGACTTCTCACAAGCGTGGTGAAAAAAGAAACTTAAAATTTCACCTGAACATGTTTGTTATTACCTGTATTAGTCTGCTATCAGTGGCTTAAGCCTTCGTTACTAAGTCTAAAATGATGTTTTGATGTGGAAGAAATAATCCTACTCACAATAGCGTTAGAATGTAAAAAATCAGGACAAATACCTTCAAAGTATATTATCTGATCGATGTCTTGAGTTGTGGCGACCATAGCGCAAGCATAATTATTTACTCTGGGCCGCTGAATTATAAGAAAAATAATAAACACCTGCATGTTGATTTATAAGAAAAATAATGCACACTTTCATCGTTGTTGCATCACCACCTCAGGTGTGCATTATTTTCCCAAAGGTTTAACGGCCGGCCCAATCAAAGCCACCTTGTTACTTAAATAGCAAATACATTTTAGCAAACATCTAGTCACAATGGTATTGACAGGTGTTCTTTCCTAGTGCAAGAATTTAAAGTCCAAATGTTAGTAGTGAGTTTTTTTGAGTTTCCAGAACATAGCAGGCAGTGGCTAAAGGTCGCAAAGAATTGCAAATATTGAGAGAAAACAGTGATGGAAAATATGAAAAAAAATTTCAAACTGTGCTATACGTGAAATGAAGGGGAAAAACTGAAATAATCTGCCATTCTGTCAGTTCATTTGGAAGAGGAATGGCTAAAACCTCCTGCCAAACCCCTCGAAGGAAAACACTGTTGTATCCAGCTAAAAGTTGTATCCACTGTTGTATCCAGTGACATTTCAGCTCATTGTTCTGACTGTCTGTGGGCAGGGATACAAAAATACGGCCGGGAGCTAAAAAGTTTATCAAAAGTTTTGTTATTGCTGAAAATTAATATGTCAGCTTATTATACTGACATATACTACCAACACTGTAACAATACAGAGCAAGTTAAAAAACTGCGAAGTTGCACTTTAATCTATGAAAAAAAAAAAAAAAACCATAAATAAATGAATAAAATTACTGACCCCAAAATGTAAAATATGTATGTGCTTATTATTTATATTTTATTACTTATAAGTCATGTCAGCCATACTAAAATTAATGAACATGACATAAAAAAACAGCATTTAAACACCTTTTTTTGTTTTGTCAGAAAAAAAAAACCTGTAATAGTTTATTCTCTAAGGTCTCTTCACTAGTTGCTTATTATCATGAATATACAGTAAATAGAATATTAGCCATTTATTGGTGCTAATTAAACACTATAAATTCATTATTCTACATGACCTTATTCTACATCTCTAATTGTAGCCAATACTTAAACAACAACTAACTATTAATAAGCAGCAAAATAGAAATGTATTGAGGGAAAAGTTGTTATTAATAGTGAACAAGTGCTACCTATTCTAGAAGGAAAAACAAAAAGAAAAGAGAGAAAAAAAGGATCTACAATGAGAGGGAGCTCTCCTCTGCTATGAAACAGATGGATCGAAATTAATTTAATGTACGCAACTGGCTCATTTGAGCATGTGATCTGTAATGTGGAAAAGGGGTGACGCCCATATTAGCCTTAGATAGCTCTTTGTTCATAAACGATCTATATCCATATTCATTAAACGATAGAGATAAATGAACACAAAGCAGACACAAAATGAAGGGAAATAAAGTGCACCTACATTACAGCGAGTCACATCTTATTAGGAAAACACAAACATCAATTAAATTCATCCCGCAGCTCTCTGAGCAAATGGCACATAACCGTAACCGAGATGTGTCTGGACGAACTGCCGATGGCATATCAGAGCTGATGCAACATTTTACTGCCTGTTCATGCTGTGTTTGGACATTGTTTACAACCTCTTCGAGTACGCTGATGACATATGCCTCCTTCTGAACCCTGCAATACAGGGATGAATACAACCAATTATGCTACATCAAACAAATGATGGCAATAATATACTGCGCAAAAACATAATATGAACATTGTTAGTGCTTCAGTCAAAATAATGATTTTGCCCTTTCATTCTCCTCTGTCTGCAAAAATGATGCCGAAATTAATTCACAGCTAAATTTTTATTTTTTTTTTTTGGGCTCATCACGACATGCCCAGTTTTCACAATTTGATACTGTTTCTTCACAATGCAAACGCGGAAGAACAGCAGCTCCTGAAGGCAGCTCAGAGATCAGCCATGTTACAACATCCTGACAGTCAAAGCAATGCAATGTCACTAAGGGTAAAACAAAAATGTAATTTATTAATAGCTTTTGCAAAGATGGCAGACATGAGGTTAAAAGGCAAATTTAATTATTTGCACTGAATTGTAATTGTGCTGTTTGTAAGAATATCCAAATATGGATGTATTTGAAAAATCAAATATCAGATTGCAGAAACTATTAAATACAGTTCAGGTAAAGCAAAAATTCTGAGATTATTTATTTAGCCAGATATTTTGATGTGCATATTTAAAAAAAAAAGATAAAAAAAAGTATGCCCATGCAGTGAAAGTCGGACTCCAATTAATTTCATTGCAAAGAAAATAGTGTTTACAGAATAAAGCCAGTCAGAAAGGACTGAAATGAGACGTACAGTAGCTGTGTAAATGATGACAGAGTTTTAAATTATTTGTTATGCATTAATAAATACTTTTGTCCTTTTCAGAGCTTGTTGAAATCGCTATTTGTACAAAAGAGCAGAATGAACATTTTCCTAAACATCTCCTTTTGTGTCCCACAAAAATAATTCAAACATGATTTAAATGTTATGAGGGTGAGAAAATAAAGACATATCTAATGATGCATTTGGATGATTTGATTAAAAGAAAGCTTAAAACAACATTCATTTGAAAGGGAAATATTCTATAATATTGTAAATATATTTACAGCCACTTTTTAAATTTAATGCATTATTGATACATAAAATGTAATTTATCTAAAAATAAATAAATAAATGGTACTACATGAATACAATAATATAGATTTAATATATATATATATATATATTGATTTAAATGTGTGTGTATAGGAATGAAAAAAACAAAAAAAATAATAAATGCACATACACGCACACTTGAAAACACACTCTAAAAAAATACTGGGTGGTTTTAACCTAACTTTGAGTCAAATATGGACTAATCCAACTGCTGGGATACAATTTTAAATATAATGTTTATCACAAAATTGGGTTAGTCCAAATTTGGCCCAAAGTTGAGTTGAAACAAACCAGCATTTTTATTTAGACATGTTTACAGTACCCTTAAATTAATACATGCGTATATATCATCCAAACAATTACTTGAAGTCAGACAAACAAAATTTAAATGACAAAACGGTAAGCAGAATAAAAGACAATATTCATTTTTGAACTGTCTCTTTAAGAAAGTATGTCTTATTTTGTTCATGAGAAAGCTATAATTTATCTGATGGCACAAACAAGTTTATTGGCAGCAGAAGTTTATTGGCAATGTTGTCAATAGCACATAAGGCCACATGGGAAGTATATTTATCTCAATATTTAGTGAACACTTTACCCTTTACATGAGGGCTGCGGAGGGACCAGAAAAAGGAGGGTGGGGCATGAAGCCTTCAATAGCTATTAATGATAGTGACATTTAATAGAAAGGGAACGAATGGCATGTTTACGCTCGCTTCTCCTTCAGAGGAGGGAGATAAGAAATGAACGAAAGCCAACGAACGAGTTTTATAGCTCTTTGGAGTGTCTGCACACAATCTGCGGTTGTTTCACACCAATAAAGCACCTGCTTTACAGCAAATGAACTTCTGTAGGTGAGAAACATGTGCGAGTTGTCTCTTTTTCTCTCTCTCTCAGCCTGCAGAAAAAAAATCATGCACGGGGAAAAGAAAGAACTGAATTGGGAGGCTTGAATTTGCCTGAAAGAGGAGAGGCACAGGTTGAAATAGGGGTCAAAAGGTTGACAATTTAGACTAAAACAGCACTTGTCATTGTTTCACTGTTTACTCACCCTCAAGTCATTGCAGGAACATTTCACTGTAACATATTTTTCTAAAAAACTGGGCAAGGGTGAGCTTTTCTCGAAAACAGAACAAACCTTTTGCTCTTGGGCTGTAAATGTGCTCACAATAAAAGCCCTTCGGCAAACATCAGATGTTACGCATCCACTGCTGCTCTGCTGACGTGCCGTTTTGGAGGCTTTATCACATTTCCAAAGGTTTGACTTGGTGCCATCAGCAGCACTGTAGTCAATGTGACTCGCTCAGGGGAGTGGGGTCGTTAGGTGTATGCAAGAGCGGGCACGCATGTGCCTCATTATCATGTTTTTGTAGGAGGAAATGATGCGTAGCCAACAGAGCAGCACATTCTAGAACTGCCGCTCACCAGATGACATTGTAGGCTGACTGGCGAAAGTCAAGGGTAAAGGTGACTACAAAAAACAGCAGTCAAAAAGCTTAAAAAAAGGGTCAAAGGTTTGAAAGAATCTGTCTAGTTTCCACAAAAATATTAAAGCAGCTTTCTACATTTATGAAATAATTATAAAAATAATAATAAAATGTTTCTTGAGCACCAAGACAGCATATTAGAATTATTTCTGAAGTAAATTTTGAAAAGACAGCTTTGCAGCACAGGGATAAATTACATTTATTTATTTTCAAATTGTAATAAAATTTCATAATATAAATTTTTTAACTGTATTTTGTTTTTATTCAGTAAAATAAACAGTCTCTCTCTCTCTCTCTCTCTCTCTCTCTCTCTCTATATATATATATACACACACACACACATACAGGGTACACGTTTTGAAAAAGGACAGGGGAGTGCTTTAGAAAACTTTTTTTTCTAATCTTAACCTAATCTTAATCTAACCTAATCTTTCCTGTAGTTAACAACGCACATGATATAACCGTCTTTTAGGCAAGTAAACGGGTGTCACGTCATTTAATATGAAAGAAAGTGTATATAACTCGATCACAATTTAATAAAAACATTGTAAGTTATTCCGCGTTGATTCAAACAACAAATAAATTATAGAGAGAGAGAGCAAAAAACAGCATCAACAGAGCCTTTTGAAACTCATGCAAAATGATTCGAAGCGCTCCTATTGGATCACGTTTTGCAAACTGTTTGACTCAACACAGGACTTCATAGCACGTTTCGCGAATCACATTATACAGGATGCACAGAGTGCAAATTGCATTGCGTTATATACAATGATATGTAATCATGTGACCGTGCAATCATGGGTTCGATCCCAGAGAACACACATTTTACCTAAAATGTATATGCATTATAAATGATTTTGCACTATTTCTGTAAGGGGTACAGTAGGTTTAGCAGTGGGTTAGGTGTGGTCATGTATATGAATTACACCTAAATAAATTTATATGAATTACTGCGAGATCGGTGTAAAAGACCACACATTGCATTTAATAAACAAGCATTTTGATTGGAAATGTATGTGTGTTTATTTATGCATATTAAATATACACAGCACACACGCATATATCATGTAAACTTTTATTTTGAATGTGATTAATAGTTTGACAGCACTAATATATAATTATAAGCGGTACTGGTAGTATATTGTATGTTAGCTTTTACTTCGGTTTTTTCCTTCATTATCAAGAAACAAAAAATGGTACTGTTTGTCTGAATAAATTGGTTATTTGACCTGAATTAAATCAAAGTGCAGGGTGGCCTAATAATTTGATACATCTTTGGCAACAAAAACCTCCAAGTATTCCAGTAATTGGTATGAGATCTCCAGAACAGTCGAGAGAATGTTTGCTCTTTAGAAAAAAGCTCCAGTTCTGCAGTATTTTTAGGATTTCTGGTTTCGCTCTCTTGAGGTCATGCCACAACATCTCAGTTGGTTTGAGGTCAGCAAGCACTTGCAACAAACCCTTAAACTGAAAAAGACTAATTAAAAAAAAACCCTGATACCAGCCGCATTCACGTATTTTTCCATGCCCTGCACAGTAAATGTTTACAATCCACAATAAATGCTTGAATGTTACATGTTTAGGCAGCAGTGTCTATTGTCTTAAGTTAGTAAGGCGAGATCAAAACGAATAACCAATTTATACAGAAAACCTGGTAAATGTATTTATGATTTAATGTAATTTTATGACTTTTATGGTATTTTGTCAATTAAAAGGCTAAGTAAACACGTTAATGTTTATATAATTGTGCTAAATTAACTGAAAAAGTATTTGCAAAAAAATAAATAAAAATGACAGTCTTTGTGACCTAGAAGCACAACTGATGAAAGCACGTTCTATTTTAATTCAGAGCTTGATAACTACAAACACATGAGCAAAAAGAATCAAATTTGCATTGACCTACAAAATATTTTTTAATGAATTTATCTTCTCTTGACTGAGCCAACTCAATAAATCAAAAAAAAAAAGAAAAAGAAAAACAGCTGGTGAATTGTTAATGAGAAAATAAACACTATAAGCCAAGGGACAGAATATAAAACATGAGACGTACCACACTAGCGTGCATATCAGAGAGAGTGGGGGGTGGGGGGGGGGAGGAAGCAAATTAATTCACTCCCTTGGAAAAAGACTGTTAACGTTAACAAGTTTCAATCATGAAAAGTCCTTACTGTGAATTCATGGGAAATTGCACATGTAATTCTACGAATGAACCACGTATGGTGCTCTAACACCTTCAAACTGAGCAGCAGGGCGGGACCAATCTATTAAAAAAAATCCAGCACAAGCTCATACAGTGTTTTGCCTGTGGAAGCTGATGTATCTGGTGTGCCAGCACTGAACAAATATGGCTATGGGCTGAATAAGAGAGATGGAGAGAAAGAGTAAAAACAAGCAAAAATGGAAGACGGCCACAAAAAAAAATATTGTGAAAACCACCTCCACGCAAACATACGGTTTTTAAGAGCAATGCTCGTTCATCACCTCTTCTCCTCACAGTGGTGACCTGCACAGCGGTGGACTCTTCAGTGTGTGAGAACTAGACACAGAGCATTATTACTGCTGTGCACTTTTCTGTTGGTTTTATGTGGCTTTTTCAGCATTGCAAAGATTTATAATACTTGGAGAAGGATATACCTTAATAACACGAACTGAGATATTTTTAATGAAATCTGAGAGCTTCCTCCTCCTGCATACACATCTACCACATTCATGGCCCAGAAAGGAAGTAAGAACATTTCATCTAAAATATCTTAATTTGTATCCACAAGATGAACAATAGTCTTACGGATTTGGAATGACATGAGGGTGGATGATTAATGACAGTATTTGAATTTCTTTGTGAACTATCCCTTTAACATTCGTATTCGGCTCAGTAGTTGATGGTGATATTCAGACAGTCCGTTTATAGCTTTTAAAGGGATAGTTCACCCAAAATTGAAAATCATGTCATCATAGGTTGTTCCAAACTTGTATGAGTTTCTTTCTTCTGTTAAGCACAAAATATATTTTGAAGAATGTTGGTAACCAAACCATACATTTTATTTTATTTTTTTCATATTATAGACTTTCAGCTGTTTGGTTGCTATAATTCTTCCGATTTGATTCGTTTAGTTTGTTTTGTTTTTCTACTCAATCATGGATGATGAAAAATGCAAAAAAAATTAAAATAATCACATAAACTTACACTGAAAAAAGAGACCCTACCAGAGTTTTCCCGCCACCAACATTTTCATTTTTTCTCTCAGGCTGCTGACACCAAAAACAGCACATGAAAGTCTGTACAAAGCGTATGAATATTTAATGTGGTAAACACTTGCTCTGGAGCTGAGTTTTATAACCCAGGGTTAGAAGTGGTTCAAACCCTTTTTTTTAAATTA
Source organism: Enteromius radiatus (assembly GCA_032357445.1). Taxonomy (NCBI): domain Eukaryota; kingdom Metazoa; phylum Chordata; class Actinopteri; order Cypriniformes; family Cyprinidae; genus Enteromius; species Enteromius radiatus. The sequence continues at coordinate 7,604,661 of JAUCMS010000048.1, forward strand.
CAAGTGTGAAAAATTGCATTGAATTTTAAAAGCGGGATCAGGTTGGATCAGGGTCGAAAAAGACATAACCCAGGGTTAAATGCCATACTAAAAGCCCTATAGAGACATGGGTACTGGCTCGGTTGACTTGGCCCAGTAAGAAACCAGCTGGATCTGCATAACAATGTACTAATATACACAAAAACATTATTATTTAGCAACACTGCATTTTGAACACCAAAGCACCACTTTTGAACATTTAATGGTTTCAATTCCCAAATGCTGGGAAAGAGTTGTGCCTCTGGACCATTTCAGTCTGTGATTTAATGAGGAAGAAATCATCTCCTTACATCAAACTACTCACGCTCATGACAGGTCACCCAAAGGTCATTAAAGGCCACGGCAAATGCAGACGCCAAATCTGATAATTGGCAAAGCGGGAGTGCTTGTGTCAAATATAGCCGCTCAATACAAGGAATTTACACATAAACAGCAGGGCTTCATAAAAACTAAATTATTAATAAATTAGATAGATAGATAGATAGATAGATAGATAGATAGATAGATAGATAGATAGATAGATAGATAGATAGATAGATA
>JAUCMS010000048.1:7608612-7624354 GCA_032357445.1 Enteromius radiatus
CAAAGTTTAGCTCCAACTCTAATCAAACACACCTGAAGCAACTAATTACGTTTTTTAGGATAGCTTGAAAATTAAAGTGTGTCTGATTAGAGTTTGAGCTAAACTTTGCAGGACAGTCGATCGCCAGGAACAGGGTTGGGCACCCCTGCCTGAACACATATTAAACATGTGCATGATGTCAACATTTTCACAAATTCATGTTTTGTTTTTGTTTCCAAAAGTATGGCTTCCAAAATGCTGTTTTCATGTAAATGAACAGCCAAAATGCATAATGCAGTTTTATAATTTTTTTTAAATGGTGTGCAAACATCCCAAGTTTGAGTATGAATGCAAACATTCTACAGGGATGAACTGAACAAGCAGGTTCGATCCAATCCTTCCTGCATTGAGTCTCAATCAATGCCAGTGAACTAAAAGCAAGAGAATGAGTTGCAATGAGCTGCTGGAAACCAGCCTTGAATTCGTCCTAATTCTGTCAGCATGTACTCTCCCGTGTCACCGGCTGAGTGACATCCTCCAAAGCGGCAGCTAGAACAGGGTGACGTCTCAGTCTGTGGTTGTCTAAAGCATGTGGAAGCGCGTGAGACGGAGGCCGCTGATTACGATTCCTCCTCGGCTTCCTTCGTGTTGACATTTCACCGCAGAGCACCGTTCTTCTCCCCTCCAATTACTCCATCCCTTCCTGCTTCTGGACAGGGGGTGACCTTTCAATCTCCTCTAAATATCTTATTATATGGCGTCTCTGCTTTTTTTAGGCCTGGCAGGACCTGCTATACAATTACAAGACATTCACGCTTTGTTTGCTCTCTAATGAAGCGATCAGGAGTCGGACCGGCAGCCAGCACCTTAGGGCCTGCCATTATGTCACATTGAGGGAGTGGCTGCCAGGACTGCAAGGCGAATGGCTGTTAAAGTCTGGTGAAAGAATGGGTCGCACAGAGAGGAGGAGATGATACTTATTTTAATATTTCGTTTTTTAATATATACATTAACAGTATACAATATAGTACATTATTTTAGAATTATAATAAATTCCAATATATATGTATGGTTTTTTTTTTTTCATTGTGCATTACCATTTATAATATCGGTTAGCTGTTTAACCCTTGTTCCCTGAAGGAAGAAATGAAGATGTTACTTCACCATGATGTCAGTCGGTGTAACATCACTTTTGTGACTGACTGAAAGGAAACTGTTTTTGCAAATAAACTATACATATATATTTGTACTGTTAAACAATTAATCATGATTAATCGCATCCAAAGTAAAGGTTTTTGTTTTAATAATACATGTGTGTGCACTGTTTATTTATTGTGTATATATACATACACATATATACTGTATATATATTTAAAATATTCATGTTTATCCATTTATATATTTATATTATTAGATTTTATATTATATATATACATAGAATATATAAACAATTTTTTTCTTAAATATTTGCATGCATGTGTTTGTATTTATATATACAGTACAAAATAAATATATTTAGTACACACTCATATACTGTATCATGTAAATAAAAAGGTTTATATGTATATATACATAAATATATTTATATTTATGAGTTTTGTGGTCCAGCGTCACATATGTATATATTGCCACACAATAATTTATGCTGATGTTAAAACAATATATAAATATAACATGCAAATATTAGACATGTTGATATGACACTATCGCTAAATAATTGGTCTCTGACCTCACCTATATAAAAAAATCCACTTTTTTGTCATTAATCAATATATGTCGTTAATTAATCCCAAATACAGTAAATAATATAGGAACAATTTTATGCCTTGCCGATTTTGACTTTTTCTTTTAGCAATTTATCATTGTCACAAATGCTGTTGATATATTGTGACATACCCTGAAACTAGGCATATTTAATGAAATAAATCACTCAGATGTGTTATTTACTTTTGTATTTGGATGTCTGTGTGTTGTCATTCACTTCACCGCTTCTTGAAAAACAATCCGATTTTATTCCACTCACTCAATACTGAGCGAGGCGGCTTTGTTTCCAGATGTCACTGCAGAACTCAACACACCTTAGATCAGCTCTCTGGTTAAAGACATCATCCTTCCACATCAGCTCAACACAATGTATATCCACAGGTGCAAGCAGCTCCAAATACTTACACCACAAAAATACTTACACAGCATGAGCTCATAAAGCACAGGTCATATGTTCATCATTTATGAAACCATATTCAATACTAAACAAGAGAAATGGCTCATGTCAATCATTTGCTTAAAACACTGCTGACTTCCCAGGTCGGTTCTCGCTTTTGGTGACCTATATATATGTCAATTCCATATCCTGTTCCCTACTGGAGCATGTCCGATTAGTAAAAACCTCCATTTCACACAAGGAGCCTTCCAGCAGGAATCTAAGGGAAGTATGTAAGGGATCAATTGACCCTGGTATCCTATTGGCTTTCAGAAAATGTCAGCATGAAGGATTCATTTGTAAGGTGACACCAAGCACTGTTAATTTCTCTCCTTCAATGTAACACAATACAGAACACAGACACTTACAATACCAATAAATCAACATCAGCATAATCAATCACAAGTAAACTAATATAGTTTATTGATGGCATGACAAAATCCTTGTGTGCACTTACTAATCTAAGATATTTTAAAAAACTGCTGTCATTTTATTCAAATGTCTAAATATTTTATTTTTTATTTGACCCATTTGATAAATATTATTCACTTGATATTTTAAAATATATATATTTTTTATTTAATTGCACACACACAAGTCACCTATTTTTATGTGTAAAAATTTTTTCTGGAAAAAATAGATTTCTAAAATATTTTATAAGGTGTAAAATACATAATTATTATTCAGAAAATATTTTGAATCTATAAAAGGTAAAATGCATTGTGGCGAGGCAGCCTCCTCACCGAGCAGTCATCGCCTCCCCCGTCCTTTCTTCGCCACCCTTCGCCAGTGGGTGTGTGAGAGGAGAGGCGCATGACTGTGCAGGTCTGGTGGTGTGTGATGAGGTGCAGCCGAAGCCAATGGAGCCTCATCACCACCGCCGTTAAAGGACCAAGCGTGCCTCTCCTTGAGAGACCAGTCTCTTTCCCCCTTGCATGCACGCTGGTGTCCTCGCGGGTCCAGGAAGGGTGTGGTGGAGCCACGCTGAGGTGTCGGAGACGTGAGCCGCCAGGGAATGAGCCGCTGAGGCCTGACGCCACACCCACTGTGTCTGTTGTTGTGGAGACGCAAGCCGCCAGGGAGTGAACCACCAGAGACACGAGCCACCAGGAGGCGAGCCGCCAGAGACACAACCCGATTTATTGTTATTTTTGTAAATAAAAAAGCCTCTCCAAGGCCTGACGCCACACCCACTGTGTCTGTTGTTGGCTCGTCCCGTTACATTGGTGGAGAATGCAGGCAGGCAAAGCCTCCACAGTGCAGTGGGCAACATCTGATGACGTCATCCCCTCTCGATCAAAGAAGACTGGAGGATCCGCGCCAGGGAGAAGGACTGCTGGAGATGGCCTCCCAGCCTCAGTAGGGGATAAGTGACTTCGGTTACTTATATAGTCATTACCCTGTGGCTGTACTCTGTTGTCTAACTCCCAGGTTCTCTGTCCTGGTCTCAATGTCGAGCGAGAGGGTGAGCTGCCCGGAGAGGTATCCCTGCTCACTCACTCTGACCGTAGGAGCCTGGCTGAGGAAGTAGCGCTCCAGCGCAGGCGGCTTCCAGATGATAGGGATGTTGTTTGGGGGAGGGAGTGTGGCGAGGCAGCCACCTCCCCTAGCAGTCATCACCTCCCCCGTCCTTTCTTAGCCAGGCTGTGAGAGGAGAGGTGCATGACTGTGCAGGTCTGGTGGTGTGTGATGAGGCGCAGCCAAAGCCAATAGAGCCTCATCACCACCGTCGTTAAAGGACCAAGCATGCCTCTCTTCGAGAGACCAGTCTCTTTCCCCCGTGCATGCATACTGGTGTCCTTGCGGGTCCAGGAAGGGTGCGGTGGAGCAACGCTGACCCGCCGGAGACGCGAGCCGCCACAGAGATGAGCCATCAGATATGCAAGCCGCCAGGGAGTGAGCCGCCAGAGACGTGAGTCATCAGGAGGGGAGCCGCCAGTGATGCAAGCTGTCGAAGCTTGCGGAACACAAACTCCGCCCCTTCTCTGGACCCGTTCCCCTCGAACACTGCCTGACCTTCACGTCCCAGGAGCACAATGAGGACGCTAGTTCCCCCTTTTATTTTGGACACTTTTTCGCCCCTGGACACTTTATTGTTATTTTTGTAAATAAAAAGCCTCTCCGAGGCCTGACGCCACTCCCACTGTGTCTGTCGTTGGCTGTCCCGTTACAATATATATATATATATATATATATATATATATATAGTATATACGTATAATGTATATGATTCACTGAATATTTTGAATCGATACATTTTTAATTAGCATTTCTAATATATTTTAAAAAGTGTAAAACTGCTGAATGTGAGTATTTCATTCAAAATTCAGATTCTATAATCTTAATAATTTTTATACGTTTATAAATATTATTCAATGAATATTTTAAATGTATACATTCTAAATCTTAAACTTTGTTTTTTTTAAAAGGCATAAAACAACTGCTGACTGTGAATATTTTATTTTAAAAGCTATTTAAAAATTCATAATTTATAAAAATATATATATTATTCACTGAATATTGTGATTTTCTTATTTTATTCTCTGTAAAATAATACATTCTATTTAAAAAAACGAATAAATAAAAATGCTTCAATGAGATAACTTTCAATAACTTTCAATGAGATTTTGGATCAAATGGAAATATCTTTATCAAATAGGCATATATTGGATACACTAAAATGTACCAAACGCCATCTTAAAGTGTCATGTCAGTAAGATTTGATTCGTTGTTGTTGTGATTGTGTTGTTGAATAAATATGTTTATTTATCAATGATACATTCAACTGATCAAAAGTAATTTATGATTTTTTTTTTTTTACAAAATACATATATATATTTAAAATGGTGTTTAAAAAAAAAAGTTCCATTCATCAAAGAATACCAAAAATACGAAATAGTGTACACACACACAAGCACTTTTCAACAGGTCACTTGTTTTCTTTATGTCTAAAAAAAAAAAATACTTAATGTGCATTTAACTAGAAAGATCTTTGTTTAAAGTTCTGCCAAACAAAACGATTACCCCTGTAAGGAAATGTAGCCTGTTTTATGTGCAGGGCGCGACAGAAAAGTATGTAAAATGTAAGGTTGGCTGAGCAGATGCTTGCAGAGAAAGGTGATAGTAGAGTACAAGGCTGCGAGGCAAAACAGCAGACATGAAAGTGCAGCATCTATTTAATTTAATGGTCACTGCTGAAGGGTCTGATGTAAGGTACAGAGGGATGAAGTGAATCCTGAATGAACAAAGGAAGTAGGAAAGAGCAATCCCTTAAGACTCGCAGGGACCGGCCTGCTGTGTCCTTGGACAGGGCTCAGGACAGGTAACACATTACAAGCTATTTAATTAGACCTCGGCTGATGGATGTGACTGTTTGCAGGAAATCAAAGTATGAAACATAGATACAGCCACTTTGATATGCTGTTCTACAACACAAGACAAATGCAATACAAACCGGGATATTCCTGTGGGATTTGACGAGTATGTGAAAGAAGTCTGGGAGGGATCAGGTGACTGTCTGTGGCTCTCACATTCCCTGTTACTAAAATCAAGCGTGCGAATAAAGGCGCTCGGAAGTCGTTGAAAATGTGTGAGATGTCACACAAGCAGCAGGCGTAATTTGTGCTAATGATATTCCTAAATAATCTACGCTAATTACCGAGGTCAACCAAAATTATTCTCTCCATATGTCTGCTGTCTGGAAAAACTCCCTCTGAGAAAAAAAAATTAAATAAATAAAAAAATGCATGGGCAAGTGTGTGTGTGTGTTATAGGGGACAAGGTAAAAAAATGACTGACTGCCTTTGTCACACTATTTGAGGAAGGGAATGAGTCATGCATTAGTGAAGCCGCTCCAGCTCTGTGGCTGCCCAACGGATTTTGTGTTGATCGCGTGAAAATGACTTTTGAAGGATTGTTTTTCTCTTCACACCTGCAGCCTGTTCCGTAGTCTTTCATGCGGACGAACAGCTGTCGATGCACCAAAAAAGCCCTACCTGGTCTCATGGCATAAACGTTGGTGCACTTTTTAGGGAGACATGAAATACATACCAACAAGTACATATCGATGCAGTTTCCAAAAGACATTAACACACACAGTAAAATACCTCTTCACGCAAATGTCGCGTTTCAATCAATAAAGCTTAATTTTCCAACTCTGTCAAAACGTAAGGCACGTAAAAACAGTGTTGCACAAAATGTGCACAGAGGTACATATTTTTATGTGACCAGGTTAAAAAAAGCCCAACACTTTCATGAAAACTCAACTCCAATCCAATCTGATGACAGCAAAGGAAGCCCAAGAATGGTGTGGAAATGCCTTGTATTTTCTCCGTTTAAACCACTTTTGAAGAAAGTATAATTGTGTTTATTGATTTACGCCTATGTAGGTGTATGGAGTATTAGCAGACAGACTAAATCACATTGGAATCACCTAATCCCAGACTAAAGTGCTTGAAATCCCTGCTAAATACTGGCCTCCTCTTTCTTCTCTGCCAGATGTTTGTAGGTTTTATAAAACAAAAAAAATGAGATTAGGCATGTTTTTAATCTCTTTCTGCCAGTGTGTGAATGTAGAACAGCCTTCACTATGTTTCAGCTAATACTCGAACCAGAGAATGTACAGAGCTTTTCAAAATTGGCATTTTGTCTATACAAGATCATTTCAAGTCATTATCGCTATTACAACGGAGATGGAGAGTTGTTATGGTGTTGCAGGTACGCAGTGCTGCGAAACAATTGTCTGAAGTGTTAATTGCGTTAGTGGTGCAGAAGTTGTTTTGTACTCACAGATCTGCTGCATCGACAAACTCCATGGCTTCATAGTTCATGCATAATAAATTTTGCAAATGTTTACATATGCTGCTTGTATACTGGTCACTTTTAATTCTGGTACTGATAAATAAGCAAAGTAACTCTTTGATGCCTTATTCATACTTATTATTCTTCATAGAATAGCTTCTGGCTGACAAAATATGCAACTAGAGGGATTAAATCTGGAGATGATTAGCTTTGTTTCCAAACAGGGTCCAAAATGAACTTGCTGCACCAGTCAGTGTGTCTGTTACTCACCCTCATGTTGTCCCAAACATTCATCTTAGGAACACAAATTAAGATATTTTTTATTTAATCGGAAGCCTCTCTGACCCTGCATAGACAGCCATGTGACTGACACATTCAAGGCCCAACAAGGTGGTAAAGACATCAGTGGTACAATCATAATGTTACAACGCTATAAGCAAACCTTTTGCGTGTTAATAAAAAAACAAGTATAATGACTTTATTTAATAGTTTCTTCGATGCACGTTCATCACGACGTAAAGATAAACAAAGGTTTTATAGGATTTAAATGACATTAGGGTAATTAATGACAGAATTTTCATTTTGGTTGAACCCTTTAATGGTGTATTCTGCATTTATATTACCATTTTAAATGATAATATAATTTAATACAATTCATTGTGCCGTTTCTAATGAAGTTACAATATTATTTACCTGCCATAGGCATTTGGCGAACCCTGTTCCCAATATATAGATACCCCACCCAGGGGAAATACGAGTATATGAGTTAATGTTTCTAATTTACAGTTCAATCAAATATATACAACACAAATAATATACTCCATATTTTCCAGACCTGGCAAATGCATAATCTAATCAAATTCATACATGATCTATGTGTGTAATTGCATTGTCCCGTGTATCATTGTATCTAAAACTCAATAAAAACTTTATTAAACAGCTTATTTATATCTCTCTAGGATTTTAATGAAGATGTCCAGCATGGTTATCTGCTCTTTTTTAATGTTTAGAGCAGCTAACCCTATTTATCTTCATTTAGCTCATTAGGCCAGCCTCCAGAGTATTATTGTCAAAAATATGGGGACGTTAAAGCAAACACAATCTGCCGTGTGCGCAAGGCCAGTTTCTGTTTGCAAGCGAAGCACAGTCAGATTTTTTTATTGTACAGCATCGCAGACATTAAAAACCCACGGTTCCACCTCCGAGCTTTGGTGTAATTAAACATTTTAGATGCAAACCAAATTGCATATCTTCCTCCCTTCAGTTCAGGGGTCACTTGAACCATTACTAGCTCTTTATGAACATTATCTTGTGGCCCTCACTAATTAGAGTGCTCTGCCTTATCTGCACATTAAAAAGACTGCATTGCGGCGCACCACTCATTTAGTACTTCAAACACTCAGCTCAGAGATTATCAAAGGAGAAGCCTTGAACGGCTTATTAATGTGGCCAAACAAGCCTCTTTAATAAAGCTGTTTAATCCCCACTAAAGAGCAAAACGGTACTCACGGTCACTGCAGAGGGGACCTCCGTATGTCGTCATGGTGCAGTCGCAGGTAAACCCCTCCCACTGCTGCAAACACACTCCTTGATTGGAGCATGAGTCCTCTGTGCAGGTTGTGCCAGGGCCAGCTGAAACAAGTTTACAGAAACAATAATAAAGGTTTTGAATAAATTTTTTTGTAGTTTTAATCCTAGTCTTTGAAATTAGTCTTCATATTAAGTCTACCTTGTACTATCTTCTGTTTTTTCAGTCAACTAAAAATCTAAGCATTTTAGTAATAATAATATTGAAAATAAAAAGAGACTTTGTTAAATTATGAATAAATAAAGAAGTTTTTAAAATACATTTAAGTCTCATCTTTTATCACAATTCACAATAAAGCATAGATAATGTTTAAACTGAGAAATTGTAAACTTTTATTCACAAAATGAGCTCATTTTTCAAATTTGATGCCTGCTACAGTAAAGTTGACATGGGGCAACGAAGGGCTGAAAAAGCAAGACATTTTTAAAAGGTTCAGCTGGGAGAACATCTAGCAACTAATTAAGCTAGGTAACATCATGCGTTTCCCAAAAGCATCACATGCAACTATGGTTGTTATTCCCATTGCATTCTAGAGTCCATAGTTGCTGTAAAATGATTAGCCATAAAAGTAATGTCTTAGAGAGGCTATTAGAAGAAAAGATGGGCAGAGGCTCTCCAATCTGTGTGTGTAAAAAGATTGTGGAATACTTTAAAAACAACGTTCCTCAACATCAAATTGCAAAGACTTTGCAAATCTCATCATCTACAGCGCATAAACATTTGTTTCCTTTCAGCTGGTCTCTCCAAATCACGTTGGAATTGACAGATAAATTGGGCTGCTCTGCTTCCGAGAGACCAATTCTGATGTCTCGTAACCGAGACATCACATTATCTATGTTCTATTATGAATAAAATACTGGCTCATGTGATTTGAAAGTCTTTTAGTTTTAATTTTATTCAAATAAAAAACAAACAAACAAACTAAAACATGTCCCGAGATTTCTGGAATTCGGGTTGTATTCATTATTATCGTTTATTGACTTTATTGTCTCCTCGTCATCTTTTAATGAGAAAACTGCTCATGAACAAACATTTATTGTCATAGTTTTCATAAAACAAAATAAACACTATTTGATTAAGACTCATTCATGTCTAAGATTATTTCAAGGTTCTTCCAGCAAGCTGAGTTCCCTCTGATCAAAATAAATGAACACTTCAATTCAATTTTATTATATTTAACATTTAATTGAGGTTTTTTTTAATCCATATGATTTTTTTTTTAATAAAAAACCCATAGTATATTTGATTAGAAGTCAAATATGTTATATTTAAATAGAAAACTAAATCAAATTCAAGGCAATTTTGGTAACACGTTACAATAAGGTTCATTAGATAACATTAGTTAACAACATTAGCAAATATGACTTAAGAATGAATAATTCTTCTGCAGCATTTATTAATCTTGATTAATGCCTATTTAAGCATTCAGTAACGCATTATTAAAATCATGAGTTTGTTAACATTAGCACTGTGAGCTAACATGAACTAACAATGAATGATTGTATTTTTATTAGCTAACGAAGATGAATAAATACTGTAAGAAATGTATTATTTATTGCCTGTTCATGTTAGTTAATACATTAATTGATGTTAACAAATGGCACTTACTGTGAAACGTTAGTTTTTTTAATAATACTAATAATAATAATTATATGAAAGAATGGAATTTACAAACAACAACAATAATTTAAACATTTTATTTAAAAAATAAAATAAAATTAGGTTAACAGGGAAAGTCCAAAACTGCCAGAATAAGGTGCAAGTTGCGTCCTGTAAAGTTTTTGAACGGCTCGGAGCGGCAGCACACTAACCTTCACAGCCTCGCTCCACTTGACCCACACGGTGCAGAGCATCTGCGATCAGGTCAGGAAGCCTGCCATTCAGGTCAACTGAGGCCAGGCAGCCCTGATAGCCATCCCGCGATGCTATGAGCTTGGGAAGACTATTGTACATGCTCTTTCCAACACCTCCAATGTACAGCTCTCCTATAAAACACACATCCAGAAAACATACATGGTTATCAAAACATAACACCATTAGGTTCATTCAGAGGATTTCTTCATTAAAGTCAGCTGATTCTGCATCTGGGGTCGTATATCTGTCTTCTTTCTTTTGTCTTTTCTTTACATAAGGCAGAATTCAATGATGAGAGTGTTGCATTTAAATGATGTTCTTCATGTTAATTGGAGCTTCATAAGGTGTGATCCTTTGGCACTCTGTGATGAGCTGAATATGTGTGGTTCTCTTTTCAACCAATTCCCTGCTGATGAAGGCTAATTCCAATGAATCTTTGATGTGCAGAACAAAAAGAAAAACAGGCTTGTCATAAAACGGCATATAATTATGTAACATCAAAGTTGCCCTTGAGCAACTTTGAGGAAGAGAACATGAGGATAAGCATATGTGAAGATAAAGGAGATGAGAACCCCAGTACGATATATAGACATGTTTCTCACTATAGGCTCCATTACGAGGCCCGTCAGTGGTGTTTGAGTGAGGGATTGTGCTCAGACAGAGATTTAGGAATGGAAAAGAGAGGTGGAGAATTGAAATGACTTGGCTCTTGAACACAGTACAACATGTCCCTGCGTCTGGCTTTTAAAAGCAGACTGATGCAACACCGTTCAGAGGAGGCCATTTAAAATAGAAAAAAAAAAGAGTCTATCTAAATTCCTGATTTGAATATTGAAAATACAGTGCAAATTCTATGCAGAGTTTGAAATGATCCCAGTGGGGTATGATCTAAAGAGCACGGAATGATATGTACATGTAAAATTAACATTTATTTGTTTTATTAAATAGTTTTAATAATATTTATTAGGAATTATTAAACCCTAAATGCACTTAAATACTGACAAAACTGGGCAACAGCATGTAGCAATAGCATATAATAATAATAATAATTATCACACTGTTTGCTAATTTCTGTATTGCTCAGTCATTTTTAAAATAATGAAATACTATAAAAATGTAATGTTTTATAATAATAATAATATGATGTTTCCTTCCCTTCAGCATCTCGTTCTTGCATTCCCTCCGCCCCCCCCTTCTCCGCCGTTCGCTCCTTCCTAGGGGGCATGCAGGGTTCGAGCCGGACTCCGAGCTCCTGGCTCGCCCCCGACAGCACACCAAACATGCTTATTCTTTATCAACGAGGAGGCGCAAACTCGTGAAATACTTAATTGACACAGTAATTCCCAAATAAATTGTTACAATGTGATTTCCAGATTTTTAGATTCTGTCTCTCACAGTGGAAATGCACCTATGCGGAAAATTGTAGACCCCTCCATGATTTCTAAGTAAGAGAACTTGCAAAATCACAGACGTGATCAAATACTTATTGACCTCACTTTACATATATACAGAATATATATTTAGTTAATACTGATGTTAAGAAATGACACTTATTTTAAAGTGTTACCAACTTTTTAATAATAATAATAATATGAAAGAATGGTATTACAAACAACAACAACAATAAAAACAGTAATAATACAATGTAAAAAACAACTTTTTTTTACAAATTGACAGGGAAAGTCCAAAACTGACACAGCATAAGGTGCAAAATATTATATATATATATATATGTGTGTGTGTGTATTATACACTATGTTACCATATGGCATGTCACAATCAGCTGGAGGTGCCAGCCCAGATCAGGGGATGGCACTCCAGCTCCCAGCGAACTCTCTGTGTTTTATGTTTGTTTTCATGGACTTATGTCACACAAACTCATGTCTCCGCCCCGCTCGTCAGTTGTCTTGGTATTTCATTGTTGGCTCCACCCACTTACCTAGTTTCTTTGTGTATTTAAGTTCCGGCTGTCTATGTGAATTCGCTTGTCAATGTTGTATGTACTGTACCCCGTTGTCAAGCCCTCCGTGTTTTCCGGTGTTCCTAGTGATTATCTGTGTTTCTCTGTCTTCCTGGATCTGGACCTAAGCCTGCTCTCGGACTCTCGCTCTAGCCTCGCCCCTCTGGACTCTGTTTGCCTCATCGCCTGACCCTTTGCTACGAACTCTGATTACTCTCTTGCTGCTCTGAAATGCCCGTCTGCCGTTATCGACCCTGTCATCGGTTTATTCTGAGTGTGTGTGTGTGCATGAATAAAACGCTTGCGTATGGATCCGAACGCCTTCCCGTGTCTCAATTGTGACATGGCAAATGCTATACTTTTTTTGACATATATGTAATATAATTATATAATGTTTCGATTTACAACTATGCATTAGTTGTAGTATTACTAATATTACTATGTTTCTCACATGATGACGGCTAATAAAATGAAGTAAAAAAATAAATTAATAATAAATTGATGTCAGTAAAATATTACACTCCATTGCTGCGTGGTTATATAATCAGACCCACAATTATAACATATGTGAGCTGATGTTATACTTAGTCATTGTTTTGTTTAAGGTTCACACTGATCTTTCATTCTGCTCTTATTATTTCATTTTTTTATTTTGCAAACATGCATTGCAGAAAGCATCAAAGATATTTGGGGACCTTCAGATAAACATTCAGCGGGCAGACTATGTTTAGAGGGCATTGTTTGCCAGTGAAATGCAATTTCCAACTGAGCTCTGCCGGCAAGACAGGCAATTACGCGTTAAAACTGACAAGCAAGAACACATATGGCAATTTTCGTCCTACGGTCGAAGAGTACGCTCACTCACTGATTGTTTGCTGAAATATGCTCTTTTTCCACTCCAACTGAATAAGCCCAATTAGACCACCATTAAAAGCCCTGCTCATCTAAACCTCTGGACTCTTTAATTTTACCTCACTACAGATAAGTTGCATTCTTTCATTCCAAGTTTTCACTTCCATTAAGAGCCCCTCAACCCGACTCACTTCAACTAACTACCTGTAATCGCCCTAGGTGCCTCTTCAATGGAATCCTGACTGGCTATAGCTCCGCCCCCTTAGGATATGGATTACATAATCATAGCCATTATTCAATTCAACACAACTGGCTGTTACTGGCTGAATCTTAATCGAGCTTCTAAAAGCACTGAATGTCAAAGTGCATTCAGCATCACAAAAACATGTTCCTCGATTGATTTTTCAGAAAATGTCTATTAATATAATTCTTCCATTGAGTCCAGGCTTCAACTCCTAATCAAGACTTCAAGAGGACTAATCTACAATTGATGCACTGTGTGCGGTGCATTTCATGTAGAGCGTACAAAATAAGGCCTGAAACTCTGAAAAATGAAGACTTTTTTTTTTGGAAACAAATGGTGTGTGAATGGAGGTGCTTAACCTTCAGAAAATGTTCGTAGTCAACCTCTAGAGGTCAAACTAAATAATATATCAGGTATTTCAATCTATTCATTCATATTTTATTCATTTTATATGAGGTTTGGAATTTTTTGCAGCCTTACTACCAAAATTTGGATTGATGAATAAGAATACTAACATATAGAAACTTACAAGGGCTACAATAACTAAATAACAATATAAATAATAATAATAAAAATAATTAATATTATATAAAGATGGTTACAATGGGGTTATAGTATTTATTAATATTATGCTTTTTATTTTTTGTAAAATGTATTATAAAAACAGGAAAAAGCTACACAGAAATACAATCAAAAAAGCTACTTATACTACAATTTATTACAATAATAAAGTTTTTTTTATCAATATTATTCTTGGAGGACAGGAAACGTTCAATAGGGGCAAAAACCAAAACCAAAACTGATCTGAACTAGCATGAGGACCAATATATCTTGTGGACATCTGGTAACCACAATATATATATATATATATATATATATATATAAATAACAGCAACAAAAAATAAAGTTGTCTTACATTAACAGATGTTGTGTCTATGCCAGCTCGTCCTCTGAATAAATCCCAGCTCACAGTACAGAATCTGTGCTGCGCTTAGAAAAGAAAGGCTCAGTCTGCTTCACACAGAATAGCCCATGCATGGTTATTAGCTCTGTATGTCTCACTGTTATGCAAAGACTATTAAGCAGACTTCAATCACAATATTCAATTATACACCCAATAGTTTTTTTCATTAGTCATTCAATGGATGGCTGGGCAGCGGGAGAGCAGAGCTTCTTTTGTGGGCGAGGGGAGGAAAATCAATTGCTTTCATATGAAGGAACTGCAGGGAGATTGTAAAAATGACATCTCCAGTCATGCGTCTTTGTTGAGTAATGACGAAGCAATATCCCCGGTGGATAAAAATGGAAGACGGGGGGGGGGGAAAGAAACACCTTTGGCTGTGCTTCATAACCCGGTGGACAGACCGGATTAAAGCTCCTATAAAAGTATCCCATCATGCCATCAGCATCTCCACGTGTTGGGGATCTAGGGAAAAGTGTAACTACGACTAGTAGCAGCAGTGTGTTAAAGTAATAGTTCACCCAAAACTGAGAATTAACCAACAATTTACTCACTCCCAAGCCATCCTAGGTGACTTTCTTCTTTCAGATGAACACAGACTGAGTTTTTAAAAACATGTATCCTGACTCTTCCAAGCTTGGTAATGCTGGTGGATAGTGGCCATTATTTTAAAGCTCCATAAATCGTAAAACTAACCTATATGTCTCCTATCACTGACTCGCAAGAGAGTGGAGTTCTGGCTTCTTGGCTGACCTCTGACTGCACGAATGATGGAAAGGCCTGTTCACAATGGGAACTGTTTTTTGCTGTTCATACCCAAGCGATATTCACTGAAGCTGAGCCGACAGAGCTTAATGAAAAACAGAAATTCCCCAGTACATAAGGCGGCGCTGCTCAACTTTTTATGCTTCTGACACTTGCTTGTAACACAGAAGAAGGGTGTCAGAAGATGCGCTTGTCACGCTTCTTTGTTAACTGTCAAAATTACATGGATATTTCAAGTAGCAGCTCCAGAGGTAAAGAAGGTTTTCACTAAAAAAATGAATGCAGCTTACAACATACATTGAGTCAGAGGTCAGCCAAGAAGCCAGAACTCCACTCTCTCACGAACATGCATGCAGCCCAGTGTTAATTTCGTTGACGAATAATCTTCGTCATAATTTTCGTCAACGACATTTTTTTCACTGACGAAAACGAGACGATAACAAACGAAAACTAATCTGAAGTGACAAAAACTATTACGAAAATCTATTGACATTTTCGTCAACGAATAAAAACGAGACGAAAATGTTATGGAGGGACGA
>JAUCMS010000048.1:7626810-7636810 GCA_032357445.1 Enteromius radiatus
TGCATCCAAATTATATATAAATATTTATTTTTTGCATAATATATGTATGTGTAATGTATATGTTTATTGTGTAAATATACATACACTTACATAAAGCATATATTTTGAAAATATTTACATGCACATACATTTATATATTTAGATTCTTACCTTTTATATAAACATATTTAATGTATAAACATTCTTAAATACTGTATAGACATACATGTGTTTGTATTTATATATACACATGATAAATATACACAGCACACAAACTTTTATTTTGGATGCAATTAATCATGATTAATTGTTTGACAGCAGTACACACACACAATCCCAGCCACCAGTTCCATTAGATCACCTCTTTAACTGCTTGTTAACACAAATATCCATTTAGCCAATCACACTGCCAATTTGATATATATATATATATATATATATATATCTCAAATTTAGGCATGTATATATTGAGATGTGCTGAAGTCCAAACTGAGTATCAGAACGAGAAAGAAAAATGATTCAAGTCACTTTGAATATGGTTGCTGGTGCCAGACAGGCTGGTCTGAGTATATCCGAAACTGCTGATCAGCTGAAATTTTCACGCACAAGCATCTCTAGAGTTGATAGGGAATGATCTGAAATAGAGAAGATATTCACTGATCGGCAGTTCTATCTGTGTAAATGCTTTGTTGATGCCAGAGGTCCGAGGAGAATGGCCAGACTGGTTGGAGCTGATATAAAGGCAACTAAACACCCGTTACAACCAATTTTAGCAGAAGGGCAGCTGAACACACAACACGCTGAACCTTGAAGTCGATGGGCTACAACAACAGAAGACCACACCAGACACCACTCCTGTCAGCTGCCTGTAAGAACAGAAGTATGAGGCTACAGAAATATGGTCTGATGTGTCTTTTTGCTGTGCCATTTAGATGGTATTGGCAGAATTCGATGTAAAGCATGGATCCATCCTGCCATTTATTAATGGTTCAGTCTGGTGATGGAATAATGGCATGGGGACTATTTTCCTGGAACACTTGGGAACTTTTTAGTACTACCAACTGATCATTATTTAAATACCACTATTACTGACCATGCCCATCCTATTATGACTACTGTAATTTCTAACATTTCAACATTAGAATTATTAATTAATATTTATAACGTTTATAAAGTTGCAACACAACCTTTTAGAACCTTAACAGAGCATGTCATTAAATGTTTAAAAGGAAACATCATCTAATATTTTTAATATCATATTATATTTAATATCAGTCTTGAAAACAATTGTTTTCCTTCTGCTGACATAACACAGCCAAAAAAATGGGTAAAATGTATTTTTTTTCACTTCAGGAATTGTTCCAATCCAATGCAATGTAAAAAAAAAAAAAATACTCCTTACATCCACTTCTTTGGTTAGATTATGTGGTCTTGACAAACAAAATAGTTTCTATTTTCTTTTGGTGAACTTGTCTCAGCTTTCTTCTAGTGTCGACTAAAACAAAAAACTAAGTACTGACTGCCAAGATTTCTACTGAGATGCCAGTGAAACCTCAAAATAGAGAAAAGCCTAAAATAATGCCATGGCAATAGCTGCTGATGCCCTTTCACTCAAAATTCAAGACGCAAGAAAATAACTGAATATACAGGGTGGGCCATTTATATGGATACACCTTAATAAAATGGTATTATTACCATTATAATGGTGATATTAACTTCCTGTTTGTGGCACATTAGCATATGTGAGGGGGGAAATTTTTCAAGATGGGTGGTGACCATGGTGGCCATTTTGAATTCGGCCATTTTGGATCCAACTTTTGTTTTTTTTTCCCAATAGGAAGAGGGTCATGTGACACATCAGACTTATTGGGAATTTCACAAGAAAAACAATGGTGTGCTTGGTAACGTTATTCTTTTCTAAGTTTCTGTGGACGCATGAAAACTGTCACTAATGAGGTGGCTGATCAGTGGCTGTCCTAGCTTCATTCAGCAAGAGCCCAGAGCATAGCAATCACTGGAGAGTGGCATTAGTCGAACATCCCTTCGGTGGATATTAGCTAGAGAAAGAGAAACTTACAAATAACTCATGAAAGAATAAAGTTACGTTAAAACCAAGCACACCATTGTTTTTCTTGTGAAATTCCCAATAGGTTTGATGTGTCACATGACCCTCTAACAAAAGTTAGATCCAAAATGGCCGACTTCAAAATGGCCACCATGGTCACCACCCATCTTGAAAAGTTTACCCCCTCACATATACTAATGTGCCACAAACAGGAAGTTAACATCACCAACCATTCCCATTTTATTAAGGTGTGTAAGAGCCAATTGTGTTTTCTAGAATGCATGATGTAATAATACAATTTACAGAACTTTATTTGGTAAATTTGAGCTTCCAGCAGTAGTGACGTCATTGATGATGTCACTGATTAAGAAGTTAAGAAGTCCAGCACTATCAAGGGATTGTCATTCGATGGATTGCTGTTAGAGACGTTGGAAGCAACACAGTTTTTTGACCGAGCTAATCGAGTTTTACAAGCTATATCGAGTTTATTGTATCTTTGTACTTATGGTTTTGTTTTGCATTTTTTCAGTAAACTCTTTTAAAAGGAAGACTCGATCTTACTCGCGTTTTTTTTACAAATACTGGTTGTTGGACTAGCTGCAAAAGTGGTATAAGAACGTTCACAAAGATATGCCACTACAAGGTGTATCCATATAAATGGCCCACCCTGTACATGAGATTCACGTTTCTACATTTCACATTAAGTAAAAGTTCATTTTTGAGCCTGGAGTCAAGCAACACCTGCTTAAGATAGCAAAAGCAGGTTTGGAAGCACTAAAAATTATGCAAAGTTGGTGGCGTGTTGTTGTTGTTGTTTTTTTCTCTTTCCCCGTAGGCGCTGCTCTTTGTTCTTCTAATTACAGCCGAAACAGCAAAAAATGATGAGAAGTACTGGAAGGTAGATTTCAGAAGCTACATGATTTAAACAAGGAGCTGGAAGCTGTGTAAATACCCATCAGGAAAGATACTCATTAAAGTAGAATGCAAGAGTTTGAAATCATAACCCACGATGAGTGTAAACCAGCAAATATGTATCTAAGCGTACCTATTAATGAGATAACAGTTGATAACGGTCATAAAACTTCAGCCTAAACAACCATAGCCAGTGTAATGATGAAATAAAGATCTTTTAATCTGAAAATCAGAAGTGTGTCTCTTAATGGCTGTTAAAAGAAACAGAAAATGTTGTTATCATTCAATTCATGATGTTACATTGTGTGGAAAAAAAGCTGTGTTTTTAGTAAACAAATCCATCATTAAGACATTTTTAATTTCAAAGAGTCATCTATCCATACAATTTCATTTTCTCCAGTGAAAAATCTCGTCTAATCAGGAGAGAAAAACAGTATGTACAGTATGTAAAGATGAGTGTGATGATTCTGACGGCACCCATTCACTACAGAGGACCCACTGATGAGCAAGTGATGTAATGCCAAATTTGTTCTAATGAATTAACACATCGACATCTTGGAAGGTCTGCGGATGAGTACATTTTCAAAAAAATCAAATTTTTAGGTAAGCTATTACATTTACTGTAAACCAATATCATATGAAAACCAAAAAAGTGGACATTTTCCTAAGTCAAAAAAGAAAGGCATCACAAATATGAATATGCTTCGACATATAGTGAAGTATTCTGAAAAAGCAAGTACCTTTGAGGTCCAGGTTGCGGGCTCCATTGGAGTGTTGCGTGACCGTGCGGGAGTCGATCTTGAGCATGTGCACGTTGCTGTCATCGCGGGACACCATCACATTGTGCCACTGGTTGTCATTGAGCGGCTTGTCGGAGTTGCCCTTCATGAGCGACGGCCCATTGCCCAAGTCAAAAACATAATGGATGTACCTGCAATACATCAGTTCCCCTGTCAATCAAACAGCCCAGTGGAATCAGGCAACCCTCTTTAGGATGACAATACTGCCTTTTTGCCTTCAAATCAATATCTGTAATAAGGCTTGAAATACTGGCACAGACAGGCTTCCACCCTGTCAGATGCTCAGTCTGCAGCCCCAGTAAACAGCTTACAGTCTTCAGCAAAGTGCACCCTTCAACTTCAATGCACTGTGCCTCCATATATTATGTAGGAGTTTATTTTGATGCTTTTTGAAATATGTTATACAAACATTTATCATGTCAGTAATACAGTAAATGCGTTTTGGCTGATAACTAATGTGCCAATACTAGACGTGCATAAGATACTCTACCATATCAATTATCAACTTATTTAGTGTTTCTTTAGAACAAACATATGCTTTCAAATCATGCATTAACATAATGCATGATTTGTAAACTAACACATTCTGACATTTTTCATTACATAATCAGTTCCATATGGTAATCTCTTCTGATCAGTGGTTCTGGTTAGGGTTACAGTATTTCCAATGCAATAGAAGATTAGTCTATTACAAACTGCCATACGTACAAACACCAACAAAATAAAACTTGGCCAGATTCATGTTCATCTGTTTAAATCTAAGCACCATTGGACATTTCGCTTTGAAAGTGTCGTGAAACGTAAAGAACAGAAATACCATTTTGCAGAAATGTCGCCACAGGCAAGTTTTTCCAATGAGCCCAGGTTGGATAATTTCCAAATCTTTCAAGAAAGACTTACCGTGAGCTCCGGGTTGTTTAGCAGTGAAATATGCCTTATGAGAAATCATCTTTCCTCACAGAATGGAGAATTTCAGCAATAGAGCTCAAAAGTAACTGCAGCAGTAGTTCAATCCTTCATAAGACACTGAACACACTGCCTTACACCTTTTTATGCTTTTCAAATACTTTTATGCTTTCGATTGAATGTTATAATACTGTGATTCATCTCCGAGCTGTTTGCGTGGCTTATAATTCTTTATTGTTAGAGCGCCTAAATGTGAACGATACTGAACTAAGACACTCTTGCCCTGTTTTAAATGACAGAAAATAAAGCAGCGTTCGATACCAACAAGGAGATATACAGTGCACTGCTAATATTTATTCAAACTTCTGTATAAACATTAGAATTTGCAAATGCTGGAAGCTGCTCTAAGTTCATACATCAAGATACTGCAGAGAGAGAAAGAAAGTGTGCTTATTAGCGCTCTCTCATTTCACATGCTTGTGCAGACTTCGGTGAGAGGCAAGGCCACCTGCTGTCTAATTGCTAACTGAATGACTGACTTTCTGGACCACTGCGGCTGAGGAAGTTAAACATCTGAGGCGCCTTCCCTTGTTTTCACTATCGGGTTTTGCCCAGTGGAATAAAACTCATACACCAAATCAGGTTGTTGTACCTGCTACGTTTGGCATAAGCAGCATGATGAACTGAAAAAAATCTTTTACTAGGCTGATGAGAAAAAAAAAAAAAATCTGCTCCGAGACTGCGGATCTCCCACGTGGCGGCGTTGGCATGTGGGTTGGGAACAGAGTGGGCTGCCAATAAATAGAATACCATTAATCAAATAACACTTACATTACATGTGATTAAAAGCTGCTCTTTTTTCATCAAGGTCACCAGTGCTTACTTTCTCTATTTGAAATGGATTTGTGAGCCGATTACAGTATCTGAGGCTTAGAATAGCGATCCACGCAATCGTTCCTCTGACGAGCAGACACAGTCATCGGTCGTACGCTTGAACGTCAAAGAATAACTCCTTCCTAGCAGATACCGATCAGCATTTACGCATAACCAAAAGCAACTCATGCAGAATTTGTTTAAATTTAAATATGGCCCCTATCGTGTGATGATTCATCAAGCGATTCTCCTCCTCCTTGTACCTTTAACTAAATGCCAAGGAGACAAATGTGCGAATCTTATAATGCGACTTGACTCACCCTCCCACGGCTATGATTCACATCCAAGTAATGTCTCTTAACTAATCGCAAACTTAAACACAATGTTTAGTGTGGCGGCTTAACTTCATCTGGATGTCTCTAATATACTGAGGTGTGTACCTTGCATGCTATACCTCGAATATCTGCAGTGTCTTCTGGGAGTTTCTGCAATAATATCTGTATCTCGCTCTCCTACAGAAACAACTGCGTCTCTCGGGATTAATGTTTGTATGCTGAAGGATGAGATCACCAACAATCTGTGTAATGTACTGAAGATGAACTTTGAGCTGTCAGTGGGAATGTCTCAATATCTGGATTTATAATTTCGCATGGGTGGGAGAGTATAAGAAAAGGTGATTTTCGATCTCAAGGGCTTTGTCTTGTTCTTGTTGGTTTAGTATCCCACCCACCCTGGGCTCAAAACCATAACTGATCTAAAAATGACAATGCTAATTTGGTAACATATTACAGTTTTTAAAGACTGATTTATTTGGTTAATTATTCCTAATGAAATATTTATTAGAAAAAAAAACTACAAATGTACAGATGAAGAGTATTGTGAGTCATATTCAGTGGGTTCATTCAGGGAATGATTTATCAAGCTGTTCCAAAACCTATTGAATCTTGCTATATACTGCCTACACAAACAGCTAACTTGTATGAAAGCATGCTAATTGAAATAAAATCTTTTAAGTGATTAATCTGGAACACTCCACTCAAAACCCAACTTAATTTCAACAGAGTTTGACTAACAACACAAGACACAAAACATTGACCCAAACATGAAGTCTTCAAGGAATAGTTCACCCAAAAATGACAATTCTGTCATTTACTCACCCTATAGTTCCAAATCTTTATGAATTTCTCTGTTTCCAGGCTGTTCTGGTCACCATTGACTCCCATAAAATACTCAAAGGTGACCCAGGTTACAAACTTTTTGAAGGGTGAGTAAATGATGAGGTTCCTATCTTTAAAGGCACCTTTAAAGAACAAATCCATTAAAGAAAACAAATTTGTTCATGAAACGGACTACACTGTATATTTCCAAATGCAGCTAACAAAGATCACACAATATGAGAAAGTATTGTCTTAGTATTATTTCACAATACAAAGTCTTTTTCATCACATTCAAATGAGATGGCAAGCGAACGATTTAGAGAATAAAATAATTTCCTTTGCTGTAGCGCTGTAGAATAGTTCAGAAAACTTCACTTTCTGCTAAGGTGTCTTTCTCTCTGTCTCTCAGGCCTCAGGCTTTTCATCACGTATAGCTAAGGCTTAACTTTATATTGCACTCTAATTTCTTCTCTCTCTCTTTTCTCAATCAGGTAGTTCTTAACGTTATTATCATTTTATAATACCCAGCCTATTTCAGAAATTTCTAGTTCCTTATTTGTGCAGTAATGTTAAGAAATCTCCTGCTTTCATCTCTTCTTTATAGTTCCCATCTCAACTTCACACTTTAATTAAATGGCTTTTATTAATAGGATTTTAATGCTTAATGCTGTTTTTTAGTAATATGAGCATGGCCAATAGTGACATGCTCCTCTGACTAAGCCAAAAAGTCCTTTAATAATGAACAAATTATGTTCAATTAGCTTTTGCTCTCATTGGTCAAATGTTGAATCATAGGCCAGCCATTTAAAGTGCACCTATTACAGGAAATGAAAGATTAATTTTGGTTTTGGGAATCCCCAGCAACAGGCTGACACACATACAAGGTTCAAACGATTCTTCAGTGATTCATTTTTCCAAACTTCTCCTTTACGTAATACTTTTCATGCGGTGATTGGTCCGATTGGACTCATTTAATTTCATCATGACTATGTAAAGCCTGATAAAGCAGGTTTGTGAGCACAGCGCTGCTTTGTGTACAGCCTTACTATTGATTTTTACCGCTCTAAAAGCAGCTCCCAGTGGCTAACAAGCGGGCGGACAATATGCTAATGTTGCAGGATGTTTTTTTCATTCATTTAGAGTGCTGTTATTGCATGAAAGGTCATTTAAAAAAAATAATGGGGCACTTTA
Organism: Enteromius radiatus; assembly: GCA_032357445.1. Taxonomy (NCBI): domain Eukaryota; kingdom Metazoa; phylum Chordata; class Actinopteri; order Cypriniformes; family Cyprinidae; genus Enteromius; species Enteromius radiatus. Next base: position 7,634,694 of record JAUCMS010000048.1, read on the forward strand.
AAGGAACACTCCACTTCTTTTGGAAATAGGCTCATTCTTCAACTCCCCCAGAGTTAATAAAGTTTTACCGTTTTGGAATCTATTCAGCCGATCTCCGGATCTGGGGGCCTTTGCATAAAAGGTTAAGACTAGTCTTAAAAGTTAGCCAGCTAAATTTTTCTTTAAGACTAGTTATAGTTTTTTTTTTTTATTCAGTTACATAAAAATGTAGATTAGTCTAAATTGAATAAAAAAAAAAAATCAAACTGATTACTCTTGGCTATCTGCTAGTTGGTCAGACTAGCCCTTAAGACACTGCCTTAACATGGAGGCTAAGTTTATGCAACTGGCAGCTGGTCATAGCACTTTTAGCATATCTTAGCATAGATCATTGAATCCAATTAGACCAGCAGCATGCAGTTTAAAAATGACCAAAGAGTTGCAATATTTTTCCCATTTAAAACTTGACTCTTCTATAGTTATATCAATGTACTAAGTCCGTGATGCTACTGGTCTAATTGGATTCAATGATCTATGCTAAGCTATGCTAAATAATATGACAAAAATATGATTTTTGTCTTCAACAAATTTTTTACAGAAGTTACTGTTACTGTTAAACAAACTATTAAAAAACAATTGGTTAACTGAAAATTGAAATAAAAAATAAATGAAAACATAAGCTCAAAAAAAAAAACAACTTAAAAACAAAATAAAGTTTAAGATGAAGTAGTAATATTACTAAAATTGAAATGATAAAATAAAGCTAAAATTAAATTGAAATCTGAAAATACAAAAATAAAAGTTTATTATTATACAATACTAATGAATACTATAATACTATATAAATAATTCAAAAATACCTCTGCTGGCAATTTTTTATTTTGTTTTTGCACTAAAAGCAACAACACTTAAATTTTAATGTCATGGGGCTATAGGACAAGTCATTCAAACTTTGGTGCTGGAATATCATCTTTTTTAAAATTCATTTTTCACGCACTCACCCCTTCACAAGCTCAATGACGATAAAGTCACTTCCGTCTCCAGAGTTAAACAGCATCAGACCGTCGGGGCTGGTGGTCTTGAACTGGAAGAAGAGGTGCATTGAGGCGTAAGCCTGCAGGGTGGACAGCGCCACATAGCTGCCTCGATTCCGGAAGCTGACTGGATCTGCCACGATGCGGCGCATGCCAAAGCGGGCATTGAGCTCACAGTAGGAGATGTCACCATTCTTGCACTGGTCTAGGTACGGGATGCCGTTGAAAGAGAGGCCCTGCAGGTGGCCGATGAAGTTGGAAGGCATGACTGAGATAAAGCGCCGTTCGGTCATGATGCCCGTCTCTATGTGGTGGAACTCCAGCTGCGTGTGTGCTCCGCTCATCTGGCCTGTGGCGGAACCAAACACGCTCGATTAGTCAGGTCTGGGAGCTGATGATATGAGGGAATGGCATGCTGCCTGAGCCCGTCCCAAGGCAAGTACAGCTTTTGATGTTCAATTCAGAGCTGGATGTGCTGTAACGCTGAACTTGCAATGTGCAAGATGAATCTAAACCTGAAAAACTGTACTATATATAATCTTTCAGTTGTCACCACAGTGACTAGGCATGATGGGAAGTTTTAAGAGCCAAGAAACTTTGCTAATTTTGTCAGTGGATGGGATGATTCATTTCACAAAAGCAGCCTGAAAAGATTGATTCAAAAATCTATTTAAACCAATTAGATTTCATTGCTTCACAGTGGGAGTAGTTACCCTGCAATTAACAAAATGTCTGAAATGCCTCTTCTCATTTGCTCACTTTAAAGGACCACACCTGATTAGGATACATTAAGCATGCAGTGTTTAGATGCAGTACTTTAAATGTTTAAGCAAAAATAATGTGATGGTCCCACTTTGTATTAAGTGTCCCTAATACCTGTGTACTTCCATAGTAACTAGATGAGTAACTAGTGTGTGTAAGTACAAATGTGTAACAGGACATTGGTAACAGCACTTTTTGGTAATTAAAGTACAAACGTGTAACAGGACTAACAGCCCTTTTTGGTAAATAAAGTGTTACACTTTACATTACATAGACAATTGCTATGGATTTAGCATGTAATTACTCTGATGTTACACAGCAGCGGGCAGTAAGTTAGGCTTT
>JAUCMS010000048.1:7650195-7664700 GCA_032357445.1 Enteromius radiatus
TAACTCAGCACCGCAGACTCTGAGAGAGCAGAAAAAAGTCTCAATCAGAAAACAGATTTAAAAAATAAATACCTTTTACATTTGTATGTAAAATGAATAAGTAAAATAAATAAATTAGATATCAGTTTAAAAGTAATAAAATTAAACAATAATAATAATACATTACTACTACTACTACTACTATTATATTTACATTTACAATATTAATTACAGTTAAATTGTAGTTAAATACTTTTGTTTTTATTTTTTACATTATTAATGTAAGTGTAATGGAAGATATTATTTCTAATATATTTTATCATTTAAAACTTGAAAAATTGAAGTAGTTAAAAATGGTTATTTTTTCAATTAGTTTTTAGATTTTTACTTTCCATTTCAATTTTAATTGTAGTAACTTTGTCGTTTTTATTAGATAAAATGTGTCTGCATAGTTTTTATTATTTTTTGTTTTCATTTTATTTAGGTTAGATCAAAATTTTTGATAACTGAACGGCTCATTTTTGCATGTGATGGATGGCTCACTGAGAAGTTGTGAAGAGTATCAGCTCATCAGTTTTAATCAACAAGTCATGTGCATTTTGCTATTGTGCTAATTTTAGCCAGCTGCACACGCGATTTGCTTAAATCAGTAAGAATGATGTGAACAAGAATCTAATTATTCGGAAGAAAAAATTTTAACTGATCAAGCCAAAGTGATCAAGAGTATGTGCACCCTTGCTGAGTCACCCGTGACATGTCTGTACTGGACACGAGTGGTCATGTTGCTTTTCTTAGCGACAAACAGCAGAGGGCAGGAGAGAGTTAGAAAAGATACAGCAATAGCAAACAAAGGTCTAGACAGGTGCGATCTGATGAATAGAGCTGAAGTGCAGCTGTATCTCAATAAAAAAGTATACAAGTGAAGCACTGAAGCCTTGCTCTTCTTTATGAGAACATGTCTCCTCGGTGAGAAGTAATCCCATGTTTAATCCTCCCTCCCCACTGCTTTAAGCCCTACTTTCCTCACCCATCTCACAGTTGGGTCCCAGATATCCAGTTCCAGTGCAGTCACAGACGTGTCGATTCCAGCCCTCGCGGCAGCGGCCTCCGTGAACACAGGGCTCAGAGCTACACCTCCGATGGGTCTCTCTCGTACAAAAGCTGCTGACACCCGGAGCGCTCTGAAGCTCCGCCAGCCGCCGCAGGTCTTTGCTGCGTCCGTCTATAAAGAGATCCCGCACGCAACCCACAAAGCCTAGCCTGAGGCGGGCAGTCCACACTTCTGGGGGGAGAGGAAGACTGCCCCTGTCCTCCGGCAGACCCCCCAGAAACATTTCGCCATCAACATCTAGAACTTCACTGCCCTCGTTGGTGGAGAAGGGCACGCTACGGCCATTAACAGAGATGGAGCCTAGGAGATAAGAAATGAGGATAACATGGAGATCAGTGATAATCTGCTTGTGAACCTATGGCACCACAACAGTTAAAGCAATTTTAGCCAAATTTTTAATAAAAGGACTGTAATTTGATTTAGAAATGTAGGTCATACTTTAGTTTAGGGACCAATTTTCACTTTTAACTAACTATTAACTAAGACATTTGTCTCAATAAACTCCTAATTTGCTGGTTATTAATAGTTAGTAAGGTAGTTGGTTTAGGTATGAGGTACAGTAGAATTAAAATACAGTCATGCAGAATAAGGCATTAATACTGTATGTACTTTTGTAAGTCTTTATATAATGGTCACAGGCATGCTACTAAGCAATACTTAATAGTGAATACATTGATTAATTAAGTTGTAAACTGTAAATAATCATAAAATAATTTGCTGAATGTTGCCTGCAAGGCTGTGCACTATTTAGAATTGCACTAAAAATGCAATTAAATTCCTTAATTTTAACTGAACATTTAAATCTTTATGTTAAAGAATTAAAAATGAAAATGAACTGATATTCGAATAAATGTATATTATTATATTGAACTAGAAAAGAAAGACCAAAAAGAATGACAAAAGAAAAAAAAAACATATATAAGGACAGTATTATATTTACTTTAAATAGAACAATAGATAGATCGAATGACTAACAGAATGAGAGATAGAATGAAAGACAGAACAATAAATACATAGACAGATAAATAGAACAACAGACAGAATGATAGATGGACAGACAGACAGAAACAAACAGACGGATAGATGGACAGACAGACAGAGACAGACAGACGGATAGATGGTCAGACGGATAGACAGATAGACAGACAGAGACAGACGGATAGATGGACAGACAGACAGACAGAAACAGACAGACGGATAGATGGACAGACGGATAGACAGACAGACAGAGACAGACAGACGGATAGATGGACAGATGGATAGACAGACAGACAGATGGACGGACGGACAGACAGACAGACAGAGACAGACAGACATACAGTACATACAAATTTAGATAGATAGATAGATCTGGATGCTTGTAGTAGCAGTTAATAAACACATTTAATTGACAGCCCTAGTTAATAATTAACCAAAACTAATTTAATTAATGCTGCTACTGATCCCCGAAGACTATTATTTTAGTAACTCATGAAATGAGTGTAGCTACTCTACAATGACTGTCACAAGTTCCAAAAAAAAGGAAGTTTCATTAATTTAGCATTAACAATCCACTGTGCTTCCTTTTTTTTCCTGAGCTCAGCTAGTGGAAAGGTCTTCAACCTCTTCCCCCGGGATTTGCTAAATCCCACGCTGGGCCCACTGCTTTAAAACTGTGGAAAATGTATTTGAGTTGAGCTCTTACAGTAATGAGAGGTAATGAGAAGTAGAAGAAATGAAGTACGGTGATTTCGCAGTTTGTGAAGTATGCATATCAGATGGACCCTAAGCGGGCAGAACGAGGAAGTGCTTTAACAGAAGAGATTAAGAGGAAACGTCTCACAAGCAAGCAGGTTCAAAAAACACTGTTTTAAACAAGCGAATGATGTGTGTGCTGACCAGTATCCTGACCTTTTCTGCCCTCTCTCTGGAAATCCACATGGCACCATTCTCCGTCATTGACCTTTTTGTTCCCAACTTTCATCTTGATGCTCCCGGAGCCCATGTCTATGAGAAGGTAGAGGAAGCCATCAAGCAGTTCCATAGCGAAGAAGTCAACCTTCGGTCTGCGATCTTTGGAACCTTGCGGCCGGCCGTGACTGAACAGCAGGAGGCCGTTAGGTTCGGTGGTTCGGAAGTCAAAGGACACGGAACCAGTTTTCTTGCCGTTCCAGCGTGGAAGGGTTACGTAAGCAGTCGGTGCGTCAAAACTGACGGGGTCTAGCGCGGCGACATCCTCGCAGCGGAAGGTCAGGTCACCGTGGAGGGTGACCTTGGGGTCGCGCAATTCCGCCAGACGGGAGAGCTCCAGCCTGAACTCATTATTGGTGTAGACCACCTGGGATGGGGAGAGAGGGGGAGAGAGAGAGAGAAGGGGGGGGAGCACTTGAATGCTAACAGGGTGGAATGGAGTAGCCCGCTGCCCACTGGTACAAACAAACTGCAGCTGATGCGTGTACCTCGGGGCACGGTTTTCAAGTCAGTAAACACAGCAGTCTCTTTAAATACTCGAAGCACGAGTGGATCACATAAACCTAGCGACCTCATCTACAGCTCTACAGAAACCCTCGTCTAATCGATATTCTGTTTCATTAATATGATGAATCATCCTATGCTAACATTAGCTCCGGCGATGCCAAAGCTAAGTGGTTTTCTGAATCGCACGCATAAACAGCGCATTCATTAAATGACGTCAACTGAGAATTCTTGATCTAGGGTATGATGTCTAGCCCACACGGTAAGACACAAATAAAAAATGCTCCTTAAATAACATTCCTACAGCACATGCACTGCGAATCTGTCCCCTGGGGTTGATTTTTTTGTCTCGGTCACATGTTATGTCTCTACAGCCAGATGGGCGAATCAGAACTCCCTGGCAAACATGCTTTTCATTTTTACACCAGCCGCTCTCTCTGTCCGAGGATGCTGACTGACGCTTTGTTGCTGGGTGTGAACTTGAGTGTCTCTGAAAATAACACAAGACGGCCATGTTTCTCGTCAGCCCTCATGACAGAAAAATAAAGGGAGAGTTAGAAGCAAAACAAGAGGTGCCAGCTCTGAGTGAAGGAACATGAAAAATGCAATTATTGCCTGAGAGCGTGAAAAAAATAAATACAATTCTGAAGGATCTATCAATGAGGCTTTTTTCCCCTCCCAATTATCAGAAAAAAGGTTCTAGACCTTCAGAAAATGTCAGCTTCAGGAGGTCAAACTAAATACAGCAAGCCATTTTATTTCTCATGCACTTTTTCTCTATTATTTTTCCTGGAACCAAGCTTTAAGTGGTTTGAAAAATCTTTGGTGATAAACATTCAATGGACATAAAAAAAAAAAAAAGAAACAGCACAGATAAAATTAACAAATAAAGAAAATTATAACGATTTGTCTTCATAACATGCCAAAGTGAGGTTGTAAACTGTTCATCCAAAATGAGCAAATCAATAAAAAGAGTATTTACTAAGATGAACTAAAAACTGAGAAAAACGATGATACATGTGTCTATCAAAGTTCCATGCTATGTTAATTTTGCATCAATATTTTATTAAATATATCAAAAAGTTCTTAACAAAAAATGGGATTTGTTCCCAGTGGCCTCAATGGAAGATCGACAAGATACAAGAACAATAAAAGAACCAAGAGAAACAAAAAAACAAAACAAAACATAAGGACCTGACAAATGACTCGAGAGGGTTTATATATATACCTTGACAAACTAGCCTAATTAAACGCTACACAGGTGGATGCAGTCGACATGGGAGAAAACATGAATCCGACAACAAACATGACACACGGTACCTGTGCAACAAAAGACCAAATGAAAACGAAAGAGCGACAAGACAAAAACACAGATTCCCAAAAGCTTAACAGCATTGTAGATGTGTATACGTCTCTATCAGATGAGCGATAAGGGAGTGCTCAAGCGCCTACTGAAGAGGGCCACTGATACTAACTGTACGGTTGAGCAGGTAGAGAGTGGTGATTAATAGAGTCCGGGGTCAACGAGACAGAGATGAAGAGTCTGGGACAGTCGAATGGGGATCCATAGAGGAAATCAATTTTTAATTTGGCTGTCAGGATAGTAAAGCTGAAACCTTAACGGTATAGACATGACATAAATTATGGGACATGCTCGGAGGGGTGCGAAAGGGAAAGGAGAAAGGACAGATAAGAAAGAGGTAAAAGAGGACAGATCGCTCGCCAAACAAAAAGAACATCAATGATACTCCAGAAAGCAGGACTTCTTTGAGAAGGTCTCGACCATCTCACCCTGAATTCAAAGAAAAGAACAAAACGCTTCTTACATCTTTAAGGCAGCCCATGAAGTTGTTGCTCACTGGGGAGCCGGGCAGATCTGCCGTGTTTGGACTGCCGCCCACGTAGAAGAAATCATCTGAGCCCAGCATGGTGTAGTCCTCCTGGGTGTAGCCGGTGGTTGTCAGCAGACCGTCCACCGATATCGTCACCTGTGTTTGCATAAAGGCCATGAAGAGATAGAAAACAGAGAGAGAGAGAGAGAGAAGAAAGAGACAAGAGAGGGAACGTGGGAAATCTTTTGATTATGCACAAGCTGAAATCCTTGTAGGCTTCAACAAGTTCCTCTACTAAAACAAAAGAAAAAAACTCTGTTTCACGTGGGGATTCCTCTGGTTCTGTATGCATACGTTAGCGATGGGCCAAGCCATTTTTATGTCTGCTATTGCTGCTTTCTGAATGAGAGAATGCTGTCTTGTGTGCTGGACTAGTCAGGAGAGACAGGAAGGGGAGGTGTATGGCTACAGGAACTAAGAGAAATCGCTATATGTTGAGTGGGTTAGCAAGTGATGTTAAGGGTGACTGTGCGAGATTAGTATAAAAGGGGGGGGATTCAGACACAAAAATGGTTGTTAGTATAACAGAGGTTGCATTTAACTGTGTTGGTGGTCAGTTCTGATCAACTACTGGATTAACTGCACACATTTCGTAAGAGATGTCTTGAAAAGAAATACTTTGGAGGTGTTTGGGGAGCGATAGCTTTCAGTTTGTTAATACACAAGCCATGCATGACGGTTAAGACATCTCGGGCTGCGATTTCAGGACTCGAAATGCATTTAGAGCACAATCGTTTTTTTAGATGTTAATGTTGAAGCATGGAAACACTGGCAGACATCCAAAACAGGTGGTTTTCTTGCAGACTTAATAAATGCTCACGGTAGAGGCGTTTCCATGCCGACAGACAGAAAGGATTCAGATTCCATCTCTAATATTGTCAAATATTCTGTGAACGTTATTATTGCTGCGGACAAGTAGGCAAAGCTGGGGAATAAAATTTGAAAAATTTTAGATGGTATGCACTGTCCTGAAATTGAAACCCAGTATTTATCTGAACCTTTATAAGAGAGAAAGAGCAGAGAAAGCAAAACATGGAGAGGAAAATAAAAAAAAATAAATAAAAAAATAAATGTACAGCAACACACAACATCAACAAAAATAGTTACCCACACATGCAGTAGAAGCAAATTATGCAGGTGCATAATGGTGTACAGTATAGCTTAGCTGCGTATTATATTAAAAAACACGGTATACAAAGCGCAAGTCCAGTGATGCAAAACAATATGTCGCACATGCTGGATTTAAAGTGGCACATGTCATCCGCTACTTAAAGAACTGAATGACAAAAATCAATACGACGATACGCATGAGGAAAACAAGATGTAGTCTTTTGCCACAGGAAGAGAAGGGTAAGGGGAGGTCGTTTTTTTTTCTCTGTTCCCAAAACAGAGGGTTAATAACAGCTATATGGCAGCCGCAATCATTTTTATCCAATTCTGTCATTTTCCACTTTCGATACATATAAACAGTCAGTGTTTGTAGAACACCTCAGTTTGTCTGCCCAGGTCGTTATTTTCAGATTAAAGTGTGAGGAAACCGGAAAATAGAAAGAACTTTCAATAACATGTTATTTGCAGAAATATAAGGGCTTGTACTTTTTAACATTTAATAAGTGTAAACATCTAAAAATATTCATATTGATCACAATTCCTGCCATTAATAAACAAATAACCACAACTTTTGTCTCAATAAATTTCTAATTGTCTGCTTATTAATAGTTAATAAGTTTAGGTATAGAGTAGGATTAGGTATATAGAATAATGCTAATAAGCAACTAGTTACTAGTGAGGAATTGGTTCCTATTTAAGTGTTACCAACATATTATATCTGATCGTCCAGTATTTATGGGGTGATATGTACAAAATCCTATCTCATAGAGAAACTTTGGTAACACTTCATTTTAAGGTCTCTTACCTAGTTGCTTATTACTAGAATATTAGCAATGTATTAGTACAAATTAAGCACATATTAATGCCTTGCTCTACATGACCTAATTCTACATCTACTGTACATTACTCAAATTTATAAACAATAATTTAGCATTATGCAATGCCTGAGCTAAAATCAAGACTGAAAAGAATAATACAATACATTACAAATATGCAACTTTAGTCTAGTTTGAAGCCTCTGAAATAAAACAGATTCAAGCCATTGAATTCTAAATTAATTGGAGTTAAGATGTTGTTGATGAGTACCTTCACGAGGTGTCAAAACTGAATTGCTCCCATTATAAAGCTTCGAAACTGAAATCATCTGTCTATAACAAAGTTGGAAGAGTAGCATTTTCTGTGTGTTCAGTATATTGTGCTATTAGCGATAAAGTGAACATAGTTGCATCTACAAATAAAAGCCTTCATTACCCTTCTCTCCTGTTGTTCTTGATTAACTTGGCAGATATGAATATTGAGAGTATTAAGAGACTCTGAAAATCTGTATTATTAAATGCTACATCATACAGTGCACCCAAATCTCTGTATGAGATGCTGCAACATTTAATAAAAGCCAACATCAAAGGGGGAGAATGAGGGAAATGGAGCAGGTGGACAGAAACGCTGCACAAGAGCTGCAGTCAAATGTTTGTATGTTTCTTTTATCTGAGAAATTACCAAATGCTTAGAGAGAGCACCTTCGGCCTTTTTAGATTGACTGACAAAAGGCAGTTCATATTGTAGATTAACATGCAATTTAATGTAAATGCCAAGTTTAAGAATGTGGTTTTGGAGCAATACAGTACATCAGGATTTAGCAGAAACTGATTTTGCAGAGTTCGACGTGTCCCTGGGTCAACATCTTTGTTGACCCTGGAACAACATTTTGATTAGCCAATCAGATTTGAATAACCAGTTTATAGTTTTTGTCAAGTTTAGGCTTACAATCAGTGTTTGGTGCTTGTACATCAGTCAGTCATCTATCATTAAATATTATTTTAGGCATTACTCATGGGTAAGGTTAGGTTTAGGTGCAGAGATATGGTCAAAACAAAATATGTTGACCCAGAAACACGTAGAACTCAGCAAAATCAGGATTTTACATTAAGCATGACAATATGGTTTCTGTCTGAGAAAACCATAGTGTGACCCAGACTGAAGTCTGAAGCAGCTTACAGCATCATTTATGCCCACCAAAGAAACTCTCAGCTAAATAGGATGTGTTATTGATGATAGAACTCATACGACAAAAAGCATTTTAATAAGAATATGGGTGAAGGGATTGTGAGTGCTATAAAAAAAAAACAATGTACATAAACTGCAAATGGCAAAAAAATGAACTTTTGCATGGCACCTGGGGATTGATGCCATTTTAAACTTTTCTTTAGTTGTTTCTGCACAGTAAAAGCAAAAAGAGATAAAAAGAAAGGGCCAAACCAAACTAGACAAATTAGAATGTGATATCTACCATATAATGCAGTTTGTTTACCGTAGGGAGTCCAACCCCTGCGCGCTTCAAAAAAAGAAAAAAACAAGGAGGGAGAGTAAAATTACATACCATAAACTCCACAGAAGCTTTAAAAGGATTGAAAATGACTTACTAGCAATTTAAAGCAAATTTAACCATACCACAAAATGATACTTAATTTCTCCGCCCTCCATTAGAATATATCTTCCCAGGAAGAATGAGAAAAAAAAATAATTGCTGTTAAAATCTGTTAGTTTATACCTAATTTCTTTGGACACTGTCAACGGCAAACAGATGGCTCACATTCCATGGAGGTTTTCATGTTAGTATTTGAAGGGGTAAAGGCAGAAGATAAACAATGACAAATCCATTTAGAGGCTTCAGTGTTAGTAAAAGAGAGAAAAAGAGAGAGAATTCAACTAATCTGTCAAACAAGATGGTTCAGGGAGGGTTTTGAAGGAGGGATCTTGCAGAGGCAGCAGCGTTAGAGTAAAGAATGACAGCAGCAGTAGCGACTCACTCGTTATTTAAGGTAAATGAATGACAAAAGCAAAAATGTCAACACCCGTTATGCGCTCGTTTATGCCTGCTCGGCATCGCCGAGCCCGGTACTTCCGTAATTTGTCGTGGCAGAACAGAAACACAGCTCGTTCGTTAACAGACGCAAGGTGCGCCCTCGGCTCTGTAAGCAACACTTGAGCTAAAGGTTACGGCAGTCAAATGGAGAAATAATCAGCGGCGGCAGAAGCAAGCAGGCATAGTGTGTTTCTGTACGATGCACCCTATCATATAATCATAAGTCAGCATTAATGGATTGAAAACAATCAGGATAATGGCACTGAAAAAAAAAAAACAGCCTTGACTATGAATGCTGCTTTTTTGAAGGCTGTGACAGAAGGCAGCACTTTTCTCTTAGGTTAAATGATAAATAGTAAACATTCCCCCTTCTCCACAAGATGGAAAGCCTGCTGAATGCAGACAGATTATTTTGCCGGCGTAATTGAAGCATATTCACCGTCGTGGATTTAATCACAGGCAAAACAGAACGGTGCAGTCTGGACTTGAATGGAGTCGCCAAATCAAAACACTCTTCTTCAACAGGGATCCACACACACACACACACACATCCATACTGGTTAGTAACAACTGGAAGGTAATTATTGTCGCCGTCTATATCTGGAAGAGCCTGTGGCTTAATGGTACTTCAATCCTGCAGTGAAGAAGATTCCTGAAAGCCCTCCAAGAATCCAACAACAGAAATATTTTGCTTAGTGCTTAAAATGTAAATCTATTTTGCTATCAGAGTTACATATTACCTTGTAATATCTCTGACGGCTAGCATTGTTAGGTGGACAAACTTCAAAACAACTGCCTGGGCCACTAAAGCACCTGTGAGACCATCTGATTCCAATTAAGCCTAGGCTTTATGCAGTTCATCTAGAGGTAAATTCCATTCGGAAGTGAGCACTTTATTTTGAATCAGAATGCTATATGGATTTTTTTCTTAGGTTTTTTTCCACTGTCTTGTGGATTTTTGCAAGCTCTGGGACCAACAAAAGTACATGATTCTTGCATGTTTTGATTATCAAGATACAACATTTTGAAGCCTAAATACAATCATCACAATCGTGTGACTCTTTTCATTTCTATTTAAACTCTACAAATTTGAGACGCTTTCCCACTATCAAGTCGAACGATTCTAAGAACTGTCAGGTATGGTTCCAGTTGTGTTTCCACATGAGCCTGGTAAAAACCGTTCTCAGCCCAGAATTCTCCGAACCGTGCGTCTGCGTGACGTCACCAATCAGGATCTGCCACTTGTCTGTTCCCTGGCTACTAGCTTTTCTGTAGCTTGCTAAGCGCGCTATTTTAAGTAATAAAATGTAAAGTAATTTCAGTTCATCCTTCATAACGCAGTGGTTATTTGCACCTCATTTCATACAGTATGTAAATATTTGTGTCACCATGGCAATGACTGACGCATTTGAATTGCATTCCAAAGAGATCCGTTATCAGCCCTGCGGTGGAAAACTAAACCAGTTGGAACCAGTCAGGTCGTATCGGCACAGAATGGAAGGGTTCTGCAAAGAAAACGTTCTGCACGATAGTGGAAAAGCGGCTATTAACAACAACATTGTAAAAGTAAACTAATAAGCAAATTGTCTTTCCTATTCGACATCATGATGTTTAATGTCCCCATCTACTTTTGTAGTCCCATTGAGCTATTTGCTAGCAAATGAGCAACACATATAAAATCATATTACTGATGCATTTTAAAATCTGAATATTGTATGAGCTTGTATCCTTATATGACCTTATATCAAGCATTTAATAATTAACTCACTGAATAAATTCCACTGACTCTGGGAACCAGTAGTTAAAAATAAATAAATAAATGAAGAAAATACATTAATATAAAGTGCATTTATAGGTTTTAGGAATCATTTCTGCAAAATCTGTAAATATATAAATGTCAAATCCTGTTGGATTTAAAAAATAAATTACTTTCATAAAGTCGCTTTTGCTAGCAGCCTTATTAAAGGGTCCTTACTGAAGCAAATTTGGCTGCTCGCTTTAAAATGACCCCTTCCTTCAGCGTGCAAACTTGCAGTCTACTATTCACCTTACCAATATACTCTTGAAATCACATGAATTAAAGCTAAAAGCATATGTAAAAAAACTGTTATTTCAGATTTTATTATAGCTGCTATTACAGCATTAAAACTACTATGTGATTTTTTCACACTAACACACTTTATATTCATTGAAAAACCTGCTGTGAGAATCATATTTGTGAACATCAAAATACAATCTCATTGTGACCTCCACTTGTTATCCAATTAGAAAACTCAAAGTGTTTAATTACTTTTGAGTAGAAATCACTAAAAGCAGTTTTAAACAGTTAACACTGTAGTTACGCATTTCTACACAAAGTTAACCCAAGTCAAAATTCATCAAAATTCTCTAAACTAACTCAAATGAAGCACCCTGTGGAGCCAACGATATGCAAAAGTGAACGTTACCTGACGTAGGTTGCGGGACACGCGGACCGCGTGCCAGGCATTGTCGTTGAATTTGCCATCCGACGGCTCCACCAGAGCCTCGAAGGCACCGGAGCCCAGGTTGATGACCAGGCACACGGCCCCACTTTTCAGAGACAGGTTGACGTAGTCGGCAGACTTGCCGGTGTGAAGCAGCAAGCCGTTTCGCTGCAGCGTTCGGAAGGACAGGGTGATTTCATCTGTGCTGCTCTGGATGGGCTTTTGGGACAGGTCGTAGCTGAAGAACTCATTACCCTTGAACGTGGCCACTGACTCCACTTGGCCTTGTTGAAGGGAGATAGAAAAAGGCAAGGGAAGGTCGTTAGAGCTGGGATGGATGTGGACCAAGGGTATGAGAACTGACTTCTCTTTATATTCTCTGTGTTTTATAGACTCGCACAGAACCAAACAAACATTTAAGGATGAACAAATAATTAATGAAATGGCAATGCATGTAAAATAGTCATAGCGGGTTTTACAACCCAGAAATGTTCAGGCAGGACTTGAGCCTTGATGTGATTTTGGCTAATGAGGGGTTTAAGGCCACTGGCTCAAATGAAGCATAAACGAACCAGAAATTAACAGTACAAGACAGCTGCAAGCATGAATCATTGTACATGTCTTTAACATGAGAAAATCTCACTGGATTACTACACGTTTCGTTGTTCGCGCTTCCCGTAGACATGAACCGCAGAGGTGAGTGATGTCACACATGTAAATGAGCTTAATCTCCCCCAGCGCCATTCGCATCAGCTAATCGTGAAGGTCATTTATGCATGTAAAGCTTGCCTTCCTGAAATTAAACTGCGAGTGTGCAATTAAATGATCTGAAAACGGGCTGTCAGGAATAATCTGAAATAAGACACAGCCGCACTTTTAAATAACGGTTTGATTTGCCAACGCCACTGTAAGAAGTGAAAGCTTTGATGAAAGAGGTAGAGTTTCAAAATACAGTCATTAAGAAAATAGGCGACCGAGGAGCCAGCTTGTCAAAATATCCCATCTTCGTTATTTTAAGTCGTTTAAAATCATCACTTTCGCAGACAGCTTGTTAGTTTTGCCCTTATTTCCAGGCCTTATGTCTAGACCACACCACCTGTTAATCTTTGGGGATGTGCAACACGAAGGATTTTAAAACACTGATATTCGGTGGGTTGCCTGTGTGATGTAAAGGGAAGCCCTGTATAATTAGCCTAGTTTCGGGTTGGTCTGACTAAGGCAGAGTGTTTACATACTGTAAGATGCGTTTGAAACAGCTAGACAGCGCAGCAGAAAGTCTCAGGCAGTTTTAATCTCATCAACAGAATGACTGTTAAATCATGGTGATAATTAAATGATGGTCATTTAAACATACGGGTGAAGAAAAAAAAAAAAACAGGTCACAGGCATACGTAAAAAGTCATATGATCATTTTTCAATGTATTATAACCTATAAGAAACACTTAATATGTGTTTGTTCTGGAGTTTAATAGCTTTTCCTGCCATTAATGCTTAGACAGTTTACGCCGCACATGTCTGTGCTCAGTCCGGCTTTGATACGACACTGAAACTGTGTTCTGCCATTCGGTTGATGCTTGTGTTTATTCTAGCCACATTACGCATGTTTCTGAAGTATCTTTCTGTGCTGCTTCTGTAAAGATAAAAGCATACACCTTCTTTGTATAAATATATCCAAAATCTTACAAATCCCGCAAAAATGTGACTTATCGCAAGAGGCAAAAGGTTACGTTTTAGCTGCATAACTTCGGTTAATGCAAACGCCATAATTTCACAAAGACATTAAATATCGCCAGATATTTTGTTTTGCACAGATTTGTTACGAAAACGCAGCTTCTAAGAAGTTAATTTATAATTAATACAAACTAGCAGTTGTGACTTTTTTCTCAGAATAGTGAGTTATAAAGTCAGTATTGTGTGATATAAACTTACAGTTGCAAGATTTGTTTTTATTTAAACAATACTAAGAATTGCGGGACATAAATTCTGACTTTTTTCTCAGAATTGCGAGTTTACATCTCACAATTGTGTATTTTTTCTCAGAACTGCATGATATAAATTCACAATTATTACTTTTTTATCAGATTTGTGAGCTCTAAATTTGCAATTTTGAGAAAAAATACTTCTCGCAATTTTGACTTTATTTCTCACAATTGTGAGTGTACTGTACATACCACTATACTATACTAGTTTATAGCACGCTATTCTGAGAGAAAAAAGTAAGAACTGTAAGATGAAAGCTCACAATTGCAAGAAAAAAGTCTGGATTGTGAGATAAAAGGTCACAATTATTATTCAGTGGTGGAAATGGCCGTTTATAGTTTACAATGCCCCTCCTAAACAAAGTATTAATTTATTTCAAAAAACAAAATAAAAAATAACTGACCCCAAACATTTGAACAATAATATAAACGCAATTTTAAATCTACTGTAGCATCTTCACAAAATGAAAAAATACAAAAAAACGTTATTTATTGTGACTAAACTCACAGCCTAACTTTACTAAAATTAATATACAGTCCCTGACAAAAGTCTTGTCGCTTGTGTACAAATTGATCTCAAGTGCCGCTGAAATATATTTCTAATCAAGATTTTTTTACAAGAAATGGCTCATTTTATTCCCAACAGCTTTTG
>JAUCMS010000048.1:7686600-7715020 GCA_032357445.1 Enteromius radiatus
AAATGTGAGGGGTGTACTCACTTTTGTGAGATACTATATATATATATATATATATATATATATATATATACACACACACACACACACACACAATTTATTATAGATATTATTAATAAAGTGGTCTAGGCAAAGATCATCCTGTGTGCTAACCAGCTTTACAGAATTAGAAACAAGAGCATTTAAACCAAACCACACCAAGGACAAAAAAGCCATCTTTTTATTAGAAGGAAAAAGAAGCTAACATCCAAGACTGCCACTATAATCCATCAGTCACTCTTGCACATGAGACGAACAACTTGCATGAGATAATTAGCCTAAATAACGCCAGTGCACAGTGGAAATTATAGAATATATATATGAAAACACAGTTGTTGAATTTATGTATTTTTGTATAACATGGCTCTCACTGTTTCAAAGCATTATTTTCAATATTTAGAATATCTATATTGATCAGTAAAATAAACCTGTACTTGAATTCAGCAAGATGACATACACACACACACACATATATATATATATATATATATATATATAAGAGCTGCAACTAATTACATTAGTGTAAGTAAATAAGTACTACTATTAACTTTAGGTAACACTTTATTTTACGATCTCCGAACAACAGTAGTTGCCTTATTAGCATGCATAATATTAGAATATTAGCCATTTATTAGTAATAATTAAGCACATATTAATGCTTTATTCTACATGGTCTTATTCTGAATCCCTACCCAATACCTAAACTCCACAACTACTGGACCTTACTAACAATTACAGTAAGTTAGGAATTTATTGAGGGATAAATCCTAGTTAATAGTGAGTGTTTCCTATACTAAAGTATTACCAAACGTTAAAATCTCTGTTGAAAATCTCAACATAATTTATAAAAACATGCAACAATCTTTATTCATAATATATGAATAGGAAATGTATAATATATGTTTTGTATTGTTAAAAAAAAAAAACTGTTCCAGTTTTCATTGTTACACGATGCTTCAGAAATCATGTTAATATCCTGATTTGCTTAAGAAACATTTCTGTCATTACTAATTAAACATAGAAATGTTGAGATCATCTATCTTTAAAGTATAACTGCTGAAAACATTTTTTTTTTTTTTGTGAAAAATGTAGGCCAGCTTTGTTCAGGATTATTTGGTGAACAGAAAATGTACAGTAGAACAGTACAGATTCATTTGACATTTAAAGCTTTTGTAACATTTGTAAAAGTCTAAGTATCATAACTATTACTGCTATTATTATTAATTATCGAGTACCATTTTAAAAAAGCATTAAGGAACTTGTATTAAAACATATCCAACATATAAAAAAAAATTAAAATGCGGCTGATCAGAGTGCTGAACTACAAGGTTTAATAACATAGCTGGCGCCGGTAGCCTAGAGTAAAGTGTGTGCGCTTAACTGCTGTGGCTAATGGCTAATGCATCCCTTGGAAATGTCTGTCAAATCACTGAAAATGTTATTTTATAAAGCAGCTCGTCTTTCATCTTGAGTCACCTGGCGGGGAGGATACGGTGAGTTCAGATGTGTGATACAGTTCTCTAATTAAACGGAAGCCGTGTGTAGGAATATATCTGAGCTCCCGAAATACAGCGTGACGAAATTCACTAGAATATTTGCCTGGGATGGTAAATGTGGTTATTTCAGCGTGGATAGGCACAGATGTGAAAACCTGACATGTGTGTCAATCACCTCAAACGCATCTCTTTTTATTTTTCTGTGCCGTTGTCTAAAGAGCGTTCAAATTTCTAAAAGCTTTCACAGCACTTCAAAGCCCCCTGACCACTCTAGCTGTCTGATGTAATAGACAGATAAAGGCAACCTGTGCTCAGGACATTACGATTCAATTCGTGCGAGCGACCGAGCGGTCCCCGTTGTCCACAAAAAACAGCTGCAGCTTTAAAAAAAAGACAAAAGTGAGTCCAAATGTTAATGGCAAGCCATGGCTCAAATCAAAATTGCTTGTGAAACTTGCTGGTATCTTGAACAGATACATGCTGAACGCCCCATCTAGGCCCTCGCGAATATGAAGAGAGAATGTGCATATCAAAAAGCTTTCAGCAACCTTCTCTCAAGGGATGAGGGTTGAGAATGTATTATGAAAATTGAGAGAAAGAAAAAAAAAAAAGGATTCTTACCTGATTCTGGATCACCTGTGGAAAGAAAAAGTCAAAAGTACAAAGTCAGAGGTACAAAGTTCCAGAACTTAGATGAAAGATTACAGATGCATAAAACACAAGCTCTGCTCGTCACATTTTTAGTCCTTATAGAGAGTAAACTGCTAATATCTCAAGACAATCGAGACCTTTTGAACCGGCTTGCATGCTGATTTGCATGAGGATACGAATAAAGGCATTTTAAAACAAGCTGGCACTGTTATGGAGAGTGCGCAAAGGGGAAAAAAATGGGTTGAGTTAAAAATGAAGAAATTAAATCGTAAAAGGTCCTATTCATCACACCAAAATTGAAGAAAAAAACCACACATTCATACAGTAAATAACAGTATAAATAGTTTTTCCCAATGACAGAATACCTACAGTGTAAGTTCTTTTAGTGAACACTGAAACATCGCTAATTTACATAGCACATTACTCACTTTGAAAGAATTCATTTTGTTGTTTGCAAACTATGAATACAAAAGCACCATATTTCCACTGGCAGCCAAAGCGGCTGTAATTCTAGGAAAGCAGATGAATTTGTGCTAGTAGTGAGGGAGTGTGCAGGCGGCACCATGAAAAAAAAAAATGGATCGTTTTTGTGTCTTAATCAAATACTTCAAGTGTATAACCAATATTTTATGAATTCAGGAAAAAGAAGGTCTGCCTAAAATAATTATGTCTCCTCCAGTGCTCTGTGCACATAAATGATATCAACCAGAGCGTCAAAAGAATTTGGCCAAAAGGAGAATTACAAAACAATAGATTTTGGCTGAAAGATTGACAGGGTCAAAAACAAGTGTGTCGGGTCAGGACTGGCTCGTCACGTGGGTTTTATACATTCTATTATGCATTTAAATACAGTTTTCATTTTGCCAAAACAATGGCTGATAACACTACTTAAAGCCTTGATATATAATGCATTATAAAAGTAATTTTAATGCATTATTTATGCCTTTTAATGCATGAGCTTATTGTATGATCTCATGAATAACTGTAACCACAATGTACATATTTATTTATTGCTACACCTATTTTAATGCATTTTAACTTTGGTTACAATTATATGTAACTAAATATATGACATATAATTAAATATGGTTACAATAAAATAAAATTAAATTAAAATGCATTGTTAAAAATGATATAAAGCATATATATAGTTTTATGATTCATGATTGTAGGGTTTTTTTTTCGAAATAAATGTACTTTTTCAAATCATTATCAATAAATAGCAAGCGCCTACTGTGACAACTAAATTCATATTATGCAACAAAATGCCCAGCTATGCAGGTTACATGAATTAGACTAAAAATATGTGACAGCCCCCATTTCTCGTACATCTAAATTTATACTGATTCCAGCAGAACATGTTCGACAGACACAATTTCTCCATTAATGTACACGATCCATGATTTCATGACAGTTCATCTAATGGTAATGAACTAACTAAAAATGTCAAATAAAATAAAACAAAATAAAATAGCTGTGTTTTTATCAGTGACTGCAGTTCTCTCAGCAGGTAAGATGCCCTGTGGTTTACTCGCTCTCTAAGAATATACTGTATACCTCCACAGTAAATGATCACATTCTTAAGGTCAGTAAAAAATCATCTTTAGCACTGCTCATTTCATGTTCCTGTTGCTAAACTAAAAAGGCACACTGTATCAAAGCTTCAAAATGCTAAGATGAATGCAAATATACATTAAATAGCCTTTGAATAATGTGTTAAAGCTGTCTCAGTAAAATCTACAGGCTGTTGTTAATGTATGTAATTACAAACATGCTTTTAGTAAATGTCACATTTTCCCTACTCCATATGAGCATCTGCCTCAGCTGGAAACATGGGAAATGATGAATGTCCTCGCTTTCTAAGTCCAGCTGGCAACAACAGGCAAAGTGCTGCAAGATTAGCCATCGTAAAAAGAGAGCAGTCTTGTCGTTAAACAAGTGCATTTGCCACCTGAAGCAGGCATTTATCATTGAACAAATTGTCTGTAGTCTGTGTCTTTACAAATAAGTGTGATGATAACAAATAAGCAATACAAAATATATGAAACAATATACAGTCATGGATAACATACTGCCAGCCATATGCAAGCAAATTAATAAATAATACAAAATGATTGCCCCCTTCTGAACTGTTGAAGTTTGTGGATATTTGTTAACACTGTATGAATTGATTTTGAGAGCAAACATAGAGAGATTCTGGTGGTAAAATGGACAGAGTTGTGCCCCTTTTATTTCTTTGGTGTTGAAGGTTTCAATTATGTGATCTTCAGGTGTGAAGAAAGTATTTTTCAAATGTCACTAGGATGAAAACAGTTCTGCAAAGAAGAGGGGGTCTCCAAAATCATCTGCAGCAGTATATAAATAACTAGAGGAACTGTTGCAGTTATTGCTGCTAATGGGAGTGTTAACTAGTCATTGACTCGAAAGGGGCGATCTCTTTTTCCCACAGGGACACTGGCTGTTACATAACTACTAAAAACAAGAAATATGTATCTATCTTTAATGCATTTATAGGTTTTTGGTTGAAAATCTGAGGACATTTAATATAAAACTGTGCAATTAAACAGAAAATAAGTCAAGGGACAAAAAGGGTTTTTCACATAGTAGTTAATCCTGGGTCATTTTTCACCCTGAGTAAATGGAATCCTGTTTCTTCTTCCACACTGCTTATAATTTACCCGGGGTTAAAGTTATAGTTACAGCATATTTTACTCACGCCCAAGCCATCCTATGTGTATATGACTTTCTTCTTTCAGGTGAACACAGTATGTTTTTTTTTTTATCTATACTGGTCCTTCTAAGCTTGGTAAAGCTGGTGGCCTTGATTTTGAAGCTCTGTAAATTGCATATATACATTTTTTGTAACAAAAATATTTCTAGTTTTAAAATTATAACTTAAATAACTGACTTCCAGCAACAGCCGCATGCGTGTCCATGAGATTGCCGGGTTCTGGCTTCTTAACTGACCTCTGACTCGATGTACTGTATGTCAAAGTCAGCCAAGATGCCAAAACTCAACGCTCTCACGGACGTGAGGCTTTTTCCTTCTCTCCAACTCAAACATTTTCAGTCACCATTTTAGATTTTACCCTCAAATTCTAAAACCAACCACGTATGTGAATATGAAGCACACAATAGGTGTCTGTTATTAATAGTCTAATTGTAACCTCCTAAATGCCTGTACACACTGGGACGAATATCGCCGCTGTTTTTCGCTGTTCATACCCACACCTTTTCACTGACGATGAGCCGATGGCGCTTGATAAAAAACAGAAATACCCCGGGAAAACAAGGTGGCGCTGCACAATTTCAGTTTCACTTATCACACAAAAGAAGAATGGAGCTCGTCATAACCATTCACACGCTTCTTTGTCAACTGGCAAAAAACATGGACATTTCAAGCAGCAGCTCCGGCTGCTGAAGAAAACAACGAGACCATTCATCTTGCCGAGGTGCATCTTCTTCATCCACTTAATTTGAATGCTCGGCAAGACCGTTTTGTGCTTGAGCGCCACCAAGTCGTGTTTTTAACGCAGTGCATCAAACCAAAAAAAAAACGAGGCCGTCAGCGATATTGTTAAAGTTGCTAACCCTGTAACTAAAATACTAGTTTGAAGAATATACTTTCATCCTAAAACATACTTTTAGCTACTGTGCTTCTAGTTAAAAGCAAGGTCTAGAATGTTGATAAGCTGGGGTTAAAGTCATGGTACAAAGAAATCATTGAATAAAGTAGTTATTTTTGTTTTCTTTGTGCACAAAAAGTATTCTCGTAGCTTGATGTCTTGATGTCACTTGGACTATTTTAACAATGTCCTTATGGGCCTTGAATATGTCAGTTGCTTTGCTGTTTATACAGGGTCATAAATATATTAATTTGTGTCCAGAAGATGAACGAAGGTCCTACGGGTTTGGAATGATGTAAGGCTGCGAAATTAATGACAGCTCTTTCACTTTTGGTTGAACTACTCCTTTCCGCGCTATGTACTACAGTGTGTACACACAAACTCTTTCTATCTTACTTTTAAGTTTAATCGCACTGAATCACGCTGAACATCATGATCATCAGGTTTTACATAAACTCCTGGAGTTCATGCAGTTTGAGTCCTGCTGTCTTTGGAGCCAAAAGTGGGCATACTAAATAAATGAAGACGTGTTAATATTTTACTTCGGCTTTCACTCCAAATGTAATGCTGCTAATATAATTTGTAATGATATAAAACATCATTTTCACTAGTGATCTTGAATGTCTGTTCAGTATACTGTTAAGATACGCATCTCTTCTGCTATGGTAGAAGCAAAACATACTTTTATCTTTTCAGAAGGATGTCAGCCTTTTTACAGATATTTTTGTCAACGTCAACAACGTGAAGCTAACAAAAAAAAAGCAAAAGAAGAGCTAAAGCCTAACTACTAGCTGACAAATGTGTTTATTTTCAAATAAAAGCACTCCACACGGCTGCCTGTCATGAGGGTGGGCACAAGGCTGTAGCTGAAGGTGACACTTTGCTGTGCTGAATTACAAATGTTTTGATTGAAGAGATAGGAACTCAACATAAAGTATATGGAGTTGAATCAAGGCACTATTACAGTGCAATGAATTCAGATAAAGTAAACATCATTGGGACGTTGTTGCAACCATGACACATTACTGTTTACCAAAACATTTTCTTTCCAATTAGCAGCTTGCTCTCATTACTCTAGTTTTGGATGAATAGGCACATTGAATAAGGTTACGGCGGTATCGTGCAGGGAAGTTTCACAAGTGATGAAAGAAAAACTGTGAGAAAAAAAAAAAAAAACACTACTTTCCATCTGTTCATGTTTCTGTTCTATAGACCTTTGATAGTGCTAGAGCCCCCCCCCCCCCCCCATCCCTCCCCTCATTACAAATGACTTGTTATTCGAGGACATCAATCTTTTCATTTATCAAAACGTATTAGTACATAATTCATTCCAGGAAAAATATATGTTGTGTGATAACGTGCCTCATACCAAACATTATTAAGTAGAAGAAATTGTTCGCTCAGTCTGATATTGTCTCAAATTGATATTGTAAAATAGAGAGAGAATACTGAGAATATATTATATATTAGAGAATACTGTAATTAATGGATAACGCACAGTTAGTCTAAAAAGGCAGTTTTAGGATCATGTAAATTTTCCGGCCTATTACTTGGAAAATAAAATAATAAAAAAAACTGCCAATTCGATGCCTGCTGTCTGAAATGTAAGTTATACTCTATATTAACTTCATAAATCAGCAGGGCTGAATCACACTCGTACTGAAATATAACAGTAGAAATGTGAAAAGGGTTGGTTTACCCAAAAATGAAAATTCTATCATCAACTATTCACCCTTATGTCACTCCACATATCCATAAGCCCTTAATTAGTCTTCTAAACACAAATGAAGATATTTTTAATATACAATATACAGCAACATAACTGCCACATTCAAGTCCCAGAAAGGTAATAAGGACATAAAATGGTCCATGTGACAACAGCGGTTTAACCGTCATTTTATAAAGCTACAATAATGCATTTTGTATGGAAAGAAAACAACTAAGAGAGATGAACGTTCCACATCAGAACGTTGGCAGCTATATGCATGATGGTCTTCTTGGCAGAGACTGACACAGAACACAAGAAAAAGATTGTAAAGTCATCATTTTGTTCTTTGTGAGAAAAAAGTATTCTTGTAATATTCTCACTGGACTATGTTAATGATGTCTTTGCTACCTTTCTGGGCCTTGGATGTCTCAGTTGGATTGCTGTCTATGCAGGGTCAGAAAGCTATCAGATTTCATCAAAAATATCTTAATTTGTGTTCCAAATATGAATGAAGGTCTTACAGTTTTGGAAAGACATGAGGGTGAGTAATTAATGACAGAATTGTGGGTGAACTATCCCTTTAATTATGACATTTTTTGTTGTTGTTGTTGTTGTTTAAAAAAATCTGAACAGCTTGACTACTTCCAAACATTTGTGTGTGAGCAAAACATGCTGTATTAGGACCGACATCCAAATTCCCTCCAGTTTTGTAGTCAATAGGAGATTCCAGAAAATGTGACAAAAAATAAAAAAAGTAATTTTTTTCTCCAACTGATCAATCGCTTAGCGTTTGATCTGCAAGCACAGCCAGAGGCCGAGCAGAGAAAAATGAGCCCGTATCCCTTCAGCATCAGTCCGAGCTGCATTAGTTTCTCTGTGTAGAGCTGCAGCTCAAAAGACAAAGGCTGGAAGCAAAGACGTGTGCTGGCTCATCTGCTACTCTCGTTCTGATTTATTCGCTTTTTTATTAGATTTTTTTTCCTTGCTTTAAATGGTTAAAGGTGCAATGTAAATAAAGTCTGCTGATGACTACTGTCCCGCATCCTTGCTAGTAATTAAGGTCACTCATTAGTACCTAATAATTAACAAGCTGGGTCGAATTCCCCCCACCCACACTGTAATTAAAAGTCTCTATTACATTTCAGAGCCCACAGGGGCAGAGTCTTCTTTCTCTGCTGTCTCTTGTCTTGACCTCAGCTGACTCTGGGGCCAAAGAAACCATTTAATGTTTTGGAAAAAAAGAAAAGCTGTACATTACCTCTGAATAATATAAAGGACCTGACTGACTTGAGGTCAAATTACTCAGGTGGGCAGACAGACAGCATGCATTTGGGAGAAGCTCAAACTGCCACCCAACTGCTCTGTTCCAAAACATATTAAACTGCCTCTGTAGGTAGCATTTGAAGGCATCATTGGCACAGTGCTCCAAAAGGTAGGCAGCAAAATGATTTTGATGCGGTTGACTAAGGGAGAATCGCATGCATTTTTCTCGCTGCTGGATGGGATCAATTTTATTTAAATATATAAATTAACCAAAAATTTGTGTGCATCAAGAATATTTTTGCTTATTAGAGTAGCTTGTCAGTAGCTTAGCAACAAGCTAACACCAAACTCTACTGGTATCAATTGTGAGTCATGTCTCCAGAGTGCCATTCGTGTGGCATGCGGAGTTGCTGCCTGCACGTAGAGTTCCAAGTCAGTCACTTATGAGGATCCATTATGGTTAGGATGCTTCCTTGGAAGGCAGCTGATTATGTAGGCATTAGGCAGCGAGGCAGCTTGCTAGGTTTTGGAAGAGGGCCAGTTTAATCCTTAAAAATCAGGAGAATAAACAAACGCTATGCATTACAGCATGTTAGTGTTTGTTTGAAGTCTCCAGATTATAAACACAAATACTGAAAATAATCATAAGCGAATTGACTGGAAAACTAGAGAAAAAAATAAATACTTCATTAATATTATAAATGAATGTAGTTTAAGCTTACCGGCATGAAAATAATGTTGTAAAATACCACATACCACGTGAAATATATATTTCTTTCAAAAATGTATATATACTGTTGAAATGTTTGAAGCCAGTAATATGATGTTGCTGTTTTATGTTTTTTTTATGTCTATTTATTTGACCAAATATATATATATATATATCACATGGGACATTTTTTGATATTTTGATGAATATGTACATCCTCATTAGCAAATCCTGCAATTAGCGAACCCTGCTTATCTCACACAGGCCTGTAATCACTTGAAGTAATTAAGATTGACAGGTCAGTAAGGGAATCAAGGAATCAAGCTGCCTTCTGTTATTGCTGCAGACAGGGAGTGTGCTCTGTCTAAATTTGTTAGATAAATATGACTGACTGAAGTGTTTTTGCATTTCAAGCGGCGGCACGGTAGACTACTCTTATAAAAAATAATTGCCGTTTTAAAGCTTAGCCTGACTACGCCGCAATTCAGCGAACATGCAGATAAAAGAATGTGAAGTGTATAATAGATAGTGTAATGACAGTTATCAGCCGCCACAATGAGTCGCTTCAGCTGAAAGAAGAGGCAAGAAACATTTCAAACGGGTACATTATTTGCATTTCAAGTACACACCCATAATAACCAAAGAAAGAACAAAATTTGGACATATTTGAAATAAAACACACATTCAATCGGCAGCTTTCAGTCAAAACCTCTCATCTTGTTTTAATAAAGCCAAACAGCTAGAATGACAGCAGAGCTCTGGCTCTGTGCATTCTGGGTACGGTTTGTGACCGCACGACACCAGGACCAAAACAAACATGTGAGGGAGAGAGCGTAAGAGCGTTACCTGCTGCAGGAGTGGCCATCAGAGGAGCTGCTCCTGGGGCTGGGCCAGTGGACAGGACAGGGGTGAGGAGACGCACATGGAGAACACACAGATAGCAGAGAATGAAAGGGCACAGAAACCAACGGGACAAAGAAATGAAAGGAAAATAAGGTAGATTAAATGAGTTGTGGAAGCAAGGGTTTGGTACAAAAAGGGGAGGGGGGGGAGATTGAAAAAGAAAAAGAAAAAGGAAACGGGAGAGGCCCCATACCTTGGCTCTTTAACGTCAGGTGCGCCAGACCTTGAAGGAAAAAACAGGAAAAAGGAAAAAAAGAAATAAGAGGGTCATAAAAAAGGCACGGGCGGAAACAAAAAGCATTGTCACAACGTTTGACTGCAGTTTGTGACAGACATCCTGAGGCAAACACGGATGCCAAATTTAAAGGAAACCAAAGGGGAGGGAAAAAAAGGAGGAAGGTAAAATAAACACACACTTCTTCGAGGGAGGGCAGTAAGAGGTGCTGAGGGGGAAAGAAAGAAAGAAAGAAAGAAAGGGAAGGGAAGGGAAAGGACGGGGAAAGGGTGAGGAAAAAAGCATTTCAATTGGCACAAGTGCCAAAAAGGCACTTGCTCACAAAAAAAAATGCTTTTTCTCCTAATGGAGCACATATTTAGTGTTTGGCAGATAGCATTCCTTAGATCACACGCTTCTATGCTACAGCAGTTACACGCATAAATGTTGCATTCGAAAGCCACAGACTCATAAAATAGCAAAGAGAGATCAGAAAGCAGTGGGGAAGTGTCTCATAAAAAGCAGCGGGGACCAAGATAAATTCTCCCAAGCGCGCAGAGGCAACCCGTCCCAGACGCTCTATCGTCTTACTAACAGACAAAACCCTGCGAGTTGATTTGGCCGCCGTAATAATGTATGCAGCTTGACAGCTCAATACCAATCAATTACACACACCGATGCAAGAGCCATTATCCGGCAGTTTGCGTTCTGTAATCACGATGCAGTGCTTGCTGTTTACTCCGACTAATGTGACCGAGAGTCGTAGAGAAACGCAGAAGACAATCAGGAGGAATTGCTATGCAAATCCAGATGAGAGCCAACCAAAATCAAGGGGTCAGGACCGGTGAGGAGATTCAGTTTCACATCAAATGCCGTAAAGAAACTGGAAAGCGAAAGTACACAAAAAACATAACGCACCAAGCTGGGAGCTTCGTGAAAATCCACATTAACTCCATTTACGCCTTTACGTGTTGTGAGGAATATGATTACCTTCAGGAACGCCTCGTGTTAGCTGTGAACGCTCTCTGGTGAACTGAACCGCATTCAAGGCGATATTTAATTGAAAAGGGAGAATGTTTCCTTCGAATTCCAAATGCACCTCCAAGGAACCGCATGGCAAAAAACAATCCCGGATTTAAAGAGACCGGGCCTGCTTGGAGCTCTCATCGCCTATGCGTTTCATTTCCGCAAAACAAAGGAATATTATGATTATAGAGTGCAGAGTTATAGCGCCATTGTTCTCTCTGATGTTCCTGTGTGATTCCTTGATAATTACCACGGTATCGTCGCTTGCCCTGCTACTTCTATGCTGCACTCTATTAGGGAGATAACGTGGCTGTAAAATAGATCATTGTAACCGGGAGTTACTAATCATTGTGCAGCCAATTCCATAAAAAAAAAATATCACAAATGAAGGGAACGAAACGATAAAACACCACAGAACAAGAGCTGCAACTCGGGAAGAATAGCAAAGTGCGAAATCGCAAGGGATACGGCAAACAGTGATACGGAGACAATATCTAAGGAAGGCACAATGGTGGTATCTGAACAATGTGCGAGACCTATGTAAGTGTTTTAGAACAAGTAACAGCTTTGGGATATTATTTTTGCTTATTTAAATAGAAAAATCAGCTTTAACCGCATCACCACCTCGGGTGTGTGGCCCGTTTTTAATTATTCCTTACATAATGACTTTGAATAGTCATATATTTGGAGTAAAGAGAATATTTGAATGATAATGAAATACGATTCTGAGTTGTTAAATTATGCATTTTATCAAATTATACACAGTTTGTACATGGCTGAGAATCATGTAGTTTTCAAGCTGTTAAAGAGTATTACTGATAAAATCAGTAGCGCTAACCACATTAGACAACAGAATTTTGTGGCATAAACATAGCCATGATCTGACATTTTTATCCTCTCGTTTGCTATGTTTGTTTGTTTGGCCAGTGTCGTTGTGGGTTTGATTCTTTTGCTGTAAGGACCTTTGAAATAATTCAAATCATTTGGCGAAGTGATATGGAACTGTAATGCGGTCAAGAGAGGTGCCTGAAACCATGCATTTCTCTGAAAATAATTGCACATCCTTCATCAGCCAATCGGATTCAAGCATTTAACGGCCCTGTAGTATAAATGATATTCTATTATTATCAGAGCTGGGTAGTTAAAAAAATTAAGTACTTGTAATTAGATCAAGTTACACTGTAAAATACTCATAATCAGACAGCAGGTACATTTTTGATTACATACTATTCACACATAATGTATACATCATTTATTGTTTCTCCTTAATTCCTCTTTTTCATATATATATATATATATATATATATATAGCATATATGATAAGTATTTATTTTGATTAATGTTATTTTACAATTATTTACTTTAATTTTACTTATTTATTTATCAAATATGTACACACTGCAGTTCCTTTACAAACCCCAGTAAACTTGTTAATTACAAGATTTAACTTATTTAAGTCAATGTGATAAAAGTAATTAAAAGTAGTCTTGTTATATTATCGAAATGTGTACTGGAAAAGGATTACGCTACTAATTTAGTTTTAGTATCATGTACTTTTGAATCAGTAATGGACAACGATTTTTAAGTAATCTACCCAGCTTTGATTATTGCTCTTGATCATTTAATTTCAATTTCAATATGACTAATTATAAATCATAATACTACAAAGTTCCAGTTTAATTATAATAAGGAACTTACTGTGCATGCTAACATCTCAAATCAAATGGCAAAGTTTTCATTTAAAGAGTCATTTCAGAAAATAGCTAGCATGAAATACTTTTTTGCTGACATTAGCTGCAGTGTGACATGCTATTCTCCTTCAAAACCATTTCAAACAGCATTTTGCTCATTCTTTTATAATTATAATTGTTATTCATGCAGCTTTTATGAGCTCATATTAATAGAGGTCACATGGACTATTAGTGCATTTATAAAAAGGCATCTGTCACACCGTGGAACCTTTTAGCTAAAGAAAATGAGTAAAGGTGATAAAAAAAATGGTGAACTTAAACTTGAAACGGTGACCAGCACTTAAAAAAAAACACTGTCCCATAAATGCTAATATATAATAATAACTGTAACCGACCATCTTACATTTAGTTTGAAAAAGTCCTTGAATTTCTACCTTCTAAAGAAATATTCTACCTTCAAGTAAGTAAAGGGCCACTTGGATTCAAACGCAGAATTCATTAAAGCAACTGAATTCATTTTAATCCAACAACTTAATAAAGATTTATAAACCCTCAAACATGAACATCAATGAAGCAGGTCACCGGCAAAAGCAAACCCATATCTATCTATTCTTCCAACATGTCGTTCTTGTCGTGTCTGAATACAGTAGTTATCTGGTCTGGTGACGCGACACCTTACGTTTCAATGGCCATATACTAAAAGGCATCGCCTTTGAAGACGATCCATCATTTATGCGCCTCTCACACTTCTAGACACATAAAAAGAACCTCTTTTATTTATAAATGACCCCACATCCAGACTTTCTTCTGCATGTGTTTTAGCAGTTTTTTTACACCACCTGAAATGGTTTTCTTTTGCCTCATTCGTTCTAATTTCAGTCACAAAAGCCTATAAAAGTGTCTGTCCCACGATTCCATCCATCACTAGTCACATCTCAGCTGTCACATCTGTTTCGCATAACAGTTTATGCCACAGTGACTTCTCAAATTTGAAAAATGAAGATGAAATTACCTACAAACTGGCACATAATGGAGTACAGCGAAAAAGCCAACTACGTCAACAGATAGCAAGAGAGCACACAAACCACCCAGGAATTAAAAAGCAACACACCTTGTTAAAAAATATTTAAACAACAATCAGCGCTGCAAAAAAAAAGGTCTGCGAGTCGCTCTACTGTGAAATGGAGGCATTTACACTGTGTTTACATTCAGATTTCTTGCTCAACAGCCTTAACTAAAAGGAACAAGCACACAGTCAGACATAATTATTAATTATTAATTGATTTCGGTTTCTTAGTTTTATTACGTTTTAAAGCCTTGTGAAGTGTTTTAATGCCGCTGCATTAAGGAATTTTTTTCATTAAGCCGTTTATCCCACAACTGTCAATTTTACTCACACTCTTCAATTTGTCAAGGGGGGGTGGGGGGGAGATTTATTCAGCTAATTTAACCGAGAGATACAAAGACGGACAGTAATGGCTCATGGAGAAGTCTGACTTCCCTCCCAGCGATGCACATTTTAATATGAAACAGGTAGAGCGGCTCATACCCGCTGAGCTGAACAGCGGACAGGGCAGCGGTAGCCTTGAGGTGTTGGTATTTTAAAAAGGAGCGTATGTTTCATGTAAACATTTATTTTCAGAGAATGCAAATGCAAGGCGTCATTGCCACAGCGCTGTCTGACGTGGAGAGGCCTGCTGCGGACGTCTGCATTGAAATGCGGTGGCCCATCTGCGTTGGCATAGCAACAGGCTCCCGTGTCTCCCTTAGTATGACGTTGTCGGCGCAACTAACCCTCTCCTTTCCGGCCTGCTCATCTCTCGCATTGCTTCTCTTGTTCTGGTTTTGCTATCATGGCCGTTCACCTCCACCTGTCTGGCTTAATCTGGGTGAAAGTGCTTTTCAAGAGTTCAATTTGTTTAAATGGGTCAATAACAAGGCCATAAAAGTGTTTACCTCATAAACAGTTTTCTGGAAGAAGGGAGATATATATTTTTTTTAAATGGCAAGTGGGTATTGAACTGCATGCTGGAATAAGAAAAAGCGAGCAAATAAAATTGAATAAATAAATAAATAAATAAGTCACGGCAGGCTAATCAAAAGAGCTTGTTTAGGTTAACATGTTTCCATTACAAGGATTGTTTCGGCCCATAAAATGCATATTGCAAAATGTATGGGGTGATTTAATATGCATGTCTTGGTGAATATAGTTCATTCCAAGACAATCAATTTGAAATATCGTTTATTTTATTGCCCTTGCGGTTGCATAACATTCATCCAAACAGAAAAAGTAATTACGGGATTTACTCCACGTAATTCCATCCTCACATTTTAGCCTATCCCTACGTTGCTGTGGAAACAAGGAGAAATTATGCTTACTAACGTACTGAACTCTATGGAAGTCAGTTTCTGTTACATATTTTTTTTTTTTTAAATAAAATATCTATGTTTATTATATCCTAAATAAATGTAATATCTCCTAAACAGTCATAAAATAACGAGATATTATTTTAAAACCATTTAAATCATGATTGAACTTTCAATGAAAAACAATACCAACTCAATAATTAGGACCTCAACATTTAGAGATGTCTCATTATTTAATCATTTCATTATTTACATATTACATTATTTACAGTCAGTAATTTGGCATTTTTAAAAAATGACATCTTTAAAATATTTACTAATATATACTATGTAATGCTTTCTGAAGCAACTCAAACAATGAAATATTATCTTTAAAGGGATAGTTTACCCAAAAATGAAAATTACCCCATGATTTATTCACCCCCAAGCCATCCTAGGTGTACATGGCTTCTTTCAGACGAATACAATCCGAGTTATAGATGGTTTCATCAAACATACGCACGTGGACCGAAGTTAACTTCGGGTCTGTGTTTGTTTATTGGTCTGGTTAGTGTCACTGGCTACAAACGCAGCTAATGATGAGTAATGAAGTTGGTCTCGGGTTATTGTGTTTCCCATATATTTATTTATTTGTGGCGACCTGCCACGATATCAAAACTGACCGATTTTCTAAAAAGACTTTGTTGAATAAACATGATACACATTTAAAAATCAAACCGAGGTGTGGGTGTTTTTATATCGCTGTATTTCTGAAGGAAGAAAATGTCATTTTTATTTCATCCTGCATGTAAGGCAGCGTTTATAAGCTCAGAGCTGCTTTGTCTATAGCCGTTACCTGGAAACCTATTGTTTCTCATGCTTAAAGCACCTCCTGCTGTCTGATTCACGCAGTAAACATATTTTACTTGTTATCAAAAATATAAACTACTCTAGAAGGGCTTAGCTGTTGTTATTGATTCTATTTGGATGTCTACAGGAATGTCTACAGGAAAAAGCACACATGCGCAGTAACTTTAGTTCACGTTGTTATCGTTGAAACGGTTTATATAAAAAAAAATGTCTAGGCTCTTTCAAGCTTTATAATGGCAGTGAATGTGGGTCGAGATTTTGAAGCCCAAAAAAGTGCATCCATCCATCAGTGCTCCACATGACTAAGGGGTTAATAAAGGCATTCTGAAGAGAAGTGATGCGTTTGTGTAAGACAAATATCCATATTAATTTCAGGGTGATTGAAATTTTCATTTTTGGGTGAACTATCCCAATCGAGATTGCCTTGAAATCATTTTGAGAGACTATTTCATTTTATCTTGAAAAAATAAGATTTCAAAAATAATCAAACGCAGTGCTAATTTAAAATAATCAATCAAATAGAATCTCCAATAATGACCCAAGTGCTGGATTTGTTTTAATTGATATGTCAGAAACACAAATGCCGTGCGATAGAGCAGAGGATTATTGCCACGCACAAGATCAGAAATATTTTAAAAAGAGAAAAATCACATGCTGCCTCCATCTGTGAACATTAAGAATTCTCAGGAAGCAGGCGACTGTCAGAGTCTCATAAGCTACTGGTGACAAGATGCTTTGCAAATGTTCAGTATATAAAACTCTGAGCCATAACGGATCCTCTATCTACTGCATATCAAAACCTGATCTCTGATTAGCTCCTGCACAGCACTGAATGAGAAACTTCTGAATATGCGGAGGGGGGATTAGTCTGAAACTCCTGGAGGCTTTCCTTCAGATGGAGGATTATACCAAGGTCACTGAGGTACTGGGAGGATCGGGCATGGCAGTGCCAGCTGTACCCGCTCTTCTGATGTCCTCGCATGCCTCTGCTCTCACGGGCAGCTGACGGTCATGGTCACTGCGGTCAAGCCTGCTCCGCGGTACCTAACTGGAGCAAAAGTTGGATGAAGAAGAGCTGAGCTTTGGATTACGCTCCGGCACTCAAGACTGGCACCGATGCCTAAGTGAGCAGCAGTGACATAAGAGCTTTTCCTCTAAGGATGGAAGCAGACGTATAAAAAGGCAGTAAACATCCTGAAGCTGACGTACTGTATGCATGAGAGCACAGACGGCTAACTGAGGCAACTCAACATCCCAAAACATGCTGTCTACACGCACACGTCAAGTCATATGACCTCGACACGAGTAACAAGTGTAAATGTGAGTAAAGCATGGCCTCCTGCAGGGATGTAGAGATTTGTGTAAAACACTGGGTGAGTGTAATCCTGGGTTATCTAACTACTTCTCGCTGCTCTTTTTCTACCATGGGCTAGTAATTAATCCTGGGTAGTCATGTTTCAAAATTTCATTTTAAGATTGGTGAGTTTTAAGCGTCCTGAAATGCATCAAAGCAGAAGCTGAAAACTAAAGAGTAAAAAGACAGATGCTGACATTAAACAGCATTTCTGTGGCTGTACAAAGCACATAATGCTTAATGAGATGTTTGTTTAGTTGGTAATGATTTATAAGAAGGTTCAATTCATTAACACTAGTTAATATATTTGATACCATGAACTAAAAGTACTTTTTCCACAGCATCTAGATTAATGTTAACTCATAAATATAAGTGCTATTTTCATTGTCAATGCATGTTTATTCGCAACACTAACAAATTAACACTTACAAGGTAATGGGTTCGAGTCTCGTTACAGGGATTGTTCAATGCTCACTGCTGTCCGTGTGCATTTGAATTGGTTAAATGCTTAGCACAAATCCCAAAGATGGGTCACCACCATACTTGGCCACATGTCCTGTCCTATCCTGTCTTGTCCTGTCCTGTCCTTCCCTTCCCCTTTTCCTCCTTTTTCCTTTCTACGTACCCCATTTTGGTAACACTTTATAATAACTACACGCTTTGAATCATTAGGTAACCATTAGTAAATAGCCAGTTCATCTTTTATAAAGCATTATCCAACATTAATATTTATTAGTAAGCAGTTTATAAATACAGTTGTATTAATAAATTTTTTTACATCTTGAAAAAATATTTCTGTGTTCTGTATCCCTCTGTGTTGTGCTTGTTAATCAATGTTTGGAAGATAAATGAGCTTTTACATCTGCTTTATAAATGCTTTACAAGCCATACACAGAAGAGCCCACAAAAACAGATGGATTACAACTACCTAATGCTTTATAACTACCTGACTTAATAGTGAGTTACAGCAGAAACATGTGTTAATAGAGCATTTATTAACACACTGAGCAACTATTATCATGTGTCTAAATATTAAGTATTATTTTTAAGAAATGTAAATAAATGTGTTAATCATTTACTTAGACTTTCTAAATAATCTTATTAAACACTGACTACTCCTAAATAACAGGTTTGTAAATAAAGTAATAATTAAAAAAAAATGATAAACTGATCATTAATAAAGTATGAAAATACAATTATTAAACATTATATATATATGCTCATGCACAAGTCATTTATAGACGCACTTGTAAACTGTTTACTAATGCATAATAATGTTGGAACAATGCATTATAAAGGATGAATTGAGTATTTACTAATGCTTAACTAATGATTCATAGCGTGTAGTTATTATAAAGTGTTACCAAAATGGTAAATTGTAGTAACACAACCATTAAAAAATTTGAACAATCTAAGATTTGTGTGTTTTTCTTTTTGCGTTTATTTGATTGAAAATAAAACAGTATAATTTTGAAATATTAATACAATTTTACATTTCTTGACAATTTTAAGATTTCATTTTGAATATATCTTTATTCCTTTGATGGCAAACTGACATTTCAGCAGCCATTAATTCAGTCTTTGATGCATTTAAGAGCATTCATTTGAAATAAAACATTCTACATGTCTTCACTGTCAGTTATTGATCAATTTAATGTATCCTTGTCAAAAAAAGTAATTCATATTAATAAATGCTGCAAAAGTAAGGTTCGTTTCTAACTTTTGTAAAAAAAAAAAAAAAATGATGATTTGAACAGAAACCCCTGCTAAAATGTTTAGAGATCTGAATATAAGCTAACTTTGATTGCTTCCTGACTATCTTTCCTACCAAGTCTTGTTTCCAGCTTTACTGTCATATTTGGTCCTCCACCTAGACAAGCACCAAACTGACAAGAAGCCTTACGGAAATCCATGAGATGCTATTTCCAGCAGTGACATGGCTGAGGCATCTGACCTAACACAAAAACACATTTTCTCATATCTGCTTTCTGCTACAACACCTCCATCTTCCTGCGACCGCCCAAACACGAACAGACCCATCCGCAAACACTCACCGGATCTCCATGTGACAGAATTTTAATGCCGTACATACAAAAACCGATGGGACACTTCAATTCAAGCTTTTCAGATGTCACACTGCATTCTAGCGAAAAGTGACGAAAAAAAGCAGAGTGGCTGCGAGTTTGCTTGAATGAGTGTCATCTTTGTTTTCATGCGTTCTGCACTGGAAACAAAGTGCTGACACTGTGTGAAAGCTTTAATCCAATAAAGACACAAGCACTTGCTTTATATGGCACATCCCTGTCCAATTCTTGCCATTTGATGTCCGCGTAGCCCTAACACTTGAGCACTTCACAAGGGAAACGGAGGATGATTAAAAGTCTAGGCTAAAAGCATGTGCTGTAAAAGAAGGCCTCTGTCATCCACTAGTGTCACTGTGGCCTTTAAGATAACCTTCCTCTGTTGAGAACGAATACAATACAGACACCGCCAATGATCACACGTGCTTCAATAACATCATTGAGTGTATATTTTAAGTAAAGCACACCTTTTCACAACCGACTGCTCCTTGTTCAGACTTGTGCGACTATTACACAGGCATTTCCTTCTTGCTGTTTTGATTTTCAAACTG
The DNA here is from genome assembly GCA_032357445.1 of Enteromius radiatus. Taxonomy (NCBI): domain Eukaryota; kingdom Metazoa; phylum Chordata; class Actinopteri; order Cypriniformes; family Cyprinidae; genus Enteromius; species Enteromius radiatus. The sequence goes on from JAUCMS010000048.1 coordinate 7,707,126, forward strand.
CCCACAAAAAATACATACATAAAAAAAACTAAAACTTTCTTTAGTGTATATGTTAGCAATGTTTTAACATCTACTGAATAATGCAGTACATCATCATTTTCAAGCCCAGATATCACATCAGCACGATATAATACATTTTAAATAACCGAGGCATCATGGATCTCCTCCATCAGAGAGCCATATTTCATCGCCAGCTTTTGAAAATCAAGATTGAGTTGATGAATTTACCACAGGCCTCAGACTCAACCCATCCATCCACATAAAATATTGAGGTCCTTGGAGCTAAAAAACAAAAGGGCGGACATCACGAACCGTGGCGTTTAAGTTTTGTCATTCACACAGAAGGTGTTGGAAGAATAATATATACTTGGGATCTTCTCCAGCATTCAAACTTGTGAGTTGTGAAGTGTCAAGCCTTGCAGGATTCATCTCGCTCTCGCCCTAACTGCGAGGTTCAATTTATCTTCCCCATGAGCTGTATATGGCAGAATGGTTTTGCACGACCACTGCCAGCTGCCTTAATCCTAGCCTGGGTTGCACTTACACGGTCTAATTCGGCAGATCTAATTCAGAGATCATTTAAAAGCTGCAGGGCTGGAGCCCCGAGCCTCCGGTCCTGCGAACTAGAGACCGAGCATTTAAAAAAATCATCCACAACATAGATGCTCCGCCGTTTACTCGCGCAAGCCGCTCAATCTGTCACCCGAATCTGGCGTTTGTCTCATGCAGGTGAGTGATTTTAGTCCACTTGAGTCAGTCAGCAGAACTGCAGTACAAACTGACAATGCAAGGAAGGATGTCACCAGCATCACTATCAGCTCTGGCATATCAGATATCTGAAAAGACAAAACATTGGTCTTACCTCCTAAAACTTGCTGGAGAGCTGCAGCAGGAATGATGGGAAAGAAACAGAGAGAAGAATAAATCAACGACACACAATTCACCATTTATCTCTCAAGCTTTGGAAACTATAATGAGAATAAATGCCATTGCTGAGGACTGGGTGCGTGTGTAATTGCTAGGTAAGGCTTATCAAAATATCAAGTTAGGTTATGGTTCGCATTTAAGTAAATATGTACTGTTTGAATGTCAAATCCTGCTATTACAAACCAAATGTTACATGGGAAACAGCTAAAATGCAAACTTCTATAAATATAAATTTAATAAGTATGTAGGCCTACTTGTAATCCTACACTTCATAAATATTCAGGTGTGGGAGCAAAACATCATGTGGATCCAAGAAAAATCATATGCATCAGTAAGATAAGCATTCAAGGAACTCAGAGGGTGAAAGTCATTTTTTAAGTGGTTAAAGACTTTACTCAAATATCTTTGAGGGCATGTGAACTGAAATACCACCGCTTAAGTATACAGTAAGTACGTACAAATTTTGTTGGCAGCAACTTTAAAAAGCTCATAATTGCATCCTTGGGAGTCTACTGTAGATTTCAGTATGACTAAAACATGATAAAAATGCACGCACCACTTGTTTGAGTCATAAATCAAGTCATACACTCAAATGATATTGTCATTACAGCAGATGACTGTTTATAGTAGATGTCTAGATGATTAGACTCATGGGAGCTGCGATGCATGTTGCTTGTGTTGTTTTCGGAGGTACAATGATTAAATCTATAAATGGGAGTTTCTTCAAGTTCTTTTATTTTTATTTGGTTTGATTTTTATTAACAGATTTAATGTTTTTCTTTGTGCTATATTTAAAACTTTTAACCAACTTTGTGTCTCTATACTTTACTCTACATAGTAGCTAAAACAACAGTATGTGTATCCGATTCAGACAGCTTGAAACCCCATAATAAAAATCTAAAATAATACATGTTTAAATCTATAATAAAAAGTGAAATAATTACTTTTCTCATATAAACTATAAAAATAGTGCCAGGTCTTGTTTTGTAATTAGACTAGTATGTTGTCTGTCATCTGTGAAGAAATCAAAGCTGGAAAAAACAAACAAACATATGAATAAAACATTTTCAACCCTTGGGCTGTGTTGAAATTGCTTTACCTAATTTGGTGGCCTTTTAAAAATTGCCTGTAAATGTGTCATTATGCTAAATTCTCACCAAGTCTTGTATCTCATACTTGTTTTTGGAACTGTGATAACAAGTGCAACAAGGTGAGACGGGGAAAAAAGTAAAACAATATATAAAATGGGAGGCTGTGTGAGCAATCAGTAGGTTTTATTCTAATGCAATAACACTAACTAGATATTTCGGAAAAAGAAAATCCCCTCCGGGTCAAAACGAATGGAACTCAAGCTATTGCAAAAAAAAGTGACAAATTGTGAGCATGGATGCATTATGTTATGAAATAAACCTTGGTAAACTGTTGACCATTTGACCGTATTTCCTCCATAGAATCCTATTAAATGCATAGTAAATATATACGTTTAATGGGGGGAAAATGGCAGAATTCTCTTTATCCATGCTAATGAACAGTTTTTTGACAATTTAGTAGACCAATTTAGAAACAAATATTGCAATTCATCAAACCATTATCATACCATCAAGTAAAGTGACTATTACTTGTACAGCACTTAAAATATCAAATCAGTTTTTCAGAAAACAATATCTCATATTCTGGTTGTGGCAAGAAAAAAAAATGTGAAGAAGTGAAGAAAAACAGAAAGAACCAGGCTTTCCTCCTCCAAGGCACACATTACAATATATGTATATTGCAAAGCTAAATATTATCTACTTACATAATACGCATAACACTAATCACGTGGTCATTGTTTTAATTATTCATATGAAAAATTACAAAAAGTAATCTGGGACTCATTACTACCTTCATTTGAATACGATGACGTTAAAAACACGTTCTCCGAGAGACCAAAAGGTCAGGTGCTGCCTTAATGACATACTGTGGCAAGCGCAGGGCTGAGCGAGGCATGAAAAGCCTTTACTATAAAATAATAGGAGTCAAGGGAGAACGTCAAAGGCTTGCTAGGTGGAGCTAGTGTGGGGCTGGATGGTCCGGTCATGGAAGGTGAGTCAGACCGCTGTTGCCACTGTGATAATGAGGAGAAAGTAGCTGTGAGAGGAGCTGTTTGCAACTCTTAAAAGGTGGAGGGCAACAATCCTCACTCTAAAACACTAATGAGAACACATGGCGGCTTCCACACGGCTATTGAAAACACAGACCTAACCCTACGGCCAATTAAAGAGGAATCTTTGCGGATGTTATTTTGCGATCATCATTATGTGACCATGGAGACGCCGGCGCGTAAACGAGCACTCGGGAGAGAGAGAGCTGCTCTTTTATCCATTTTCCTAATCTCAGTCGCTCAACGGCTACAAATTAAATCCGAGCTTTCCAAGCAGATCTTAATGGACTGCTTTATCAATGAAAAGGTAATTTGGGCTATGTCTGTCAAGATATCACAGGTGCGAGGGGGACGTTACTGCACCCCAGCGATTTTTGCAAAGGGGAGCTCAAAGCCCAACAAAAGCCGGGACAAAAGACGACACAAAACCCTCAGCGCAAATGCTGCTCGATTGCCTGGAGCGAGACAGTAAATCTCTTAATCACACTGTGTTTGTGGGAGCTGCTTGCTTGGCTCGGGATATCAGGCCATGCAAAACTGTCAGCCGCCCATAAATCACGAGGGTCGCTTTAACCTTTACAAGTGCTCTTCTCGGCTCCCTCAAATTGGTCACGGCAACAAAGTCCCGGAGAATTGTAATGAATCGAGCATGGCCGTGAGAGCCGACATGGTGACAGCGTCTGGAGCTTCTCAAAATGAGCGTGCTAGGTTAGCGCCACGCGGGTTATTAGCATGATCTCAGCCTGTCGGTCTGAAAAAGCCAGAGTGGCATGTAATCTGTCTCTATTTAGTGAAGTGATGCTAATCCCTCTCTTGATCTGAATCAGGTCCTCCAGTGTGAACTCGAACGAGACGAGGCGTCTCCATCAACCGCCACAATAGAGGAAGTGTCTGTTTACGCCAGCTAAAATATGCAATCGACATACTTTTTGATTGTCATTGCAGTAAATCAATAATATAGGTGTCAGCCACTTCACAAAACAGCTTCTCACTTGGAGTGTGGCTTCTCGCCAGCATCTTATTGGCAGCTTGTTTCATTATCTGTTTTTGCAACAGTTCGTTTGATCATCCTGCATAATCGTACGTTTGAATGTTATGCTTTTTAATCAGGCATAAAGAACACATGGGCTGAAAATCACTTTCACAATGTCTCACTTTGACTGTACCTCAAAGCTGGAATGATTTTCTTAACCCGAGTCCCCTACCAGCTTCTAGAAATGCCTAAGGACACCTCTCTTCGGTGAGCACTTGTTAATGCACTCTTTCGAAGGAAAAAAAAACAAAACATTATTCTTAAATTATTTTTTTCACTACATCTCAATGCCATCGCTGTTCTAGTCTCCTAGGGCTCAAAAGTTAGGGCACTTTAGTAAAGTGACCAGTTCTCACTATTAAATGAATAGTTCACTTTCTAGTTCATTTTCTCACCCTTGAGTAGTTCCAAACCTGTTTCTTTGTTCTGCCAAACAAAAAGGAAGATATTTTAAAGAAAGTTTGTAAACAGGCTGTTTTAGGTCACCATTGACTTCCATAGTAGGGAAAAAAAAAATACTATGGAAGTCAATGGTGACCCAAAACAGCCGGTTTACAAATTCATACAGATTTCGAACAACTCAATGGTGAGTAAATTATAACAAAGTTTACATTTTTGTGTGAATTCCTCTTACTAGTTGCTTATTAGCACATTGGGTTACAGGTTTATTAATCACTTCTAAAGCACAAATTCTGCATGAACATACTGTATTCTGCACCCCTAATGCTACCCAACACCAACACTTAACAACTACCGCAAATACTATTAATAACCAGCAAACTAGTAGTTTCTTATTTCTTAATAGTGAGAACTGAAGCCTAAAATGCTAACACTTTAAAATAGGGACCACTTATTCACTATAATGTAGGATTTTCTCAATAAATTCCTAGTTGTTCAATTTAATTATTGGTAGGATTAGGGATGTAGAATAAGTTAATGTACAATAAGCCTTAATAACTACTCTTAAATGGCTAATATGCCAGTAATATGCATACTAATAAGTAGCTATTTAAGAGACCATAATATAAAGTGTTACCCTTAAAATAAGTAAGATTTTTTTTGTTTGGCCCAGTCAGTAGCTCAGATTTTGTGTTTTCATTAGCCTCACCAAAAACAAGTAACTATAGACAGATAATTTGGCCAGACTTATAGCATTAAAAATGATTTACTTTTTTTCAGACATCACGTGTCATGTTTCTTCTTGAGCACTGACACTGATGTCTACTTGGTAAACAAGTGAACGTTTGCTAACATTTTAGGACTGAAAGGAGTGAAAGTCTGGGCCAAGGTTACAAGAAAATGTATTCATTAAAAAAAGTCTGAAGTATAAAGGACTGATAAAATATTTACAAGAAAAATCTAACCTTCATATAACAACAAAAAACAACTTTTTGAAGGAATTTTGAAGGAATAGTCATTGATGCCATTTGATAATGCACTGATCCTAGCACTATGTTCTACAGCATTTCTATTACATATTTTCTTTTTTAAATCAGGAACACATAAATATTATTCCAATTAGATCAGTGGCACTTAAGAACTAATTAAATGAGAATTACCTAGTAAGCAGTAAGCTAAAATAAGTAAGAAGTAATCTTGTACTGACATTCTGTGGGTGAAAACCATGAAAACATGAACTCCAGCAATACCCTTTTGTCGCTTTGCAGTCTGCCTTTATTTTCCACTATACGGATTTTGAAAATGCAAAGCCACACAGGCAAACCAGCAAATGCACTTGAGTGCACAGGGATGGGATTTGGGGTGTCTTTCCTAGGTCTAAAAGCAAATCTGACAAGCTCCAACAAGCTCTTTTTATTAAACAAAGAAAGCAAACGCAAGCAATATCTTACACGAAGATCCTTTCCCCTCTGAGAAGGAGAGCTAGCGTTCATTTTGACCTTGCAAAGACCTGCCGCCAAAAAAATCAGCTGGTATGTTGACAGATCATGTAAACCTACCGATAACCAAGTGTTCATTGCATGAAAGAAAATAAGTGAGTGAATCATGAGGGACACCGAGTTGGAATATTACGTTTTATATGAATTCTCATCCTCCTGTGCAGATTTCTTTCTTTTTTTTTTTTTTTTTTACTGGCACCAAAGATAGATGTCAATATCTATATATCTATATATGGAACTGATATTTGGTCTTCCTGTAATTCGAATGCATCCAACAATATTAGTAACACCAAATTCATTCCATTAACCACAGTTAATCAAAAAAAAATCTGTGTTAAAAGGAATACTTCAAATGTTATTTACTCTTGATTCGGTCAGCAGTTTCAAGTTAGCAGCTCGCTGGAGGGAAAGATTATCAATAAAAAACATCTTCAATTTCAGCCCGTTCCTCGCAGGAACCTATTATAAGGTTTCAAAATACAGGGGCTGTGTTGTACTGCAAACAGCCACCAAGCAAAATTAACAAGGCAGCTGAAAAGACTCCATGTCCTGTTTTAATTACTTGCTGAATTGCTGCCTAGTGTGTAAACCATTATTTGGCTTCTTGTGCCCTCTGCCAAGTGCGGTAAACTATGGTGCTGATTACCGCACAACCGGCTACTGGCAAAAAAAAAAAAACACACAAGCCCTGAGCCGGGTGAATGTAGCTAACCTCACTCACTTGCGTTTTGGCCCCAAAAGAAATACAAAACTGCACAATGGCAGCAGATGCCTGTCTGAAAGCGAAATACAGACATGCTTGCATCCTTGGCACACACACAGCTCGATGTTGAGGGCGACCCAGACTAATTTGTGTTGATAAATAAGACAGACTCTCTGTCTACATTATTTAATCCTGGGGAGCGGATGGCCTTGTTTTCACAGTGAAAGCTTGTTCCCTGTACACTTAAAGAAAAGCCTTTGCGAATCGAGTCTCTCACACAGACTAAAGACACCACAGAAAGGATGGAGCCTAACGTTAGTGTACATGAAAAGGTTTTTGTTTGATGCAAACTAGACCTCTTCAGAGCTGTGTGCTTGCTTTTATAGAAATAATCAGTTGACTGTACGTGTGGGCGGTATGACCAAAACCTTATATCACTCTATGAGTAATAGTATATCATGGTAACTGTATATATAATGATACAGCTATTTTGACAATATTGAAACCAATGTAGCTTAAACACTATAGCACTGGCATTGCCAAGGTCATGGGTTCCTTGATAACCAGTAAAAAAGCCTTATAAACCTGAATACAATTTAAATTACTTCAGATAATAAACGGATCTACAAAATTCATAAAAGTGAAATAAAATATCGTAAAAATATATATCATACTTATAATGTAATGTAATGTAGAGTGATTAAAGTATTTAATAAAATACAAGCTGAAGAAGTTTAACATTTTGGTTAGCATTAGTCTAATGAATGAACAAACTAATTAAGTTATTTAAAAAATAATTTGGGTTTGCATTGATAAAGTGAGTGAGTGACTAATTGACTAAGTGAATATATTAATTAGCACAAGTTATAAATGTTTTTATCATTTTTTTTTATCAAAAACATTCTCAAATTTTATATTTTGCATTAATGTGTGACTGAGTGAGTGAATAAATCGATTAATTTTAAATTAAATACTATGAAATACAATATAAACCCTAACCCTACAATTTGTAATTGAGTAATTATTAAAATAATATAAAAATAGTAATAAATAAAATATTTTAATATATGAAATATACCTTGATATACTGTACTGACTGAATGTTAGGGAAGGGAAGGGAAGGGAAGGGAAGGGAAGGGAAGGGAAGGGAAGGGAAGGAAAGGAAAGGAAAGGAAAGGAAAGGAAAGGAAAGGA
>JAUCMS010000048.1:7715120-7752020 GCA_032357445.1 Enteromius radiatus
TGCAGATACGATAGAAACGATGCATCGCGATACAAATGCCAATTTGTATCCGATGCACACATTTTAAACCGATGCATAGCATCGTTAACTTTTTAAACCGATGCACCGAGCGAATCGGGAAATCTTCCCATCCCTACTGTATATGCATGTTTTTTTTCTTCAGCGAAATGCAAAAGTTTATATTTTTGAACATTTTGTCCATGAAACTAAAGTCAGTGGGGTCTGTTGTTGTTTTGGACCCTGTTGAATTTTATTTTATGGACAAAAAACAACCTGGTCTCATAAAAAATATATGTACCTCTGTACACTTTTCGCGCAACACCGTTTTAGTACCTTATTGCACATTTCGCCGCAGTTCCAAAAAGAAATGTCCACTGGGTGATGCTAAAACACAGGTTCAATACGTGACCCTGGCACATTTTTATGATGTTGATATAGGGAAGTATTGCTGCATTTATATTACGTTGCTTTAATTACATATTGCTATGGTTCAGAATTCAAATATCTGGGCACTGTCGCTAAAAGTTAAGTCTATCATTTTGGAAATATGCCCTGCACCAAATCCAACCCTAAACCCACCCGATAGTGTTAACAAATGCGAAACTGATATGAAAAGGCATTGATGCAACTGTGCCATTTCAACAGCCTTTTAAGCAGTTTTGACCGGTTTTGTTGAACCGTTTTAACTACTGAACAAACCTACCATCTGTGAAAACCCACAGATATGAAGCTGGACATATGTGATGCTGAGATTCTAAAGTGCCAGTTTTCAAATCTCCCAGCATTTTAATATTGTTTTAAAGTCATAACATGATATTCAAGTTATTGTGTGAAATTTACAACAGGAGTAGCAGAGTTTTACTGCCTCCAGTGCAGTTTCCAAAAGAAATAAACACTAATGTACTTATCGGTAAGTATTTCGTGGCTTGCTAAAAAGTGCACCAAGGTACGTTAATGCCATGAGACCATGCAAGTAGCCAAAAACTGTTTTTTTTAAATGCCTTTTTAAAAATACCTTCCTTTGTGTTGCACAGAAGTAGTAAATTCATACAGGTTTGGAACAAAATGTGAGTGGTGCTTGAAAGATGCCAGAATTGTTAATTGTAATTTTTGGCTGAAATATCACTTTAAACCTTGACACACAGAGATGATTTAACCTCAGGATACTGGCTTGTAGGCACAGGCAACTCTGATGAACTCTGGCCCAGTCTAGCTTCAGGGGAATAACCCCATTCTTGTAAAACATCTGCATTCAAACAGACAGAATACAGTGTAGCTGGTTAAGACTGCACCGCTTCAATCAAGAAATCAATCATTCTCTGCTTGTTAAGTTTGTCTAAATAGGTTGTAAATTCAGCATTCTTACTTTTGTAGTGCGCAATTATAATTACCAGTCTCAGTCTTACCACTTGCGTTTGGAATAGTAATTATTATGCAGAGAACATTTCCACATAAACATGAGCAGGCTCCGAGGGAAATATGGTATATGGAATGAAAAGGTGATGATGGCTTCCTATAATTCCAATAATGGCTGGCAGATGAAGACTGCATTAACATTTGGCAGTTAACGTTCATAACTCTTCGACTCTGCGGCATCACTTAACATTTCTATATTATTGCCACAAATTCCTCTGTCTCACCTCATGTATATTTCATGAGTGTTGCTCTTTTCCTTACCATTTAGTTCTTTGTGGAGTGCAAATACTAGGAACTGATGAGCAGGTCATTGTATGGGTAATTTTTAGGAGAGGCGAGTTTTGAGATTTTCATTTTTCCTTTTTCCTCTCTAGATTCCTTTTTAAATTATCGCTATAAACGGAGGCTGTTTGTTCTTAATTAGATGGTTTTTATTCACCAGAATGACCCATTCCAGAGGGAAAGGCTGCAGCAAAACAACAAAAAAGTTTAGTGGCTCTGTTGCAAATAGCTGTGATATTGCTGTAATTGGAAAGTTATTGCTTAGAGACGGGTGTAACCATCAGGTAAATGCTAAAACACATTTTTCATTTTAAACAGGCATTGTTTTCAAGGCAAAAATGGTTTTTTTTTTTTTTTTAATCAATATTTATATTTTTAAATGATGAACATTTTTAAGATGTTTTTTGGAATTACTTCTGACCTAAAACAACCTGACCCTTCATAGAAAGGTCAAAATATATGGATTTTTGAGTCTTGAATATAACATGAACATGATGTGTTTTTGTAGAACTGCACAGTTTGACCTAAACTAAACTTACTGTTCGATAAGAAGGTTTAAGTATGTTATCTTTCTCATATATATTACTTTTAGAAAGATTCTTACAAAGGCTACATTTATTTAACCAGAAGCACAGTAATATTGTGAAACATTTTTGCAAATGTTTGAAGATGTAATAAAATGTAATTCATTCCTTTTAATGATTGCAACACCTAATTGCAACATCTCCATTGTCAAATGATCTTTCAGAAATCATTCTTTTTGGTGTGACAGTTATTAATGCCAGTTGTGCTGCCTCATTTTTTTGTGAAAACTGTGAGGCTGATGATACATGGGTCAACTTTTTGAGCCATTTTGCTAGGCAACTTTTTTTTGAGTTACATTGCTTGGCCACTTTCCCACTGAGAATGAGTAACAACTTTCTGGATACTTTAGAACAGTCACAGTGGGCTCCGTCTCACCTGGTTGCCCACTGACAACAACATTGCTCAAGACGTTGCCCCGTGTGTCATCAGCCTAATACTTTTTTGTGTATTCTTTGATAAATAGAGAGTCCAAAAGAACAGCATTTGTTTAAAGTTATGAACATGATGAGCAGTTTTTTACTTTTGATCTATTTAGTCCTTGCTCAATAAAATTGTCAATTTCTTTAATATAGTAGAGGTATTAAACAAGTAAAAATATAGTACCATTCAAAAGTATTTTTCAGTTTTTAAAAAGTACTCTTTAATACCCTTTCATTTTTTTTTAATTTTTAATTTTTATTTTATTTCATGAAAATAAAGTGACTTTATATCTTATGTCATGGTAATTTATTTAATTAATATTGTAATTACATTTTTATTTATTATAAATTAAAAATAAAACATTTGACAACAACTTTCGCTACATTTCAGCCTCTTAATGCTTTTCTTTTTATAATCTCTAGACCGTTTAATCTATGTCCCTGCAAAACATATACGTGCTTTTTTGTAACAAAAGTCACAATGATATCATATGAATATTATACATTTTTTTGGTGGTTGGGGGGATATTTTTGGCTAGTCTAAAAGACTAACCTGTTTAATCCGTGCACTTTGGTCTTATGGAGCACGGTGGACCTCTTCTTCCTTTCCCTTCGGTCAGCAGTTGAAATGAAATACAAATGGTAATACTCGAGCCATTTAATCGAGGGCACTATTAGATTATGTACGGTACAAACTTTGCGCGAAGCCTGAAGTTGTTCCAGTTGCCGACGCTAGGAGCTGTCCGCGGTACTGAAACGGCTCGACTCAGTCTGAGAGGTGCTAACAGAAATTGAACATTCTCTGGCTCTCCTCCGTTCACAATTACAAATCTGACCAGAGCTCCCCGTCTCGCGCAGCGACCTGGTTCCTCACGGCGCGGAACGTTTGCGTCCTGCTGCTCTTTAATTATTCGGAAAGTGTTTTAATACAAGGACATATTCTGTGATAGGAGCCCACTGCCGCGAGCATGAACTCGACAAGAAATTACAAACCAAACATGGTCATTCTGATTCTGACCGTATTTTCTGCCGTGTGGATGGCACGAGTGCAAGGTAAGAATTTCTATTTATAATTCTGAACAATTGATACTTGTTCTGGTGTCCACGCGATTAGCGGAAGAGGGTACGCGCAGCTCCACAGACCCCGACGGGTAGACCCATTTCTTACTGTATTGTACATTTGTTGGCGGAGAAAAAACTCCAGCAGATTTGTGCCGAGGAGGTTTATTTGAGACGTTCCACTAATACTTTGGTCACACGCGAGCAGAAATGTGTTCTCTCATCACGCATTTCAAAACAGATGCGCTCGTAAGTCACAAAGTCATCGGCGTAAATTGTGATAAAGCACGCACAGTATGGACAGCCCCGCGCCTGACAGTATATTTCCTATTTCCACTCTCTTTCGTATTTATTTATAGCGCTGCATTATTTTTGTTCAAGCCAGATATATATGTTTCAGTCTCTCGTTTACATTTCCCATTTTTCTTGCGTAATGGCTGCAAGCTGTCATTCAGTTTAATGTGATGTAAAGTTAGTACACAAGCTAGATCTTTGTTTATAGATTTATATAATCAGTATATTAAAATTGATCAAATATAACCAGCCAGAAAGTTTGAGGTTCAACAGGTTTTTAATTTAGGGATCACAGTGTGTTGAGACTAAAGACATTTATTTATTTACTGATTCAGAAGTGAGATATACTTTCAGTGTTCTCCACTTTCACAAGCCAGTGTAAAATGCATTTTATTTGAAGGAAAATCAAAACAAGTAAACTCATTTAAATCTCTTAGACACTATATTGCTCTCTTTCTGTTACAATAAATTAATCACAAGTGTTTAACTAAAGCACAATGTTTGGAATATTAGAATTGTATAGATGACAGTTTTAAAATTTAAACTGGTCTTTTCTTATGTAAACTGTATACCTGATTCGTTCGTGAGTGACATTTTCTGTACAGTTTTCATGTTTTTATATCAAAACTATAACGTTCTTGCCAGTAATATTTAATGTTGATATTTGACACAAGTTACTCAGGATTTGCATTGGTTTTGAGCATCATATCTGAACAGAGTTTTACAAAGTTTATGTTAATCTTTAAAGCACTGATTAAAAATCATACAATAAACGTATAACACTAAATGCCAGCCATGCATTCTGCTCACTGAAACCTGCTACAGTCATTTTCCAAACACAGAGCAGTCCACGTTGCACTTCATTTTCACTCCGGAAAGCTGTTGTACACTACCTCAGAGCTCTGTGTTGTTTTTAGCTTCTGTCTGACAATTCCCCTCACTCCTTTTTTTTTTTTTGTCTTACTGTAAAAGCTCTACGAGCAATACAAGGGATAATCCCGTGTTATTTGTCAAGAGCTGCTCCATGCAGTATACTTCTGAGAGATGCGCAGCACTCAATTTTCTGCGCAAATGTTCTGCTCTGTTTCATTTTCCTTTAAAAAGTAAGACTGAGCTAGAATTTGATTGCATGTCAGCTAAATTTACATATATTTTTAATCTACACATAATTTCCGTCTTGACAAATTCAAGAATACCTTTTGCACTTTTACTCACCTGTCACTCACTGCGCTGAGCAATCATCTCAGAAGCCCCTTCATCATTCGCGAATAATCTTTCTTTTGCAAATGTGACGTTTCTTAGTTTTAGGTAGCAGAATTTAAATTGCATTTCATATTTGAGACGCAGCTTTTCCAGCCCGAGTCTGTTGTCTCAGACTGATCTTTTCTGTCTGTACTAATTACATTTAGCACTGTATTGATTACATATTGGTGATTGGAACATTGACCTTTTAGCTTTGAGAGGTGTATGAGTCAGTGTTTTCCGATCAGTCACCTTCAGGATGGGTGTGATGAGGTTTCAGGGCCGCGCTCTGAATGGCTCTTACCTTGAAAAGCACTCTGACTAATGCACAGCTCCATCATTTCACATTGAGCACAGACAGCAGGCTAAAAGCAGGGCCCACCACTCACAAATGGATGATGGGCTATACAAGAAAAGCAGGAAGGTCAGCGGGTCAATTTGCTCGGGTCTGCTGTGATAGACGCAGATGTAAATACACATTTACTGCATGCGCATCAGGAAACGCACACAGGAAAATATTAATGTTAATGTGTAAAAAAAATATATGACTCATGTTCCGGATGTTTTGAACAAGGCAGCGGTGCATTATCAAGTATGAATGTTTATAAATGAGGTTCACTGGCATACAAAACACGGCCGACGGCTCCCTCATGGCATTGTGAGCAAATGATGGGCCTATATGGTTATATTTGTAAGCTTATATTACATTGTAATTTTATATTATGCAGTTGCTGCATATATGTACAGTATATACTGTATGACGCATAAGTGTACATGAAATCAGTGAATGTCGATATGCATGAAGAAACCGACAGAAATCTCATGTGCTGATTGTCACGACAGAGCAGCTGGTCTAAAGATTTTGTAGGAACCTTTACCAGCTGCTTCTTTGTAATGCAACGTTAAGATTTTAATGGAGCTCCATTCTAGAATCTTTGCTGCGGAATCACTTTTCTCATTTGCAGCAGATTTGCACTTTGACAGAAATCTGTTAATAAACGTGAAAAATAACGTGAAATGAAAATGCGTCATAAAGGTAAATGAAATAGGCATGTGTTGTGTATCTGTTCTGTAGTTTGAAGTAAAATTTGCTGGTTAAAATGCTTAAAGAGTTTGCAATTTTTGTTCTACAAAAAAAAATATATATTTATATATAAAAGGACTGTAATGGTTGCCTGATTGATCAAATATATAAACTTTCCTTGCGGTAGCTGTTGTCCATATTAATGATTTCTATTAATATATAGATATATATATATATATATTAACAATATAAAAATATATATTAACAATGTTAAATGTAATCTTTAGCCAATCTCAAAAATGAAAATAAATGGGTAATATCAGTCATTTATTGGTTATTGACCATAACATTAAAATCAGCCAAAATTGCATCCCTGAAAAAATAATAGTATAAAGGCTAAATTCCCCAAAATAAAATTAATGCCTAAAACTATTCTAATTATTGCTTAAACACGTATAAAAATATGGCTGAAAGCTATGTATTCATGAAATCATTTTGAAACTAAAGATTGTATTCACTAATGGTTCCCACCTACATGTCTATTGAGTATTGATGAGAATGGCGGTTTATGGTTTTAAGAAAAATGCTATAAAATTTTCACATTTTGTTATACAAAATCAACTCGTACCACTCAAAAGAAGTATGTTTCTATAAACTGGAAAGAGTACATACTGAACATACCATAATGTAACATACTGAATTAAACATGAAATTTTGTAAATATTACAGTTTTAAAGATTGACATAGTATTGTTTTTTGTAAAATGTTCTTTGAAAAATATTTTTAATATGGTGTAAAGTCTCACAATGGTCTCATTTATCAAGCACATAAACTTAAATCTTTGCAGTAGCTGTAGTCCATATTTAGCCATTTGTTAGCAAAACACAGCTGCATTAAAATCCATATTTGAGGTATGGCTGTAGTGCTGAATGGTCTCAGAGCAGTGGCGAGTAGCATAGCGCATAGCATAAGAGTGTCAGTGATGGGTCGACTTAAACACTCAGCCGAGATCAGCCCTCGAGGAGGGTGAGTGCCACAGCCTGACTCCATTACCTGAAGCACCAGGGGGAGGATTCGGCCACACTTCCTCCCAACGCAGCTCATCCTGCTCCGATAAGCCATTAGGCTCGCACCCTGTCTTTTAGGATCAAGCAATATCACTCAATCAGCAATTTATCAGTGCCCTGTGTCAGCCCAGGCAGTGCTAGAGAAGAAGGATGGAAGGGGGAGTGATTGTCAGCTTGACCTCTTGACCCCCCCCCACACACACTCGCTCAGCTGCAGTTCAGCAGGAGCTATGAGGTTGAGCGGCTGCTCTCCTAGTCTTTATTACGACCCTGATAAATGAGTCGGCCGCCAGGCTGGATGGCCTCCCACGGCCACACTGGCAGACCTGCCACTTCTGTAATGCTGACGAATGGTCAGCTGGGACGGTGCTCAGCAGACAGTACTGCTGGGAGAAATCTGGACGCTGCCAGGGTGCCCTGCTTCTCGCCGTCAGCACAACTGGCACATGTGTGTTTCCTCCTGAGGAGGTAAGGGTGGCAGTGCCTCCTTTGAAAATTGGATGAGAAAATATTTGTAGTACAAAAAAAAAAAGAATTATGAAAATTTTGCATAAAAACATGTATAGATCACTTGTTTTTATATGTACAGTAACATACCAAGAAAAGCACTGTGGGTTGGTGAAGAGTAATGCAGTTATTATTAATACCATTACTATTATTCAGTTAAAGTGCTCGTATTATGGATTTTTGAAAATGAGTTTTCATGCAATGTTTAACACAAAAAGTGAATAAAAAATCCTGTAAAGTTTTAAATCTGAAATTATACCTTGTATAAAGTTATCGTTGACTGAATCATTTAAACGAGTCATTTTTAAAATGAATACCACATTTTCTCATGTCAACACAAAACATTAGTATATTGTCCCCCGTTTGTTATTTTGTGTTGGTCTGAATGAAAATGCAAATTCATTTATTGCCATTTAATTCATTTAGGTGCTGCTTTTGGAGTATTAAAAATAGCTGTTTCCCCGGTAACGGTACACAAAGTAGCTCTAACTCTTACAAACCTTGCTTTATTAAGCATTTACAGGCATTCTGAAATGAAAATTAGACCAATCACTGCAGATTAAAATCACGCAAAGGAGGGGTTTGGAAAAATTAATCGCTGAGTGAATCATCAAATAAATGTATATTATAAGACAAAAAAACTATTTTTGACCTTGCGTGCACATCATCCTGTTCATGGGGACTCACAAAAACTATATAAAATATATACCTTTTATAGTGGCAATTTAATGTGAAAAATCATGTGTTGCACATCTGCACATGTCTGATTAAAAAATATAACATGAAGACTGATTAAAAAGCAAACAACTTACCCACAAAGATATAATGTAAAAATCAAGTTCTTGTTCTGTGACCATTATGATACTTTAAAAAGACATGAGATCACATCTAAAATACATGAACATGGAAGACATGTAAAATGCTTAATACTAACTTGATAAGATATATATATATATATATATATATATATATGTATTGCATTGAAAACATAAATGAATAAAATTGTAAAATTGTGAGTAATTGTAAGTAATGTTTATTGTATTGACTGTATTGAATTCCATAGTATGGAAAAATTGCTATGCAAGTCGAAGGCTGTTTGGTTACCGACATTCTTCAAAATATTTTCTCTTATTTTCAAGATGGTGAGTAAATGATGACAGAATTTTCATTTTTGGGTCAATTATTCCTTGAAGTGTAACTGGAACATTAGTTTATATTGGCTTAAAATAAAGCGTGTGAAAAACAGTGAGCCTTAGAACACCAGCGATACACACACACACACACACAGTTCTTTCTGTCTTACGTGACCTGCTCTTACGATCATACACTAACTAACCCACTTAAATAGCATTTGAAGTTCTTTTGTAGCGGCCACGTCTGAACATCTGTGCAGCCTGGATGATCAATGACTTTGTCAGGCTTCCAGAGGCCAGATGGTGAGGATGGAAATGTAGGGAGTTCAGATGTAGAGATGGGATTGAAATAACGCGATTGCCTTACTGAACTCGTACTGTAATGGATCCGGTCTATATATGGATGAGAAGAAGGCATAATGTAGCCCAGGAGTCTGACAGGCTTGAGTCTAATTATAAAACTCACATTTTTGCAGTCTAGTCTTTACTGTATGTTTGCTCTTGACCTGAATATGCCATAGTCTATATCCTTTCCTAATGATTCCCGTGCTGTTTTGTAGCGCAACATTGCACTCGCACACACATCACACTCATGTGACTTGAAAATGTTGTTGCCCATTTTTGCTGTTTTCTCCATTAGCGCTGATATAAATGGAAGACCTTGCCGCAGCGCTCTCATCCTTTAACCCACACTGTATGTATGTTTGTCTTTATGGCCTGTTTTAATCACTGGCCGTGGCAGAAGCATGGGGTGTAATAGTGCTTTATGTGCTTGTCCTGCCCCTTCCATATTTCAGCCCGCCCTGCTTTTTTACCTCACATTCTATGGCATTCTAGGAAGCGTGTTATGGTTTACAATTGCATTCAGTCTTGTCCTTCTCCAGATAATGAATGGGCGGAAATTGCCAATGAGAGCATGTTTTATAGATTAAACCTCTTATTAAATAAATCCAGAGTCTTATTTGTATCTGATTGAATTCACGGACCCCTCCACCAGCTTTCATCATACACACACGATGATATGTCAAGGGTGGCAAGATTATGTTTATATACATTAACCGCAGATGGTATGCAGATGTAAAAAGGTATAATCAGTGTCTAGTGTTATAGTA
Source organism: Enteromius radiatus (assembly GCA_032357445.1). NCBI lineage: Eukaryota > Metazoa > Chordata > Actinopteri > Cypriniformes > Cyprinidae > Enteromius > Enteromius radiatus. Next base: position 7,725,261 of record JAUCMS010000048.1, read on the forward strand.
GATATCATGTCATGTATGCAAAAAGGTCTGTAAACCTGGACTCCAGGCTGTGACTAAAAAACTCTTAAAGATATTATCTTGTGTATGAACTAGGATGTCCAGTTTGTAAGCAAATGACTCGTATGAACCAGTTCTTTTTAGTTAGTCAAAACATTGAATGCAAGAGTTTTTAGTTAGTAATTTAAAGTGGACGTATAATGACAATTTTCCACAAGCTGATATGATTCTTTAGGGTCTAAATGAAAAGTCTGTAATTAAGTTTGTTGAAATTTTCTCAATGGTAGTGTAAAAAAACACCCATTTTACCATTTTAAAACGGCTTTTTCAAAACACTCTGTTCTGTGCACTTCCCCGTTAAATCCTCACAAGCTCTGCTGACCCCGCCCCTCTTTTTCGAGGCGCTCTCAGAGGATGTTTATGCGGTATTCATAGTCCTAGAAGTTACATTCATAGTGAAACTTGTTAATTAGCACATTATTAGGAAAGGCGATTTGCAAAGATTCATTAAAAGACATGATACTGACTGCTTCTGTAAATGAGGCCGGATCATGAATGATTCACGCAAACATAAAGGGCACATTTCCTTCAGAACCAAACGAAAGTTAACATTCAGCCACTCAGATGTCGGGAGTAAATGACTACTGCTATGTTCATTATTACATTCAACGACGAAACACCTCAAACACTTACCCTACGTTCACAACAGATGCGACTTGCGCGAATAAATCACGCTACTCGTGTGTAGTTGACTTACCATTAGAATGCTTGTCTCTGACTGATGACGGCTCAATCAGGGTGGGTCTGAGGTAAGACACCAGTCCAGTCTATGTGACACGCTGCTGTCAATCAACAACCGTGGGAGGGACCTCAGACTGTGTGACATCACGCAGTCAGGCGGCTCGATTTGAGAAAGGAGAAAACATTTAAGAAGACTGCAAAAAAAAACACTGGGTGGATTTTTATCATTATAGGGTGCTTATGTACACAATCTGCCAACACACATTTCATTTCAAACAACTTGCAAAAGTGCAATTGGCATTATATGACCCCTTTTAAATCTGACAAATTTGTTGAATCATTCAGAGGTTTCATTCTCTTTCACTGAGTCATTGTCCGATTCATGAACAAGTGACTCTAACAAACATTTCTTTTTTTAATGAGTCAAACAAAAAGTTTAATGACACAGTTCTTGGTTAGCAGTTAATTTAGTGACTTGTTTATGGTTGTTAACAACTGACTCTTTCACTAAACCTAGAGCATTTAATTTTTTGAAATGAACTATATGTGTAATGTAGGATTTTGAGACATTAATCTGTTTCCTGATTACTTGTTAATGTGTAAATAAAATGTAATAACTCTGGTGTATTATTAGTTTTTACCTTTGCTGCATAAATTAATATTAGTGATGGTAATTTTTATATATATATGTGCCAGTAAAATATATGTGGTTATTATGGTACAATTGTATTTTGTAAAAAAACATCTTTATTGAGTGATTCTGTAATATGGCTCCTAAATGTTTACTTCAAGGAGCCAATAGCTCCATAGTCATTTTGTTTTCAGTCTAGGCCCCTATAAAATATATATTGCAAACACGTTCAGAAAGTTCAGTTTGTGTAATATTTGGTATTTCCTCTATATTTGAAAAGTGACCTTTGAGTGTGTTTGGGTTTTAGACGTAAAATATGTCTTTACCGCCATTCCAAAACCCTGCTGAAGGGCCCCTAAATGTTTTGAGCCGCTGATAAACGACAAACTCCCTCTTACTTCCCCCAACACCCCCACCTCTGTCTGTCTCTTCTGCCGAGGAAAAGCAATTTGCTCTTGGTGATCCGATGCAATCAGTTGTGCTTCATGGCTTTCAGAAAAAAAAGTCTGAAAAAAAGAGAAAATAAACAGAAGGGAGAAAAAAAAAACTGCGAGAGAGGGACATCACTATTAATTAAACCGCACGCTCCCGAGTTCTGATGATCATGTGCAGGAACTGCAAATATTCAACACCTGTTTTTTGATTACCAGTGATTAACCTATTGCAGTGTGCCTCAGACTCTCATCAAGAGCCATTCAGTGCATGAAGACCCTCCTTAAACCCTCCTTTTCGCAGCGCTTGCGTGAAAATGAGTGTTATTGTGCCTGTGCGTCTGCCCCTCCTTTAGGACAGAAGTTGTGAATCAGGATTTGACAGTTTCCAGGTGCCGAGGCGATTGTAAAGCTTTATCACGCTGTCTCTCTTTTGCTTTCCCTCTGCCATAACAGTCTCTGAGGCACGCCTGATGCTTCCACAGCCTTGTGAAGTGTGTATCCCAATCGCTTTTTTCCCCAGCGCCGCTTCTCTCGGGTTGTGTTTGTTCGCTTCAGAAGCCCTTTTGCGTTTTGCCATGTGTATATATGCCTTTTCCCCTTTCGCGCCTGCTCCTCATCTCACTCAAGAGCTTGTCTGATGCACTAAACATCTGCGGCACTCAAAAGCACCTGCATGCCCGCTCAGCCTCTGTATTCTGACAAGCCTCTACTTCATTTGAACTCTGCTTCCACTGTTTTTTTTTTTTTTATTATTCAACTGTATATCATTAAAAAGACAGCTCACGTCGTCACATGATTATGCCTCTCCAGCGGGGCAGGTTATGAATGGCCTCCTCCCCATCTGCGGCAGTCTTGATAGCAGGCAGAACGCCATCTCTATGTCAATACCGCTTTTCAGAGTCGGTCCCTGCTGTCCTTTCATTTAGATTTCTTCGCTTGTCCACCAAGACGCACAGCTGGGGTTGAACCAATGCCGCTGGTGACGCCTGTAAGTGGGCTGTGGGACATTAGTGGGATGCTATTAATGTGTAACTCCACAATAAAGGCTTTCAACCCACTTGAGGGGAGGAAGGAAAGCTTGTGGATATTCATTACAAATCAATAGGCCAATCTCCCACGCCATCGGCTGGTGTCCACCGCACTATTTTTCTGGCCATCTCTGCTTGGCTTATGCTGTTGATTAATTGCTCTCATAAATTTTGTGGTTCTTTACTGCTTGGTTTTATGTTAGATGTATTGATGGATGGACTGATTCAGATATGTGAGACATAGATGCTCTGCTTCACCTCCCCTTGTGAAAAATAAGTACACCTTACTTATAAAATAGTACTTATTATGGGAATAATGCACTTTGAAAGAATAAAATATGATGTCAAGGGATAGTTCAACAATCTAAAGAATGTTGGGAACCAAACTCGTAGTAATAGAAATATTTGATGAAAGTCAGTTGAAAGTAAAGCAGTTTTTTTGGTTACCAAGATTCTTCAAAATATGTTCTTTTTGTTCAACAGAAGAAAGAAATGTAATGTTTTGACACTTAATTGCATGTTATTTTCAGTGAAAGGAAAATGTATTGTAGTTTATATATTATATGCAAATAGATTAACTTAGATTAACACAACCTAAATGCACTATACGTAAGTAAAACGTTTAATTTTACATTATTACAAAGTGTACTTGCTAACATTTTAGAATGGGTAAGAATTGTCTCTTTTTTTTTTTCAATGAATTCTTAATTTGCTGCTTATTAATAGTGCGGTAGTTGTTTAGTTTAGGTATTGGGTATGATTATGGATTTAGAATAAGACATTAATATGTGCTTACTTAGCACTAATAAATGGCTAATATTCTAATATGCATGCTAATTAGCAACTAAAAGTGTTACTGTACTGTTCTATAAACCTGAAGTGTGTTAAGGCCCTACTTAAATGGTCTAATATTTCAATAATACTTAGATTTGAAGTCCTCTACAAGTGCACATGCAATACAATTAAGCACACTTCTTTTTCACGAGGATCATCACTGTAATTATCTCGGAATAAGTCCATCCATCCAGCCAGAGTTTGAAAAAAATAAATCAGAAAGCAGGTGTAACATGCGTGCAGATGGCGTGGGTTGGCACGTCAGCTTCTCTGCCGCACGTATGCACTGTATCTCCAAGGTCCTGTCTCCGTATCGATCCATTAGTCAGAGGAGAGCAAACGGTGGATCAGCCGCTTCTCGTCCCTTATGGATTGGCAGACTGTGTACGCCTGGTTAATTGGGCCTGGCGTCTCTGGCGCATGCAGAACCGTGGGCTCTCCGCCACAATTAAGACTCTGACAACCTTCCCGTCCCTTCCCTGTGTTTGAAGTGCCAGCTCCCATCTAGGAGCTACTTCATCTAGATCATTCCCCAGCAGGGTGCAGCAGTTAGGGAGACGGCAGGTAATCACCAGAGGAACATTTGGTGTGGAGCAGGAGTGCATCCTTGGTTTCTTTGCATCAAAGCATTGAGCAGAATGTGTCTTACCTTACAGCATATTTATGTGGACATTGTTGTTGTAGGCAACTGATTGTGATTGTGTGTAGATTTGGCAAATTGAATTATAACTTTGGATAACTTTTTAATGCAAAGGATCTCCTTCCTGAAATATATAGGTTGTATGTGTAAAGTATACAATTCGCACTAAAGTATTTATGTATTTATTTAAATATGCTCTCATACTTGCCAAGAATGCATTTACTGTATCTCAAATACAGCATTTATAGATGTAAATAAAAACAGTAATGTTTTGAAGTATTATTAGAATTTATTTTTCAATATGTTTAACATTTTTATGGATGGAAAAACTGAATTTCCAGCAGTCATTACTACAGTATTCAGTATCAATACTACAGTATTCAGTATCACATGATTTTTCAGAAATCATCTAATATGGTGATTTGCTGCTCAAGAAACATTCCACATTATTTTCAATGTCAAAAACAGTTGGGCTTAATATATGTTTTTTAATGGAAAAATTTCCATGAAATTTTTTCCCCCAAGAATTTTTGATAATAGGAAGATTCCGAAACGTTTATTTGAAATCTATAAAGAACTTTTGCAATGTTATAAATTAAGTCTAATAAATATGTCTTTACTTTCACATTCAATCTATTTAAAACACCTTTGCTAATAAAAAGAATTATGTAAAAAAGAAAACAATGTGATAAACTGTAACTCTGTAACTTTTGCATTGCTAAAAATCATTTTGTATTTTTATTTATTTATTTCTTTTTTGGAATTATTGCCATAGCCACGGGAAAACTGTGCAAACAGCTTTCTGTGAGTGGTAATAGCACAGTGAAAATAGCACTGCTTTCTGAGGGCATCCATTGTCAGCCAAACTTGCATAGAAAGGAGGTGTGTTAGTGCTGAAAAGAATAACACAAATGTAATATAAATGCATACAAGCATTATTTCAGTGCATTTTGTGGCTAGATTGCGGTAGGTTTGTAAATACATTTTTCTAGTTTTTTTTGTTCTGAAGTGTGATGCATAGAAACTGTTTAGTAAATCCTCTCCAATATATCTGTAAATACATAAGTTGCCACTCAGTGGGATTTCAAACTGTTGGATCATCTATGCGGCACAAATGATGTGTCATTAGTTGCGTCTTTCTTCAGCGAGGAAGTGGGAAAGGGAGGGATTTGATCTAAGCTAGCATGGGTGAACGCAGACCTCAAAGTAATTTCCCTCCCATCACATTTAGCATTTACCATAAAGTCCCTCATTCCCCATAAAGGACTGATTGATGGCTTGCCAGGGATTGTGCCTAGCATGCACCCCCAGTGCTTAAGGATATTCAAATCGCTTTGTGCCCTTGCTCTTGCGGGCCTCGTACTAGCAGGATGATTTAAAGGTGGTAACAAGATGTGCTCCGGGGCGCAAAATATTGAACACCATCAACGATGCAGCGACTGAACAAAATGCCTGTCAGTTAAAACAAGTTATTAGATCACAGGCGAAACTGTTCTTCTCTTGCATATAAATCCTGCCCTCTGCTCCCAAATCTGTCTCGCAGATGAGGCAAATCCCCCAGTGCACTACTTTTCTCTGCATTAATGTGTATTTACTTGTGAGATGGAAAACATATTGTATGCTAGCACAATGCAGAGATGATTCATCCCTTTAAACGCTTTTAAAAGCCACCCGACAGGACATAATACCTTGCAGGGTCTATTTTCGTTCCTATATAGTCCTTTTCTGTAATGAGCATCCTTTCGTAGATTGTGAAGAGAGCTCATACCACGGAGCTCCAGCTAATGAACTTAGTGTATGTGCCGAGCCATTGTCAGGCCCTTTAGAGTCCCAGACTTGCCATAATAAAGATGAATCATGCAAATCCAGGGTGTTTGCACAGGACGCCGTCGCTGTGAATCACTCCGCTCGTTATTTACCTTTACTAAGTTGTCGGGAACGATGCCACGTTGCACCGAAAGCTAAATAGATGGATTTTGAGTGTTTGGAGACGCCAAAGTAAGACAAATGTCCCGGCGTGCTGTTTTAACACATTGTTTTTTTGCACGTATGCACATGGTATAAGGGTGTTTGTGAGAACTGAAAAAACAAAATGTCAAAGTATGGACTGGGCCGACGCTTCAGATGGCTTTAATCTGACTGTTCTGCAGTGATTTTTCTCCCGCTGTGTTACTGTTAGCAGGTAACACTGTGGCTCGGAAGCACTATCAGCCTTGGTTTGCACCGTTCTGACTGCCAGTTATGATTCTAATGACTACAGCTGAACACGTCTTTTGTTTGCAAGTGACAGATATTTTTTGGAGGCAATACGGCATACTGGGAATAGCAAGGTTTTTATGTTATGGAGGAGATGGCAGGAAATGGGTGATGAGTGAATGGCGTTATTTGCCCCTTACCGGGGCCATATTAACTCGGCAGGCAGTGCAGTCTGTGAAGAAGCAGATGTGAGACTGGAATAGAGCAAATGCTCTGAACTGCACAACCAGCTGCAGCACGGCGAGCCCTGATTGGAGCCCTTTCTGCTTTAGAGCACTTATTCATTGATTGATTGATGCATTCAAACCCAGTCGTTCATTATGGGCACTTTTTCCGCTTCCCCTGTGACTGATATTCAAGAGGGACGTGCAGTTCCTGAAGTCGATCGTTGAAATTTCTGGCAGTAAGAAGGGGACAGATATCGGACATAGTCAGATGGCGGGCAATCGTTTGCCGATTTAAATGTTTGCTAATTAGCTTATCAGTAGCTTTGATGCATCCATTACATACCTGATCTATACAGAAAATAAATATCTTCCCAAATAGACTATGTGTATGCAGTTTTAATGGTGACGTTTTTAATTGGAGGTCGGATAAGGATAGATAGAGACAATCGGATGCAATTGGCTTTTATTGAACTTCAGGTCAACACAGGCAGGGTCAAAACCATGGCAAACAGAAGAATAATCCGATTGGCAAAGCAGGGGTCGGGCAAACAGCAAACCGTATCCAGGAAGGGCAAAATACAAGGCAGTAGTCCAAGGTAGGCAGGATTGGTAACGGTAAATGTGTTAAAGTAGAACACAGAAACCACGGAAAAGGCTTACATAGGGGTGAAACAACAATGATCGGCGTAGACACGCTGACAAACCTTCTTTAAATACATTCCACAACGAGATAATGAGGGGGAGGAAATAATTTGTTGACATGGAAACACATAAGCTGATAAAGTCCTAAAACAGTGCTTTTCCCAATGGCAGCTACTTGCTTAACTGCAATTAAGCCATTTGTAGGTTGTTTTTTTCGTCTAAAAGTAAGACGGTAAGACTAGTTTGATTAACAGTGTGAGTGTGGGAAGAGAATATATTTTGTTTGTTAAAGCAATGGAAGACATTTTTTCATGTTCAGTGTTAAAAAGTCTCAAAATGTTTTATCATTATGATGCTAAGAAACATTCAAATTTAAAATGATTTTTCAGTATTTTTTATTATATCTTCAGACAAAATATTACAGAATTTTATTGTTTGGTCACATTTTTAAGCTTCAGATCTTACTATTAGCAAAACATGAACTATGACTTCTACTTCAATAAACTAATTTGCTAATAGTTAGGAACTAAATGTAGCCAGTATGTTAATAATCGACATGCTAATAAGCAACTAGTTATTAGTGAGAATTATATTTTTAGCCATAACTTGAGTAATTATCACCTGTACTGTATCTGTTAGAATTTTAATAAGAATGCATCTCTTCTGAAGATACCAAAACAGAGAAAATTTGCTTGAATTTTAATGCTTTATAAAATATGCTTTTTTTATTCAGGAAAGGCAAGGCAAAGCCCTCTCAGTTTGGGGGGAAAAAACAAAATGGTGACTCTTTTGTTCCATGCTGACAGATCTAGGGAACACATCTCAGCTCCTGTAGGCTTTTAATAATCGAGGGAGACCAGTGATGGTCACATTGATTACCTTTGTCATCCCGTGCTGTTCCTTTCTTATTGTGTTAGTGGCCAGCAGCTCTGGGTTTTGATCTCGCATGTAATGACTTACAGTTTGAAGGCTTGCCAGCCACTATTCATGAGCAGTGAGCCGCTCCAATCAATGTTTTCACACCGCTGTTCGAAACCCAGCATTATGAAGACATTTTTGTTGTTCAGAAACTGTAAAATGCCATTTGGTACAGCAGCATGATGAAATGGCATTGACAGTAATGACTACATTAATATTAATCCTGGTGTTTGCCATTTATTTGTCATTTTTTGGCTTGGCAAAAGTGTAATTAATGACCCGCTGAGGAACAGCAGGCTGCGGTTGGTATTTCCTGTGGGTGTAGTTGCCCTTCTGTGGGAGCCGGTCTTGTTCCACAGAAATCAGCTGTTTAGCCTTTGGGAAGTTCAGTGTAGAAGCAGCCCTAGATGCAGCATATTGATGAAGCCGACAACAGCTCTGGGATGAGAAAGTGCAGTGCAGCTGATCAGATTATACTGTACCTGGAAGGTTTTGCAAAAAAGAATCAATATCCAGAATCCAGATAATCCAGTCAAAGTTGTATGAATTGTTTGGTTTCTAAATAAGCAAGGCCTTGATGGATTTAAGGGAGGAAAAAAGTTGAATCGAGGGGTTAGCACCCAGTTGCACTTTGTTTTGTGTTTGCTGATGCAATAATATTGAACGGTGTGCAATGTATCAGGGTGACAGCAATCGGAGTGAACCGCTTAGTTCTGGTGACACTGCACTTAATAAAATCTGTGAGGGTGATGCATCTTTTCACATAATATGCCACACAGGCACAAACAAATACGGAGAGGCACTATTAAAAATGACACTATTAAAAAATAAAGAGAGAACGACTGTGTGCAACCAGGAGAGAGGGAGAGATTGTTTTTGAGTTGTTTTTGAAATGTCCTTGAGCCCTCGTGCTTTAGGGATTTTTTTTTTTGTCTCTGCTTCAGAGATCCTTATAATTAGTCTCTGTTGTGAAAAATGTCTTCAGACTCAAAAATGGTTGTTGTAGATTTCTTTGAAATGGAAATGTAACCAGTGAAATATCGATCTGATTACCATATTTATTCCGTTTGTTTCAGCCACACTCTCTTGTTTCCCTTATGTGTTGTATTGAACAGATTTTGTTTTTGTTACGTTGCGTGTGGAGAACAGAATGCTGGGGACAGGCTCTTGCAGCGCAAACTCAGGGGGGGCGCTCTTCCAGCGCATACTCAGGGGGGCCGCTCTTGCAGCGCATACTCAGGGGGGGCGCTCTTGCAGCACAAACAGACTTGGAAACCGCGGACTGGAATCCGCGGGTAACTGGAACGGCTCTCCTGGCTGTAACTCATGAATAAGACTTGGAAACAGCGGACTGGAATCCCCGGGGAACTGGAACTGGGACGGCGCTCCTGGCCATGACTGTTGAACAGAATCAGCGGGGAACTGGATTGGCAATCCTAGCCATAACTACGGAACGGAATCCACAGGGAACTGGATCGGCACTCCTGGCCATGACTGCGGAATGGAATCTGCGGGGGAAAGGAAAGCCTTTAGTTAGGGGACGGCTCTCCTGGCTGTGGAATGGAATCCGCGGGAAATTGGACTTGCAGCACGGCTTTTAACGGGCGTTCTAACTTCGGATGGCACTCTCGCATCAGGTCTGATGACAGTAGGCTGGCTCGGGCCCGGACGCTGCCCAGATAGTGGAAGATAGCCTCTCTCCAACTCAAACCCATGTTGTCTGGGAGGCCTACGGGGCAATGATAACTGGCCCTGAGCCGGAACGCATAGATGATGGCGGCGGCGTCAAATTCAGCCCCCTCTGCTAGCCGGTAGAATTTCTTGGAGTAGTCAAAGAAGGAGAGGTCTTGTTGGATCAGGGAACAGAGGTGGGTGGCCAACTCCGTAATCTGTTTATGGTCCGTTATTCTGTAAGGTTCCGTGTGGAGAACAAAATGCTGGAGTCGCAGACTCTCAAATCTTTTAATACCAAACATAAGTGAACAAGAATACACTGGAACATAGAAACACACAGATAACATTAATAACAGACAAAGGAGGAACTAAACAGACAGGGTATAAATACACGCAGACATAATGATAGGAAGTCAAAACCGCTGGAAAAATCAAAAGAATGAAATGAGAAATATTTTACTTGAATTGAATGTGTAGTCTTTTTGATCATTTCAACAGAAAATAGTGGGAATTAATAATAATAATAATATATATATATATATATATATATATATTATTTAAAAAGCTTTTCAAATGAAACAAATGAACGTTTCATTTTTTATTTAATTTAATTAATTGTTTTGGTAAAATGTTTTGCAGGATGCACCTATTTATCTCACTATACCAGCTAATTGCTCTTATGCAAAATATAATGTGCGATTCTCCCACATTCCTTTCTTTGCCCGGTGCACAGAATATTACCTCATATTGTTTGAAGTAAGAACTCTGACAAGTTTCATTGCTGACTGACAACTCCCTGTGTCTGAATAAATCAACCATATTCAAGAAGTCTTGTGTATTTTGACTGACAAGCCATCACTGGTGGTTAAAAAAGGAAGACTTTCAGTGTCTGATGGCAGTATGTAGATCTTCTTGCGTTATGTGCCGCCCCCATCTCTGCCTTCTTCTCTCCACATCATGGCGCTGCATCAAATAGGGATGTTTTCATATTAACATTAACGAGATGCCCAAGATATTCAATGCATGAACAAGTATGGTTCACGTCTGGAGCGCCTCACTGCTGTGTTGTGTTTTTTTTTTTAAATCCTATTACTGTCGGGTATGGCTTTTCCATACGTCAGCTTAAATATGACTCACTTTGACAGCGTGCCGTAGTGAAAATGGAGAAATCATTACAGCACAAAGCTCTTGATGAAAACTGGTTATAATGCTTGTGTGATTTGAGTTTGTAGATATGGTGCGCTGGGCTTGTAACGCTGTTGTACAGTATGTTGGGAGTAAAGGAGGCTTGGAGCTGACCTCGGGCAGCCCTTGGAAATTCAGAAGCTGAACAGTTCAGCTCACAGGGAAATTGGCCAGCTCGAAACAGACCCCCCCAGGCCTGCCCCAGTAGAACCTCCATTAAACAATGTGTCCGTTGTCAACCCTTAGCCATCTCCGTCAAACCCAATCTAGCATGGTGCAGCCTGCACCCCTCATATTGGCTTTACCGGTAAGGACAGTGGGGGTGGCTGATGATGTCGGGTTGTCGTTCTCTCTGGCACTCAGTACGCTGATGATTTTTTAAGTCTTGTCAGTTTTGTGGTTGAGATTATTGCCGCAGTTAGCTTTATTGCTGGCTGGAGGGTTTGTTCTGGCAGATGTGGTTCGCTAAATGTCACGCTGACCGATCTGGATTGTCTAAATTGATGTCTAGACTGCTCGCAAAGTATTAAATTGGCCATTACAACTGGCCATTGCACAATTTGTGCCAACAGAAATCTACGGAAAGCTCAGCAAATTTCTTGCAAGAAATTGAGCAGCCATTGGTCACTGCTGACGCTTCTTCCACCCCTTGTGTTGTTTTGGATAATCTGACACTATTTTTATGGTATAATAAGATGGTATCGTTTTGTTTTCACTGATTTTCGTTTGGGAAGAAATGTACAGATTCTGTGTGGGCTTAGCCATGACATTTTTTGCTTTTTCTCCCGATCTCTTCTGCTCTGTCTGTTTCTCAGCTGCTGTAATGAGAGGAGAGAATGGAGTTCTTGAGAATGTGCAGAGGGTCTGTAAAGCTCTGAGGCTCAGGAGAACAGGCCAGTACTGTATGATGGCAGTATGGCTGGATCTGAGGATTAATTTGAGATTAGACCAAAGCCGAGATCAGGAAGACCTGGAATAAAGCTGTACTGTACCACATGCATGATACAGGCCAGCCTTTGAAAGAGATGGGATTTAGTTCATATGAAGCGTCTCTAAACTAATGGCATAAATCAAACAATAGCTCTGTTTCCATTACTCTTCAAACTGCGTTACTTGAAATTAAGGCCCTGTTTATACTAGTGAATTTTCAGTTTAAAACACATCGAGGTTGAAAATATAAATGCCGCAGACCCTGTCTACCTATAGATATGCAGAGGTAGATTCCCCATTCAACCGCTCCAAGCGTGTAGATGCGTCAGCTATCTAAAAAACAGGGAATCTAATTATACACATCTTGTACCTGCATGAATGGTCATGTGACATGCATTTTCGTGTGTGCAGTGTAGACGGAGATCAATTCTGAAACGCAGTGAAAGTGCCAATGTAGACAAGGATCATTTTAATTTTAAAATAAAAAGACCAGTATAAACAGGGCCTATAAAATGAAAATGTGCCCAATGGAAACACCAAATTTTCAAATATTCCCATATATTGCAAAAAAGGTTTTTACACTGTCATGAGGTGGTTTTTCAGGCAGTTCAAAAAGGAATATTGTGCAGAACTACTGGAAACAGTTTCTTCGAAATTTACAGCTCACCTAGCAAATGTAAAAGTCACATGATCATTCTAAAATGTACTATAAGCAAAAAACAACAACAGTAATATCTTTTTCATTAAATGTAACAATTAAATACATAAATATGTTATTATTACTACTACTACTAATATTATGAATATGAATATATATATATATATATATATTACATAATTGTATTATACATGAATAATACTTTAAAGTTATGCATTTAAAACATGGGTTTATTTTAAGTAATAATAATAATAACTTCTATTATTATAGAACATATTATAGCTATAAAACTCTATCATTAAATGTATCAATAAAATACATCAATATTATTACTACTACTGTACTACATTTCCTCATTTGCCCACTTAAGTAAACCATTTTCATACGAAACTAATTTTATCAGTATCAAATTTTATCAATATTATATATATATATATATATACACACTACAGTATTACCATAGTGCAGTCCTCGCATTTAAAGAATATTGTGGCACTGGCAGTATGAAGGCTTGGTTACTTGTACAGCATTTCAATGTTATTATAAAATCTGGTGTTGGTAAGCTAACAGTTATGATATGCTGCATTGTAATAGTGTAAAAATATAATATGCTGTTTACCCGAGGTAAAAATCCAACACAACACCCCCATAACAGACTTAGACCTTCAGCATAACAGCACACTGTAGGTTCACAACCCCTTCTGCCTCCACTCAAAGGAATGAATCAGAGAAAGCAAGTGAAAAACACAGCTTTTCTCTAAATATTTCATATCTTTTGCTTTCTGTACTGTCCTCACAGGCACACCGTCTCCGCACGCTTACCTGCCGCTCTGCATTGGTGAGCCTGAGTGGGCCAGGCTGTGTTTAAAAGCACTCAGAAGCTGTCACTAAGTGTTTTGCCTTTGTACTTGCACATATTTGCTTGTGTGCAGCGTCCCCCCGGTGTGCTGTGTCCTTGTACCTACGAGAGGATGAGACAAAGCTTGTCTTTCACATAGAGTGATACTCTGAGGATCTGGAGCACATGGCTTTGAATGAGCTGGAATGAGAGAAAGGAAATGATGTGACCCGTTGCCCTCATGAGTTTGTTCACTGGCCCACAACTCCTGAATCGTGATGAATATATAACGTCTGTTCACTGGCGGTCTTGTTCTGCCTAGTGTTTTACAGTTTTACACTATTATGCAACCAGACATGATGCAGCAATCAAACAATGAGAAATATGGCTGTCCATACATTATCAAAACCAAATGATGTGATCTAATTAGGAAAGCACAGTATCGGTTAACAGACTAAAATCCGTTTTTTACTCTATTTAGAGCATTATTGCTTTTATCTTACACTCTTAATTTCACGTAACTATTAATCTTTCTAACGTTTTAGGAACCAGTTCTCACAGTTTGATTATTAGCATGCATATTATAAACATATTGACTGTTTATTAGTAGTTATGAAGCACATTTCTGCATGACCATATATTCTATATCCCTAATCCCACCTAAATCCAACTACAAAATTAGCAAAAAAAATGAGCAAAATTAATATGCAGTTTCATACTGTACATGGATAATTAGAATTTTGTGATGCTTAAATTTAATTATTAATTGTTGTAGTTATTTTAAACAATTGATTTCAGTTTGTAGTGTGTGATTTAATGTTTTTACATTTATTTGAACTAAATAACATATAATTGTAATATAATTTATTGGTTATTGGCAAAAACATGAAAATAATGATTACTTTATCGCAGTCACAGCAATTTTGTACAATTATGTGGAGCAAAATTTTAGACCAATCAGGGTAGGGCTATGCAGTGCAAAAATCAAAAACCAAATGACAAAATTTGGTTAGGACACTTTTGATAATAAATGACACGATGTGTAAGGAGCATTATGGGGTCATTGCATTTTCATTCTACAAATTCCACAGTAAAAAACTGTTCATTGGTTACTACAGTATATGTGGTCAAAAACAGTAATGGTTGTAATGGGAGACTGCAGTTTTACAGTAAAATACTATTAAATAAGCTGTTAAAGAATGTATGCTTGCTTCACATAGGATGTCTTGTGCATGTTTAAAAATATGATTTTAAAGTATTATTTAACAGCTGTTATAACCAAAACAATGCCAAACCCTAATTAAATTATAAAATTGCTCCTATCACACAGCTTTGTATCGTAAGGCTGAGGGAAAACTGCCAGGCGGCCCTTTTTGAGTGGGCAGGTTTTAATCAATTTGTGAAAGGCCAAGAGCAATCTTACTGAGGAGAATGAGGCAGTGCCTCCTACATAGAAGGTCAGCAGAAGAGAAAAAAAAGGAAGAGAGAGCTGAATGTATTTCTCAGGCAACTTCGCATCAGCAATTGCTTCCATAAAATCACCCTCGCTTTATTGTTTGTGGGGCAGATTAAAGAGACAGTCACATGGAGCGTGAGACGACCCAGAAACTGACCCAGTATGGTGCTCAGTTCGCCCTCAGCCTTCACAGACTTGTTTTGATTTACAGTGCGCTTCATTATAAAACACTTCAGTGTTTTACCCGCTGGAGGGATTTGTTGGTGAATGGCTCGGGCCGCGGAGCAGCCTAGATGGACGTCAGCTGTTCACATTTAATTAACAACCTCGTACGTTTGTCACAACTGCCATTTTTACAAAACTCATTACAAGAAGACCGACACTTGCTCTTTTAATGCTCCCTCTCTTTGGCATGCTGTCACTTTGTTGCCGTCTCACCTCAGCCAGTGTATGTGTATGTGTCTCTTTATTTATAGAAGTACCGTAAGCTGTTGGGAATTGTATGTTGGAGCCTCATTGTCAAGTTGCTATACAACACACATAGCAAAACATTATCCAAAATTCATTAAAATCAGTAGCTGGGCTCTTTGTCAGAGCTGTGGCGAATGGGTGTGCTCATGAGAGATAAGTGAGCTTGATGAAGTGTACGCTACCTGCTGAGCTGCTCTTGGCCCAGGACCAGCAGCCTCTTGTTTTTCTGCTGGGAGCTGTAGGTGAAGGCAGAAGAGACAGCTGTGTGTTGTGCTCCTGAACTCTCTTTCTCGTGCACTTCTGTCTCTTTGTATCTTTTTTTTCCCTGCCCTCCATGAGAGTGAGTACAAATCTTCTCAGCTTGGCTTAATTCAGCACTGTTGACAGTCGGAGTGAATAATATCTATCTATCTATCTATCTATCTATCTATCTATCTATCTATCTATCTATCTATCTATCTATCTATCTATCTATCTGTCTATCTGTCTATCTGTCTATCTGTCTGTCTGTCTGTCATCATCTACAGTATTTATTTATTAGTATCTATTTGCTCTATCATTCATTTGTTCATTTGCTACATCTTTCATTCATTTATTTGTTCATTTGTTCTGTTGTTTTTGCTCTGTTGTTTATACAGTATAATTTTTTTTTTAATTGTTTATTTGTTTATTTCTCTCTCTGTCATTTCTCTGTCTATAATTATGTCATTATATATCTTATGTCATTTATGGTTAAACATACTTTTTGTTAGAATATTATGCACTTAGATCCTTTGTCCCATGAACATGAGCAGTGTTCTATGGGTTGTGCGTCCAGAGAATTCTATGCGTACATTAAAAAACAATAGAAAAACATATCTAAGAATTATTTAAGGTATTGATTATTTGCCAATTAAATGTCATTGCCACATTTTTAAATTTTAGTGGAAGGCTTTTCTGCTGCGAGCATGTTTCTCTTTAACTCCTGATCTTAACTTCTCCATCTCCTCCTCTCTTGACTTCTTCACCTTTCTTCTGTAGCCTTGAAATGCAAGCATCTGGAGCAGCAGACAATTTGGGGCGGTATTAGCAGTTCCCTGGCCCTTGGCCTAGCCTCGCTGGCCTTAAGCTTGTGTAGTCCAGGCAGTATTGGTTCCTCCTCGAGCCCTGCCTCTGCACCCTACACAACCATTTCACCCTCTGACCCCACTCAGAATGGAGGATTATCACAGTGCGTGGGGGGAATACGAGAACAAGCTGCTGACCTTGTGTGCAAAACTTTTTACGCTCCGTATTGTTGCTTGCACTCGAATGCAGACTTGCATTTCACACTTGTGCGGGTACGCCTGCCTTTTTTTTTTTAAGCCTGAAAAGCAGTTAATATTCTGAAGGCCAACAGCTGCCAGAGATGCGGATTAGAGGTTCTTTGTTGAGCTGTAGTTTATCCCATCCTGACAGTGGTCCAGTCCCATGGAGCTCTATCCCTGCTGTGGTGCACGCTGTGTTTTCTAACAATGGACAGTAGATATGTCTAACACAGGGGGTTTAGGCTGTAGATAAACCACAAGATTTCCGAGTAGCTTGATGGTTTAAGCTAGGATGAGACTTTAATACAGCAGCACACCCTTTTCTCTCTTCTTCAGCTCTAAAAGCACTTCATAATGAAAGAGGAAAGCGTGCAACGCTTACTCAGCGTGCCAACGCTGTCCTCATAATGTCATTTAAATTAATGGCTTCCTGCTGAATTAAGGTAGCAATGTCAAGAGACTCCAAACATCGCAGGTTAGTATGTATACCGGTTAGCCAGACAGTGTCCAGGGTATTTTATGTTTAAATAAATCTCAGACCCTTTCACCTCAGGCTGTTGCCCAGCCGTAAATGAACAGGTTGGAAAAATACTGCTCCTAGTGGGCAAAATGCAAGGATGAGAAAGCTATAAACTAGCAAGTCAATTCATGACTATTCCAAAGTTTTTTTTAATCAGGCTTAATAGCTACTGTCAAAAAAATACAATTATATGTACTGTGCAAAAGTCTTAGGCCACTAGTATTTTCACCAACAAAAAATGGTTTTAAGTCGGTTATTTCTATATTTTGAGGTAGCGTGTTGGTTGGAAATATCAGTTTACGTTTCCAAATATTATTTTTGTCATTAATTATAATAATGCAGTGAGATTATTGTCTGCACAAGGAGTCTGACAACAGCCAGTGCTCCACACAGAGATCTGATCTGATCACATGAAGTAACAGAACAAACTGAGACAGACTAAATCCAGAAGAATTGTGGCAACGTCTCTAAGATGCTTAAAAAAAACCCACTTGCAAAGCTACAGGAGGAGTGCTCAAAGTTTTAGACACTTGCTGTAAAATGGGGATGCTTTCAAAAATAATGACATGAATAGATTTAATTTATCAATTAACTTACATAAATATTGGTTTTCCAGGTAGGTTTTTTTCTTCATCTTGGAGATGTTGCCACATAATCTCACTGCATTATTACAGTTAATGACAAAAATAATGTTTGGAAATTTAAACTGATATTTCCAACTGACACTCTACAGTAAAAGATAGAAATAACCGACTTAAAACAGACTTAAAATTACTGATGAAGTAATTAATCATGATTAATCACATCCAGAATTTTTGTTTAAATACAGTAATATATGTATGTGTTCCATGTATATTTATTATTTATATATAAATGCAAACACATACAGTATAATATTTTAAAGATATTTACATGTATTTATAGGTACATATTTAAGTTCATATAATTGATATCATATATAAATATTACTGCTTTTTAAAATGATTAATTGTGATTAATTGCATATTTTTTATTTAAATTATATATGTATGTGTACTGTTTATATTTATTATGTGTGTATATAAAAACACATGTACAGTATATATTTTGGGAATATTTACATGTTTAAACATTTATATATTCATATTCTTTTATTTTATATTATATATAAATATATTTTAGCTTAAACATAATATATTTTTTCTAAATATATACATGCATGTGTTTGTATTTATATATACATAATAGACAAACAACAAAAAATAAATAAATATGCACAGTATACACTCATATATTATGTAAACAAAAATGTTTATTATGGATGCAATTAATCCTGATTAGTCATTTGACAACACTAATAAATATATTAAATATATAAACAAAAACTTTTCTTAAATATATACATGGATAATGCATATGCACATACAAAACTTTACGTTTTGATGTGAATAATCACAATTAATTGTTTGACAGCACAGTAATATTAATATAACAAATATTTTGTGAATAATTTACAAATATTTAAATATTGTTTATTTTATATATTATTTTAAATACATTACATTATTTTATTTATATTTTGCTTATAAAACAAATAGCTACTTACAAATGACATGTAATGTTCATGTAAAAAGATGCTTTTTATTATTCCAGCATGGTGAAACTATAGCATCTAAATGGTTAAAACTTTGACACTCCCCCACCCTGACAAAGAAAAAGGATTATTTGGAAAGTGTCACACTGATATTGCAAAAGATGCTCTTGCTTGGATCGCCATTTATGCAGTCAAATGTGGCGATGCCCATGTTCCCGAGCGAGAGCATCATCATAATAGAACAATGAAAAAGGCTCGATGAAACTAATGAACTGAGGGTCTGCGTTATTGTCTGGCACATCTTATCCTCTTGTGAACTGTGGCTAAGAATGCTTCTGTAATATCAGCACTTTCTCACAACTAGCGCCCATGCCTGACCTTTAAGCTGGAGCTGAGCGGCTGTTAATTCCATCGGTGTGTCAGAGAGCCAAAGGAGCTGGCCACAAAGAGGAAGTTAACCTGAGGCCCAGAGAGCACTGACTCCATTATTTTAGCAATTACCAGGAGCTGTTAATTTAAAAAAGGACGGGATTCAGCTGTGATTAGATTCTGTCCACAGCGTCTGAGGGCTGCTGTCTCTGGCAGAGGAAATGTATTTACACATTACACTCCATACGCTATAGGGCTACCGCGATTATTTGATCTAATCACGATTATTTGCGATAGCCGCAATTATTGTGCACTTTAAATTCCAGCTGCATACTGGCATCAAAATAAGGGAATTTGATGAATTTAATGAAATTGGGTACATGAAAACAGTTAAAAAAGCTCACAAGCAACTGATGTGAATGCAAATGTATAAAACAAGCCTTTAATATGAATAGCATGGCAGTTAAATAGTAGTGGCAAATATTTTGTACCATTTTTGTATCTAATGTTTTTAGTATTATAAATGCCTTTCTACGTTTGTGCAGTATTTGTTTACCAAAGAGAAAAAAAAAATCATTTCATAATCAAGTTTTAGTGCTATAATAAGTGCTATAATAAATAATTACAATTATGTTAATAAAAAGTATTTTAAAATATATTTTATTTGGTGTTCAAATCACTGTTAATAATTACACTGAATATTATGCTAACAATAAAAATTATTATTGATGATAATAATAATAATAATTAATGATAATATCGGTGTGACTGGAAAGGGGGGAAAATATATATATATATATACAAACATACAATATTTGTAAATAAATAAAGATTTCAAAATATTATATAAATGCCTTTCTACTTTTGTGCAGTATTTGTTTACAAAGAAAATCTTAAAATCTTTAGTGCTGTAATAAATAATTTAGTGCTGTCAAACGATTAATCGCATTCAAAATAAAAGTTTTTCTTTACATAATATATGTGTTTATGCTGTGCTTATTTATTCTGTTTATATTAAAACACACACGTACAGTATATATTTTGATCCCAAATTTTAAGAAAACAAAACTCGTCCAAAAGTTATAACTTTATGAACACAAACCCACAAGCATTTTTCTCAACTCTCAATCAAGTCCAGCTTTTCTTTGGTCTTTTCAGTGGCTGACTGTGGAGTCCATCTTGTGGTGTTTACCATGTGACTCTGCTCTTGTTTACAGTGACTGTAATAATAGCATAATGAAAACAGCATGAGTCTCCATAAGTACGAAATGCACAGGCAGGATTTTTAATATTAAAACAACTGTGAATTTCCCGCCTGCCACTGGCCTATAAATATATGGTCCCCAGAGAATTTCATATGCAAAACACCAAACAGGTATTTTGTCAAGGCTAGCATAGAAACATCTGCAAATTGGACATGGGAAAGCATGCGAGTCTAGGAGTGCTGATGCGGCGTGGAATTCTTCATGCTTTCCAGAGTTTGCTGGATAAGAATAAATATTAATCTACAGCAATATCTACGAAAAGAAAGTGTTTGTACAGATTGTGCTTTCCACATCTATGATCCACAGTCTTCAAGATTTTCAAAGTCAAAGCTCATCAGAAAGCAAGCTTTCAATCTCTTTATAATACAAACTCACTTCATGTGGGCAACTTTGATGCTGTGCTTTTCTGAACGCTCTTGCGACTTTGAAGCTGCTTGCATGAAATAATCTTATTGTATAAAACTCTATTTGTAGGTTAAATACATGTACACCTGTCTAGAAATGAATTTGACGTAACTGCTCTGTAGATATGTAGAGCATATTCATTTCAATGAAATAGGGGATGGTTGTTAGGAACTAGCTTGTTTAACATAAAAACATTATATGACACTTATGTTTATCTCAAGGGAGATGTTTTCTGATGGTGCTGGTTCGTCTGAGGGATGAAGGCCAAGCTGTCTTTGTATTTCATGCTACATTTCTTGTCATCTGGCACACGGCACATTTAACCCTCAGCTCAGTGCTGAAGGGAGGACGGAGCGAAATAATGGCTGTTTTTACACACTTGCATCCAAACGGCAATTAGCCTGCATTTCACGCCACATTGGCGCCGTACTTATATGAGGGTGGAGGGCTCTGTGAACATGTACTCCACCCAGATCGGGGGGACAAACAGCTCCATCAATTCCCCATTACAAAGTCATTTGTCCGAAAATGCTACTCGTATCGCTTTCTTTTCATCTGTTACACCTAACAAGGAAATGGAGGGAAAGCCTTTCTTTCATATGGTCTGATACTCTCTCAGAAATCATTTGCTGTTGTTTTGCTGTCCTATTTTGTACAATGTTTTTTCCAGTTGTAGACTCACCTCTTGTGTTATACTCAACTGTGTTATTTGTTTTATTTTATTTTTTTATTGTCGTGCAAGATCATATCCTCCAGCAGAAGCGCGCTCTGTTCTTTATCAAAAACATTTTAAAATGTGCTAGTCAATCAAAACACAGTTTTTCTTAACCAGTTAGTGTTATGTTAAGCTAACCAATGGCAAATGAAAAACCTTAAGAAAGAAAATGTGATATCCCTGTTGAAGAAAACAGCATGCGATGGTTAGGTAGGTTTTGAAGGTTTTTGTAGGCTATGAAATTCAAAATAATGAACTAGATAAAGATATTCGCTTACTGAATGGAGACTAACTGAAAAGCAAAAAAAGCAAAGAGCAAAGAGATGTTTAATTTGACTTTTTTTGCTTGGAAAGATAATGTGATGATATTTTTAATGGGCTAAGCTAGGTTAAGCTAGCTTGGTAATGAAGGCTGACTGAAAACAGAGAGAGGAACACTTAATTTTGACTACTTTTTAGCTTCTGTTATATAATATGTGACAGGTAAAGGCTACAGTAAGTTGTGTTAAGCTGTTAACATGCTAATCGAAAGCAAACTAATAATGACCCTTTTTTTCATATTACAATGAATAATTAAAAGATTTAAAAGATGATGCTAGGCTGAACCTGAAGGCTAAAAACAAAAAGGAGATGTCTATTGACCATTTTAATACTGTATGTTACATGTCATTTAAAGAGCTAAGCTATACTGCTGCTAACCAAAGGTTAACTAAAAACACAAAAAAAGGAAATGTTCAATTTGATAATTTTTATCTTTGGTGATGTTATAGGGCAAACCTTATGAAAATTAACCATGGTTTTAGTACAGATAAAAACAAATAAAATATGGCTACTATAGTTAAACCATGGTAACCCCAATTTAACTATGGTTTTGCTACAATAACCATAATTTTACCATGACTTTTGTAATAAAAATGTGGTTATACAAGTGATAATCAATACTGCAAAACACAATACTACACTTTTACTACAGTTAAACCATGGTTAATTTTTGTAAGGGAAGCTATTAGCTTGCTAAAAGAAAAACATGAAGAAATAAAAAATGTTTTAACTGATGATTACAAATAAATGCACCGTAAAGTGTTTTTCTAATGAGCCACTAAATAGAGTACCTGAACTAGCTGTCTCAGCCAAAGGAATGGTTTTGTTGAAGCGGGAAGATAGCAGTCTAGTGGAGGATAGGATCTTGCACGACACAGCTACCTTAATGTAATCAATACACTGTCGACTCTCAATGGCTTTTAAATCCCGGTTATTATTTATCAGCCTTAGAACAAGTATGTCATTCGAATCAACTGTCCTTTCAGATTTAGATGAGAGTAATTGGAGGAAAAGGTCCCAAGAAGCAGATCAGGTCTTATCAAAGTGAGCCGGGCTTTGCGTACAGGTTCTGCGGGACCTGTGCTGGCTCAATAACTTTCAAGGTAAAGCTGACTCTTGATCTCCATTTGCAGTTCTGGCCCCACTGTGGAAAGATCAGGTTGGCCATTAGATCAAAGCGGCTGGATTCTGAGCATCTGTGCAATGGGAGACTGGAGAGCGGAGTTACATTCTGAGGGAGAGCAGAGAGACACAGAAATGACTTTTCTGTGTAACTCAACTCTTTGAACTGGAGCTTTACCCACAGCATTGATCAAACAAAGGGGGTGCGTTGCGCCGTGATCATACGCAATCTATTACAGTGCCATTTGAGCATCAGGAACACAAGACGGGTTGGTGCTTAAGCTTGCAGACTGGACCACTCAGGATTTCTGTTCCCCAGACTCAAAAGCATCTGAATTATTTACTGTAGATCATGGAAGTGCTTATGGCTACAATTTAATGTATGAGATGTGAACTGATGGTGCTGAATATATGAGACAGCTGACAGATTCACGGCAGCACCTGAGGTGCAGAGAGAACCTGTCAACTGCAGCAATCAGCCAGTGCCAGGATCCTGAGAGGATCTTAAGTGATGTTTGTCCTCCTCAGGCTGCCCCCTCATGGCCTTCCTGTGACACTGCCAGTCTACTGGGACTTCATTTAATGACGGTCACTTATCGTGTGCTTGGCATGGATTTTAGACCCCTGAGCAGAGCTGGGGCCCCTTAGGTGTGCTGCTGAAAGGTTGTACATTCACATGCTCTTTTATCTAAACAACACAGCTTTATAGTAAACTTGCAGTTACAGTAATACAATCCTACTATATAAGTGAAATTATCATTCATAACAAATGTATGCAGAAAATACTTTCCGATTTTTCTGGTTCGGTTTTAGATGTCTTGCTTTCAAATTCTGCTAATAAATGACCAAAACGTGTGTTGTGTGGGTTGAAACAACCCACTTGAAAATGGATGTGGTGTTCTATAGATTTTCAGGACAAGCTCAGGATTTGACACAAATTATATTAATTGACAGACCTGGTTATCTGCTTTTTGGAAGATTTTTGATTATATAATGGGAGATGATTTTGCCAGCAGGGTGATATCTTTGTTAAAGGATATGTGTATAAAAAACACATGCAGCACTTGTATTTAAACGTTTAGAGTCATTTAAAAAAAAGAATACTTTTATTCAGCTAGGATGCATTAAACTAATCAAACGTGTATATACACACACATATATGTATATATTTATTATTTTCTGTAATGATTTTCTTGTGCTGCCTTCCACTGATCCTGTTATCATAAATGGGATGATTTGAGTAATTTATCTGATTCCTTAAACTTGCAATTAAAATGGAAAAATACCCATATGCTGAAAGGAAATTAATTCAAATTAATTCACGTAAATGAATGCACTAAAGCTATATTTAATTAATGGGAATGTAATTACACGGCATCATTCTGTTTAGACTTATAAATCTAAAACACTGTCAGTGCAATGTATAATTAAAAGGTCATTATTCTGCCTGCCCACACACTACTATGTCAACACTTCCATGACTCATAACTCTTTGGCTTCAATGGATGAAATTCAGCAGCTGACCTCAAGAAGGATTTTTGCATCCCAACAATCTAACCAGTGATTTCTTAAAAATCCTCAACTCACAACTCACTGCAAAATTGGAATCTAAACAAGAAATAGTAGAAATACTGTAGGGCCTATACGGCAGACATAGCATCCATCTTTGCTAATTTTGGAACATAATATATGCATATTTGATATTTTAACAGCAGTTCAACCATCTCTAATAGCATTTGTTTTAAACTACTTTAGCTACTACAAACTGTGTATCCAGATACTTCCTGTCAGTGCTATAGGTTTAGACAAAAGCATCCTAGAGCTAATTCAATCTGCCTCGGCTGAATGGACTGTGTTGACTGCGCTCTCAGGAGTAAAGCATTCTGCTAAAACACACTCTTGAGGAGAAAAAGGGCCACATACGTAATCTTATTTTGGCAGAATGATTGCCGCAGATCAGTGAGCATAGCGAAGAGCTGCTAGCGCAGCACGATTGTGCTAATGTAGCAGGTTAATGTAGCATCACCTCTTAGCATAATATGTTTTTACTGCCCTTTTCTCCTCTCCACTTTAGTGTTCAATGCAGTGTTCAGTTCAGCGTGTTTGGAGAAGACCGCAACACAACTGGAACGCTAACGTCGCCGAATAACCCCTTTATCGCTCAGAGAGGGCGGCAGTCTGGTTGATTGAAGTCAAGGTGCCCGTCTTTGCAAACAAGGGAGCTGGGCTTTTACCTCGCACTTTATCTATAATAGGAAAACCTTTCTTAGAGGAAGTGAGAGATGGAGATAAAATGGCCTTTATAATTCAATTAATGGGGAAAAATTGAGAATTGAATTCACTCCGGTCAAGCTCCCTGACCACAGAAAATGATTGCTTATAGGTTTAGACTTTTTTTATGTGAATGTAAATATGATATAGTGCAAGCATAGGTAGAAAACAGGTTTGTGAGGTATTATTAAACATGCTTGTCCTCGGTATATTAATTTACATCTAATGGATGATAGTGGTTTTGTCCTTTGTAGTAAGAACAGAGCATTAGTCTTTGCCTGATTCTTAATATAGCAGCGAACAACATGATTACAGAGGAGAAGAGATGTGGGCAATGTCATCCTCACAACGTATTGTTTATACCGTGCGGTGGAGAACATGCGATCCTATGAACAATGTGCGCATTTCATGGACGGTAAGGTAGTTGTGGCTAATTAATGAGCTTTATAATAACATCTGCAGATTTAATCTTCCCTTACAGTGTGTATTGACAGTTTAATGTTGTTGGCTGTTGCTAAAATGAGCCTTGTCCATTACCACAGTGGCACAAAATTGAATCTCTATGACAAGGAACGTTAATTCAATGTCAGGAATGTCAAATGACTCTGTTTACATCAATCATGCTATTATGAAAGGATACTCATGTTGCTCACCAACTAATCTGTTTCTTGACATGCCATACGTCCACATGTATGTCTTGACATTGGCTGTGTGCAGAATGGCACTCTAGCTTAGTGCTTACTATATAGTATGAAGTATTCATTGTGTACCACCTACTGTTTTAGAAATTGCATGTAATATACAAAGATTAACATTATAGTATCAGTGGCATACTATTTTGTTGTCACTAGGCTGAATCACATTTTATGTTTAGCATGATAAATGTGAAATAGAAGATTTTTAATATTAATTTCAATAATTGACTGCATTGCATTGTGGCATACATTATAGCGATTGGCTGATATTGCTTTTTTAAACAAATTATTATTATGTGTAGATTATTATGTGTTTTTTAGTGTCTGATAAAAATAATACAATAGCTAATTATCATATCATATCATTATTATAAATAATTAGTTTTTTTGTACTGAGAAGCTAGTCTTAGTCTTAGCCACACTTGTATATTAACCAGCTGTCTTTGATGATCCATTAATTAACATGTAAATAATATTATATTATAAATTTTTATGATTGCTTAAATTTTCCTGATTTATTGTTAT
Organism: Enteromius radiatus; assembly: GCA_032357445.1. NCBI lineage: Eukaryota > Metazoa > Chordata > Actinopteri > Cypriniformes > Cyprinidae > Enteromius > Enteromius radiatus. The sequence goes on from JAUCMS010000048.1 coordinate 7,751,828, forward strand.
AGTCTATATTAATTTCTGTTTGGCCTAAATTCAGTATACTGCAGTGTTCAATAAGATAAAAAATTATATTATCAGAATGTATTATTATCTTTGTTTTGGGCTATATTTAATTTGCTATTAGTGCTGTCAAACGATTAATCGCGATTAATCGCATTCAAAATAAAAGTTTTTCTTTACATAATATATGTGTTTA
>JAUCMS010000048.1:7752120-7768755 GCA_032357445.1 Enteromius radiatus
ACAGTATATACAAATATATTATGTAAAGAAAAACTTTTATTTTAGATGCGATTAATCGCGATTAATCGTTTGACAGCACTATTTGCTATACAACATTTATGTATGTATGTACTGTATATTTATAATACTGCAAGTAATGTTAGAGACCCACCAAATGGTGAAGTTTTTGGTAGATAATATTGGTTTAATATTTGGTTAATATTAAAAGATCCATAACCAGAAAAGTGTGAAAATGGGTAAGAATGAATGAATGAATTATCGGTCTGTAATACATTGTTCTGTGTAGATTATTCTGATATTGGAAAATGTTTTTGATTATCTGGGCATTCCTTGCACACAGAAAATTTGCATAGATATGTGCATACATATATAGTCAGAGTAATATGCTTCTAAACATCTGAGATTGGCTTTGTGCTTGCGCCCATATACAAGGAGCTGCACATTCACATGAGTAGCAACATATTACACTTGAATTTGCAAATGAGATTCTTGCCTTGAATATGAGACTGATCCACTCCTCCCTCATACTGCAGAGTAATTTCTGTCTTAAGGCTGTAATCAAGACAAAGGCGTGGTACGGTGCACCGAAGACGTCCCCCTCCCTCCCTCTCTGTCTCCACACAGATGTTTCAACACACCCCTCGAGACAGACATGGTCCCTTGAGTCCCCTGCAGAGATTCAGATGCCCAGAGAACAGGCCGTTTATCAAAATGCCTTCAGTGGGCCACGTCCCAGCGAGACTGCTTCTGGCAGTGAAGACACATCTGTGTTAGAGACGTTCATTCTCACACATACACATCCACGCAGACTTATAATTAGATTTTATTGCAGGGATCTTTGACACACTTACAGTAGAGTGTGGTACGCCACCCACTTCACCACGCCGCCAGTGTGCCTACGACAGGGGAGTAGAGTCTTTTGTCTGGTTTTGTCTATGCAGCCACTACAAAGGAGAAAACCCTCAGAAAAGCATGCACATGCCTTGATAAATATATCCGCAGAGATTAAGGGATTGCAGATAACTCAAGATGGGCTCAGGAAGGGTTTTATTCACAAATATTTTTATATGATATCATTATAAATATGTATTAATGATTATTAATTTAATTATTATAATTAAATATTATATAGAAAAGGCTAAATTGTAAATACAAGTGTGCTACAGTACGAAAAAATACAATTAACAAGAAAAGGAATCGTATTGTTAAATGAATAAAAGTTTTATTATAGTGTATATTATATGATAATATTATATGTTAATACTAATAGTAATGTGATAAGCATTATAATTTTGACACTATAGAGAACGTGAGTGTTTTTAAACAGCCAGTGGGTCATTTCTAGGGAGCTTTTCACAGATTAAACCTAATTGCAGTTTCACAGGATTCATTATACTGCGAAAAAGCTAAGAGAGTCACAACAAACATAATTGCATTTTAGCACGCAGCACGTATTTTATTCAAGCAATCCTGAGGACCTCATTTCACAAGGAGCAACGCATTTTTAATCAGCGACATCCTGATTATGATATGTTGAGCATAAGTAATGCTGCATATTTACGGGGCATTTCATTAATAACTGCAGGGGGGGTTCCAATTTGCGCTGAAGATGGCAAATACTCCACGACAGCATTGGTTTCCATCAGAGTGATACATGAGCGGCTCCAAGCTGGGACGTGTGCAAGAACCGAGTGAGGAATGAAGCCCTATTTTGCTTTCTCCACAGGCAATTAAAATGTTTTGCATGCTGTGGGTACTGTGGAAGAACAATTACTGAGACAGTGATTTGAATTGGATTTAAATTTGAAGATCTTTTGATATGAGAAAATTGTCCAAATCCAGCAGCTTCCCTTTGCTGTGCCCGCACTATTGCTTCTGAATGAAATCAAGTGAACCATATTAGATTTATTAGGCCACGTTAGTAGCAATTTCTTCCAGATGGCTTTGGTTCTGAATGTTGATATGGATATGTTCTCCATCTAAAAAGGTGTGATTTTTGATAACCACATGGTCAGCTTGGCTTTCTTTCAGTATGTGGACTTACTACTTCTTATCCTTTAATAAGTAATTGAAAATCATACGCCGTAATAATACCTTTTGAATGTTAAAATGATCAACAAACATATAGCTTTGTTTTGTTTAGCTTGTTCACATTTTTAATAAAACATGATTTCTCTGTAATATTTGATCGATTTTTATTTTATTTTTGTCTCCAGTGTTCCAGCAACTGATTCAATTTATTATATTTAATGTATTTTATTTTGATTTAATATTGATTTAATGATATTTTATACCAGAATGCAGGAGCAAGTTACCTTGAACAGTTGGTGTTATCAAGAATATTGTTTATACTCGCAAGCAGAGGAATCCTTTATTCAAAATACAAGAATCACCATTCCTTCAGCTGAGTTTTTATTGAGTGATTTTTCTCTCTGGTCCATTTGCAAAGGTGTGTATGCAGAGGGCTGTCAGTTATAGACCTTGAGAGGAGGTTTATGGGAGGGGAATCTCGTCTAGCCCCTCTCTCTGCGTGTTAGTTGGACTGCCAGCTGAAGGTCAGATGTTTTCATTGCCCCTTCTGAACAGGCCCTGACAGCTGCTTGGGAGTTTGATGGGGGCCGTAGGAGGGGGTGGATGAGACCAAGTATGTCTGTATGGTAGAGCTGAGCTGTCTCAATGCCCTGAGGAATGATGTATAGCCCAGCTCCTGCTTGATTAGAGGAAAGGGCATCTCCATTTAAACATGAGCTTGCTGTCTCCTCACATGTGATCTCTGTTTCTGAGGCTTTTAATAGTCCTCACTGAGGTCAATATCTGATTAGTCTCGCGTAGTCAGACCTTTGACTGAACTTTGCTGTTCAGATCTAACCCACATTGCAGCTTATTCTTGCAAAAAACAACTCACTTAGGAAGGGCTATGTACACTAGTGCAATGCAACCCCCAATATGATGATATTTCTCCCAGTATTTCAAATGAATAAATGATGATAAATCTTTTTTTTGTTACATGTATGTTTTTTTTATTTATTATGATGTTATTTGAATTCATTTGACTTTAATTGATTATGCCAAATCTGATGTATACGAAGTACATTTAAATAACAACGTAGAAGCATCTGAACAAAAAACTGGCAAAATAGTTGCCAGTTTGTAGTCTTGGTCAGCAGGTGGTTCTGATTATTTGATTTTAGGTCAAGTTTATTTAAAACGACCAATCAGATTAGCGCTTGCCAAATTACAAAAGTACTTTCCAGTTTTATGTTTGTGACTAGACATCCCACCCATGGACCACCAACTGACCAAGACTAATATCTGATTCTCACACATTCTCACATTTCTGGATCATTGTCACTGACACCAAAAGCTCCCTTCTGTATAGTCATGAGGACAGCTGGATTATCCTGAGGCTGAATGGGACTGCGAGGGGAAATAAGTAGAGCTAAATCCTAATAGCCCTCAGGGAGATGAGGAAATGACTTAGCTGTATTCATAAAGTTTAAGAGATCTCTGCCGTATGCTTCTGTGAGAGCCAGCAAAGACCAGCCTCCCCGGGGAGCCGCGGCCAGTTCCAGAGGTTGTTTAATTAAGGGAAATCATTGCCCAGCAGAGCGAGCCGGAAGTCTTTACTTAATGTTTTAGAGCATGATAGCTCCTCTGACTTCTATCGGAGGTGTTTTAATCATTAAAAAGCCTTGAGACGCCCCTCTGGGACAAAAAGAGATGCTTTCAGTCATAGACGCAAGAAAAAAGCAACATATGCTCAGACTGTTCCACAGAAGAAAGAACGCCATACAGGTTTGGATCGACATGAAGGCGAGTAAATCAGAATTTTAATTTCTCAGTGAACGATCCCTTTAAATTCTTTGCTAAAATGATTCCGCCCTCACAGATGAATCGTCAGACATCCATACCCAAGCACACTTTAACACTGACATCTGCTGTCTAATGCATCTTTGTGTTCAGTCACTTCCCCCATCCGCTGAATTTAATCATCAGCAGAGGCTGACGATATGAGTAAGTCATCTTACCCCCCGACCAGCAAAGCCGATTGAGAAATCTGCCTCTATTAAGAATATCTCTCAGACGGCCCACTTCTAATCTGCCTCTCTGGTATCGCTCGGGCAGAATAATGACAGAAAGCACCTCTGGAAAACAGAATTACAGTGAATTGCAGACCTCAACTACAGCCGCCACCAATGACAGGCGACAACCCGATGATTAATAATTTTTTTTGACAAAAGGGCCTGAGCCGGGATGGAGCCCATTGAAATGTCAGCAGGATTAAGCTGCAGAAGCAGGCCAGTCGTGCCCAGGCTGGGCCGTGGTGCCTCTCTGCTAATCCCAGTGAGGAGTGGAGATGTCAGTGGGCGGCTGGAGCCCCATCTATCCCTGGGTCTTTGCTCCGAGAAGGCATGAAAATGGGGAATAATTCATCATCATCATCACCGCAGCTCTCCAGCAACGAGCGACGTACTTTTGCGTTCTGCTCTTATGTGTTCATGCAGGCAGAAAGGCAGAAGTGTACAGCCAGGGCTCCGTGCCGTCTTATTTTTAGGCATGTTAGGCAAACAAATAGAGGGGGAAGTGGAACCCTGTAGCACTCGCTATATACATAATGAGATGAGACTCCACTGGAGCGGATATCCTGAAGTCATGCATTAATGCTTTAATTAGCATAGCCAAGCAGAGACGCCCAACAAGTTATTGCTCGGTGAAGCACAAACAGAGAAAATCCAATCATTTACACAGCCACTTATTGGCCATGTTAAAAATAAAGCATACGTTTTTTCATAAGCACAGATGAACTGTGAGGCTTTGAGGGGATGGTTACTGTAACTCAAAAATAAATTCTGTTGTAACCTTGCAGAACACAGAAAAAATATACGTTTTTAAGAATATTTTGTCTATATAGTGAAAGTCAGTGGGGTCCAAAAACGACAATGGCTGTAAAAACATAAAAAAAAAGATATTTTGAAAAATGTTCAAGTTAAAATGACATATAGATGTGGAAATTATGACAGAATCCCATTTTTGGGAGAACTATGCCTTTAAATTGACCCATGTAACAACCTTCCAGAGTTTTTGTTAATAACACAAGCTCTAATTATAATTCAGTGAATGGCTGCAATAAGCACACTGAGTGACGTCAATCGATCGCCCACCTCCCCCTTACCCTCACGGGATCGATGATGATGAATTATGCTATTGTTCCAAAATTTACACTTCTATAATGATCATAATGTTGGCATAAAGCTTATTGCTGGAAGTTAGCTTTTGGCTTAGGCAGCTCAAGCGAGCCTTTGAATGCATCTGGAGTCTCGTATTGGTCGAGTCATTATCATTTGGGTCTTGCCGCAGGGGTGTGGAGGAGATTTGCAGTATCTACCCCAGGAGGATAGCCGTAAAATCCCATTAAGCCGCCTATATTTCCTGAGACAAAACACTTTCCTAACTCAATGCTTTGCTGTGTTTAGGCTCAGATCCTCCTTGTATTCACTGGGATGGCGAAAAGCCCATACAGATGTGCCACCCAGTGTTACTCATTGTGAATTCAAGCTGCTTGTGTGCTGAGAATCGGTTAAAGGGAAAAGAAAAGGGCAGGAGATTTTTAGGTGGTTAGTTTTGTGCTTTTAAGTATCATTTTAATGACCTGTATTTGTTTCACCTCAGTGTTACAGGGCCAACCCCATTCTGGCAAACGCTTCAGATCTCATTATATGGAACGGTGTATAAAATTGCCTGTTGACCTCAGAAAAGGCAGACCAATTACATTGGAGAATGGCCTATGTGTGTTGTAGATACAGTGTGATTGAAATATTTACCCAAATAGTAATAATTGAAATAATTAGTGTAGGGGACTGTTAGACAGATAAGATGACAGCGTTGAGAGCGTCGAACCATATTTGAAGTGTAAAAGAATCATATTTCCTCCTTCCCATTCTAGCCACAATCCCAGACTCCTCTGCTTTATCTTGGACTGGTACTTTTGTGTTTCATCAGTTTTGAAGTCAAATAGTGGTGTGGATTAAGAGCTGGAAACCAGAAAGGCTGTAATTATAATTGTGAGGGAGTTGAAAGAGCCTGAATTTCCTCCCTCTTCAGAGGCTCTCAGAGAGTTTCAAACATGATCTGATACTCGCTACAATAGAAACTGCTTTATCTGTCACTCAGCTTTAAGAAAACACAGAGAACGAGTTCCAATTTGAAAACGAATATAATTGTACCTGCTTCATCTTTAGATGGGAGTTCCTTAGGAACCCAAAGTTCAATCCGTCTGCTTAAGAAGTCCCTTTGATCTACTGGTAAATTAGAGGTAATTAGGTCACTTAGCTGCTTTAGACCTAGACTTTAAATCTTTGATGAGTTTTGTAATCTTGCTTCCAATTCAGTCACTTTAAAAAGCTCTAAATGCTTTTCCAATATAGATAAGGACTCTGGTCAGATCTCTGCTTTCTCCTTTAGAGTAAATTTTTAACTAAAAGAAGAAAGAACAAAAAATGTCATGAAGATAATGCTGTTTGATAAATATTTCCTTAAAATGGATCCTGTTTTCAACTGATGTTTTATGCCCTATGGCAGACGATTTTTTTTGTGTATTTTTGTGTTTGCTAGAATATGTGTTATATATCAAATTTTGTTTTTCTTCACAAATGTATATTTTATTATTGTTATGTTTACAGTATATGTGTTTGTGTGTATGAACACTACCATTCAAAAGATTGGGGTTGGTTAGGATTTTTTTATATTTTTGAAAAAAATATTTTATGCTGTCCGAGGCTGCATGTTTTTGATAGAGTAAAAATAGTTATAATATTATTACAATTATAAATAAATAATTTATGTTTATTCTGAGTATATTTTAACAGTTGTTTCTGTCTCACATCATCTTTCAGGAATAATTATGTAATATGCTGAAATGCTGCTCAAAAATTATAAATGATTAAAACATGATTTCTTTCTTAATAGGAAGTATTTAAACATATAGGCTATATATAAACAAATATAAACATATACAATAAGTTAAGATTTTGAAAATATTAAATACATAAATATGCAAACATATGACTTGATGCAGCAGTTTTAGTGACTCTGTCTATATAGTTGTGGATATTTACTTGTATTAGTATAAGCCACGGCGGCAGAGTTTATCCTACGTTTCTTCTCCCTCCATGTCATTAACAGTGTAAGCAGGGATTAAATAAGGCATACTGGTGTAGTTTTTGCTGAGAAAAAAGGTATTGACTGTATAAAATGGGACCTGCAGGGAAAGATTCGCTCCTGCCATGGGTCAAGCTAGATATTAGAAAGTGAGAGTCTCTGAGGTGGAAATGCTTTGTGTTTAAATGCCCAATTCGTGCGGATATGGAGCACATTTATAATCATTTACAAATGAAATCAATCTGCTACATTTTTGTGATTAATAAGCCTTTGGTGTCAAGTGCGCTAGTTGGGACCGTCCTTCCTCATTGATAAAGTTCTCCTTGATGCCAGTGGAGGCTTGACAATGCTGCTGTTATCTGATAGACATCAGGAGGCATCTTATGTATGCAGAGGGTGAACAGCACAAGGTCAGAGGTACAGCGGTGAGAGGAGATGTGGATAATCAAAGTCAGCAGTGTGGCGTCTCGGTGTGTCAGGTGCAAATGAAGTGGAGAGCAGCTCAGAGAAAATCTCTTTCAAAGATTGCTTAGTTTATTTCAGCAGGATGTCAGCGCTGGGTTGTGTGTTCAGCCAATACAGATTTAGGAAATGCTTTGAAATGTATACATTTTCACCTGCAGATCTCTACAATATCTAATCGATCTCATTCTCTTGCAGTCCAAATGTGTAAAATGACAAGGTCAATGTAATTGATTGAGATGATTGCGGAGGGCTTTTGTGTCAAATCGGCCCGAGAAAACGAGTACCGAAGTAAACCTCTGCCTATTGATGAATGTCTAATGTAAGACCACAGAAAAATTAATGTAATCAACTTTTGAATCTCTCTACGGAATCAGACATGATAGTGTTTTTGTGGCCTCTGTCTTGTGATGCAATAAGCCCTCGGAGATAATGTGATCCTCAAACAAAGGGAGAGGAAAAGAGCGAGCGGCTGTGAGCGAAGGCAGCGGGCTCACTATCTCACAAGCAGATTAGCACGCTGTCATCGATCACAGTGTGACTTCATACATTATCTCAGCCTGCATCACTGATCCCACTCACAAACTTCACTGGATATGATGCGTGTTACCACGCCGAGGCCTTGTCAGCCCCATAGACACCTCAGAGCTATGGGACTGTCCTTTTATGACATTCTGTGGAAAAGAGAAAAATTGGATCAAAATAAGAATATTTCTCAAATGTGATTTTACTATTAGTACATTCAAACATACAAAAGTCCCTTATGCTCGGGGAGGCTGCATTTCTAAAACAATACCATATTATTTTGAAATAACTGCAAATTCAGCGGCTGTTACTCCAGTCTTCAGTGTCACATGAAATCATTTTAATATGCTGATATAGTGCTCAAGAAACCTTGTTTGCTATAATTGGTGTTTAAAGCGAAATTGTGCTGCTTAAAATACTTGTGGAAAGTTTTTTTTTTTCGAGGATTCTTTGATAAATAGAAGGACAGCATTTATTTATATAGTCTTTACTGTCACTTTTGATTAATTTAATGCATCCTTGCTGAATAAAAGCATCATTGGTAACACTTAATAATAAAGAACAGTTGCTTATTATAGTATCTAGTATAAGTACTCTTTATTAGTACTTTTAAAGCACATATTCTGACTATATTCGGAACAACTATGACTGTAAACTTAACAACTAACTGTTATTAAGCCGGAACTTGGGAGTTTACTGAGGCAAAAGTCATAACTGTTCGTTAATAGTCATCATCATAGTTTTCATGTGACCTGTTTGAAGACTTGGAGGGCAAAACATCCATAGAACTGTTGCACAAGCATGTCCATTTTCCTCTGTTTCACTGTGGCAAATATTTAGATCACCTCTCAAACCAATAAAACAAAGGTATGCGAACAAAATTCAGGTTTTGGCAATTTGCAATTCTTATTAAGCACCCGCGGCAATATTTCAGTTATTAAACAGCGGCACAAAAACGTTATGCCTTAATATGTTTAAAACGGTAATATTAAAATATCAAATTCAGTAATCTTTGTATTAATTATGCATAGTTTACATAGGAAAGCAGATGAGGCCAGAATATAAACGCAATCCGTTTAATGGTTTAGTGTTTTCCTGATAACTTAACGTGAAACTTGCATGTTGTGTTTGTATTCTGTACAAAATATACATCACTAAGGTGTTTACTGAATTCTATCTTTTAATACCTGTGTTTCACTACATTAATGCAAACTGTATATATAAAAAAAAGTGGTGGCCAGTGAAGAAAAGCCTTGTTTTGCCAGCCAGGGGGGTGTTCCTATAAGGGTGTGACGTGTGGGTGTTTAGAATTAGGAGTTATGAGCTTTCACAGTCCTAGAAATTCTAGAAATATCAGAGAATATCAACAGTGTGTGTGTTTTTCTTTTCTTTTTCATTTCTCCAGGCCCAGAAAAGATTTTCTATGGAATTCATTGGTCGAAAAGACAACATTGAATATTTCATGTCCCTTTAGTTACTTGTTTGCTAAGTAGTGTATATTAAGAAGTATAATGTACAGTCAGACGTTTATTAATATAAACTAAATAATCTCTTTCATAATGACTCCTCTGTCTGGGTTTATTTTGCAATAATGGCTGTCTGACTTTGCATTATACCCCACTTAACTGCACTGTACCAAACTCTTCAGTCATGCTTTTCATAGACTCTTCTAAAAAAAATTATATATTAATTGTGGTTTGATTAAAAATAAAGCATGCCTTTAGCTCGGTCTTGTAATTCAAGCTGAAATTTCTAAAGCAAAATGAAGCTAATAAGACTGTGTTGGCTGTGTGGGTGAACATTCGGGGCTCTATTCTTTATTTACAGCAGGTTCAAATCTTGGAAACCCAACTGCTACATGCTAAAGTCTGCTAATCTCCCACACAGACTGGGAGAAAGCGTCGTATTTGCATCAGTGGATGGATGATCTGTGGTTTGAAGCAGGCAGCTGCTTGACCTCAAGACTTTGTGACCCTTGAATGATGCTCCAGGACAGTAAAAAAGCAGAGAAAACAATTAAACTCCTAAGTGAACTTCCAAATGCTGGGATTGTGAAGGTTAGCTCGAGTAAATTAAGATGCCCAATAGGGCCGTTTGAGTCTGTCACTGGAAATAATGATGAATATGACATACTGGAGTGAGCTGAGCCATTACTCACTGTAATGCCTCCATTACCACCTCAGGGACGGCCCCCTGGTTGGATAGGGATAGTATCACCAAAATTTATGCTTCTGTTTTTAAGACATATCTATTGGTGGACTCTGGAGACAAGGACGTTTAGAGCCTAAGTGATATTTTTAGTGGAAAGAAGAGAAATGTCTAGATTCGAACTCTGTCTTGAAGTGGAGGATGGTACAATTGACATTTTCCCAGATGTGTCCCCTAACATTAACAGGAAAAAAGGTTAAGTAAAGAAACAAATTGCACTTGGTTGTTGATTTTAATGGCATTTCCGCTAAGTTTTTAATGACTCGTGTTTTGCCACGAAGCCTCAGTGAGTCAGATAACTGTAGAAATGGCAGAGCGGCTACATGTTAATTAATTTCACTTCTTGCAACGGCTTCTTGCCTCCAGACCCACACAGCTGTCTCTGAGCCTTTACAGGGTGTGGGTTAATACGAGACATAATTGCTTCAAACCAAGGACGGGAAATCTATTTACAAATCTTAGAGAAGAAATTAAAATCCTTAGAAGGGTGAAAGCGGACGAAGAAGGTGAAGCGCCAGGTCACATCCTTCCAAAGTCTGTTCTGATCTCTGCGCAAACAAACTGAGAGTAGAGAGTCGTTGTTCTCTGTTTAGAAAAGAAACAGCAATTCAGCAGACTACAAGAACATCAGAATAAAACACAAATAAGAAAAAAAATCTAATAAAAGTTTGAAACTGAATGTAGTAGAGTAATTGAATTGAGTTGAATTAATAAAATGTATTTTGTTTTATATTTGAAACATATATATTTTTCTTGTGAGTCTAGTTTATTTTGTCCTTGACAATCTTTCATGTTCTTTCATTTTCAACATTGGAGTGCTGCTATTTATTTTTAAAGCGTTTGAAAATGTTAAAAGGGTGAATTATTTCCTTCCTCCTTGACAGGAACTATTAGTAAGTATTTGAGCTGTTCTAGACAGTCTGAGATTATTACGAACCCAACTTTAAAGACGTCAGAGGAAATATGAAAAGCAATATTTTTAAGTTTTCTCTCTTTTTTAGTTACATTTCAGATTAAATTCTTGAGAATGTCTCAAATGTACTAAAACCTGAAGTGGATGAGCAAGATGCTGACAAGATAAATAGTCTAATTAGAGCAAAACATTTATGGTGACTCTTCTCCTGCTTTGCCTGAAAGCTTACAAGCATGTTCTCAGCCCACCATCCTGATCCTGCTCTTCTAAACAATTTGTGTTTGTATCATTGTTACTTGTTTGCTTCCAGACTGACTCAGCATGTCAGGGTTGTTTTCATCAGGAACCTTGAAAATCCAATACGTTGGTTATCAAATCACATCACTCAAGGGCATCTGCCGGTCAGTGTATCTGGCGAATCGATCAGCTTATCAGTTCAGCTACTTTCATTTACTTCAAGCTTAACACATGTGAACTTCCTCAGGCTCCACGTTTGATTTTCCAGCCTGACACATGGGCCTCAGCACCTCATATGAGCCTTATCACATGCTTTCTGGTTTCATCTGCTTCTTTCAAATGTCACTGCTTCATTTTTTTTAAAGGGCTTGCTTATCGTACATTAGAATTTCCAAAAAGAACTGTGATTCATGCCATACAGTATATAATCAACAGTTTATATTCACTGCCATTCAGAGGTTTTTTTATATTCATCAAGGCTGTATATATTTGGTCAAAAATACAGAAAAAAGGTCATATTTAATACAATTTCTAATATTGGTTTCCTATTTTAAAATACTTGAAAATATAATTTATTTCTGTGACGTAGAACTGAATTTTCTTCAGCCATTATTCCAGTCTTCAGTGTCACATGATCATTCTAATATGCTGATTTATTATCAGTGTTTTTTGCAAGCTGTGATACTTTTTTCTTAGATTCTTTGATGAATTAATATAATATTTAAAATATAATTATTTTCTAACAATATAAATATGTACTATCCTTTTTTATCTATTTAACAAATCCTCGCTGAATAAAAAACTCTTTTGAGTCTTTTAAAAACATTATACACAGGTCTACATTTGATCATAATTCATGCATCCTCATAGAATAAAAGTTATGATTTCTTTCAAATAAATAAATGGCAGATTTATTCTTGTTCGCAGAAAAACCTTTATTCTTTATGAAAGAATCGTATGCACTCCAACAAAATTATACTGACAACAACTTCCAGCCCCAAAGGCCTTTTCTCCAGTGATCTCTTTTCAAAAAATCAAAGTGTGCCCATGCATTTTTCATACGCGTATGTTAAAGTTCCTTGCTCGAAGATGACTTTCCTCAGAACAGCATGCCAGACACAATGAAGAACATGAAGACAAGCCACACCTTCTCTCTGGCTCAATTGTGCTCTTGCTCTTTTGCACCTCATTGGCTCAGCACGTCTAGTCTCCCAGCATCACAAATGATGGTAATTGTACTTGAATCCACAATATGAGATAACTTGCACACTTGCTATCTTTGGGTACATTAAGCGTCCTTTTGCTTTGTTTGAATATAATCCCTGATTCAATTTTTCGACTCCCCCAGCATTCGAGAAGCTAATATAATCTCTCTCTTGCTCTCTCTCTACTTTCATGCATGCCCGCGGACACAACTCAGCAGGTGAGTGCATTTTTACCCTTATTACGAATGCAACTTTCATACATCGTCTTTTCAGAACTTTCTAATCTACTAGTTTCCATAATACGAATGTCAGAATGTCAAACTGCCCTGTTATTTAAACATCCACATGCTACATTTCCCATTTTTTTTATGCCGCCATTTGTACTTCGGCCGTCTACACGACAGCGAGGTTTAAATACGCTGTATATAATGCCACATCAAGGGCAAACTAATCAAATGATCGCCACAGGGCCTGTGCGTTTCTGTGCCTATGCTTTTCTGAAGAATCCAGATTCAGCCCTCTATAAAATTACTTCCCTTAAACCACAAATCATTGCCTCACCTTCAGCTGGCAGCTCGCAGCTATCGCTGACAGCTGAGGACAACACTGGAAGCGTTCCTAACTGGAAACTAAACTCCGGGCCCCATGCACATAATCAACATGCGAGCAAGATGAGGCCTGCTTTGTAAAGAAAACTTTGCATCGGCATGTATGGACGTCTCGGTTTTATTTTTCTGTCCTTGACAGTCTATCTTTCGCTCTCTATCTGTGACTTTTACAGATTTCTATTAAAATTTCATGAATAAAACTACCGGTCATACAACTGCTAAGCTCTCTGAGACAGAGCGAGAATAATACAGTGTTAAATCCACTGGAAATGTGCACAAGATCATATTTATCGTGCTATGAGACTTGAAGGGTGATATTTAAAAAAAAAACTAGAAAGAATCAAGGCTTGTGGCATATTTCCGAAGCCGTGCACCTGTAACGCCACTGTACTGCAAAGTACCATCTGCCAGTCAGCTCACAGAATAAACATTTATTGAATAACAGCTAAATACGGAGACAGGGCAGAGCTGGGTAATTACGAATCAGAGGTAATGGGAGTGACTAAATGGATTTGTAACTATGTTTGCTTTCTTGCGCTAAACCTTGGGATTGTTAATGGCTTTTTTCTTCTGCTTTTTTTAAACGGGCAAACAAAACAAGGGCTGCGTGTGACCAAAACTCCAGGTACTCTAGTGGTTTCATGTGCAGTGACTTTTGAGAATGAAGTCATTTTCGTATTTGAACAATAGATTTTTGTCAGGAAATTTGTATCATTAACATCCAATAAACAACATACTGTGAAGATAATAGTTTATGATTTAGAACCATCATCGCAGTGTGTTGTTTATTAGCTGTTAATGATTTCACAATATGGAAATAGACCGCCACCATTCAGAGAGTTCATTGCGGTAATGAGCGTTTTATTTTAGCTTATCAGTGCCTTATCACCTCTGTATGACATTTAGGCTTCATTATGCACTAATAGAGTGCAATAGTTGTCTCACTACATGACACTCTGGAATGCTTGATTGATTTTGATCATGGCATTCATCTATTTATTTTCCAAACAACTTGTCCTGTGTAGAGCTGCTACCATTATTTAGCTTATAATATATCAAAAATAACTGATATAGGTTTTGTCAAATATAGGGATCGTTGTGATTAGAAAGCTTGAAACCCCACTCATATAAGCAATTCATAAGCTAAATTTACATTTAATTGTGATGGTTTTATGCTGTATGTAGCAATACTATGGCACTCAAAAGATTATTCTAGTTGTTTGCTCAGTTTACTTGAATAAAATAAGCGAAAACAACACAAATCTTTAGTTTTTTACTCAGTTGTCATTTGCACTCCATTTTATTGTGTTAAATGAAATCTCATTTGTAAAAGTTAACTTAAACCATTTTTGTTGGGCTTGCACAAATCATTTATGTTGCACTGATTGAAACTGGGCAGTGGATTTCTAGTTCCCAGCATGCTTTGCATATGGATAGATCATGAGAATGTTGAAATGAAATGCTTACTGTTTCATCTGTTTTTACATTAAATTAGCATGAATTTTACATTTTAACTTATTTTAAGTTCAAATAAATCGGTTCAAATACGTGGTAAAAGGTGTCATAATTGTATTAAGTTAGATCAACAAGCTATATTTTAAGTGTATTATGATATTATAGATATATTCTGCATGCCATTTCTTTTTTCAGTAGAGTAGTAGTAATATTATAGAGCTAATTCGTAAATAATAGCTCAATTAACGGTAATGTAACGTAAAAAAGTTTCAGAAATATAATTTCATATCACTACATCGGTTACATTAAGGATCAAATGAAATAGAAATAGGACATTAAAGTCACAAAATACAGTGCATAATGGACCTCATTTACAAAACAAACTACAAGCTAAAACAACTACGGTTGTTTTTTTGCAAAATTTTTTGATCTAATTTATCAATATTGAATATCTTATGTCTCAGCTCATGTACGCAAGATTTTGGGTTACCTGAACTTGCACGCAGCATAGTAAATCTGGTGGAGAATTGTATAATGTCAGGGTATTGTTCATTTAGATTATTTTCCTGACAGACAACAGAAGCTCATTAGTCAATCGTTAACCAGTAAGATTAAAATGTCAAATTAAAAATAAAACTAAATTTAAATAGATGGATACCTGTTACCCATTAAAAATTCCACAATTAATAATTAAAAGATTAACAAAAGAAAACTTTTATATTACACTGTCCGTATTAAAAGGCCTACTGTAAAATCAGCATGCATCGACCAAACAAACATTGGCCTCTCGCATATTATCCATTGTGCTGAAAATGACCTCACAGGACTTGAGGACTTATTAATATTACTGTAACACTGTTGCAGTGTTCATCTTGTTGCTAGGTTAATTGTTTTGTAGTGCAGACTGCAGTTGACTGCAGTTGTATGAATGTCAATGCAGGCATTGGTTGTGTGTGTATCCATGATGTATAGAGGCACATAATGCTGTGTTGCAGATGGAAGACATATGAAACAGGCATTTGGGTTAAGTGTGTAGGCTGTAATAAAGTGTGGAGGTGAGACCCATGCGCTCCTATTTTGAAATAACCTCCCCTGCCTGGACATCTTGACATTTCTATTGGCGAGAGGGAGAGGGCAGCTGCAGAAGTGGCACTGGGGGCCGCAGATCATGTTTATTATTTCCCGGGAAGTGATTTCTTCTCCCTGCCGCTTCTGGAGAGTAAACCACACATCACTTACTGTCAGCGCTCCAGCCTCCATCACCCCTCTCCCTCTGTTTATTTATTCAGCCTTCTTTACCCGCTCCATCCGTGATGTTTGGAACGATCCCACAGAGAGTTTCCCCTCCGTCGCTTTTAATTGAGGCCGCAGGTAAGGGCGCGCGCACAAACAGGAGGTGACGCGCAATCTTCCTGGTGAAATGGGCCTGTGTCCGGGTGTGAGAAGTGTTTGTGCTCACATAATCTGTAGTTTACTGCTTCATCTCTATCTGTCTGACGGTCTGTCTCTTGTTCTGTTACTCTCTATATTTTACTGTATCTTCTTATGTGTCTATATGTATGTCTGCCTATCTGTATGAGTCTGTCTATCTGTCCGTCTGTTGTGTTCTATCGTTATATATAGTGGTGGGTGATGTTCCAGCCCAACTCATGGCAATTCAGACATATTTTCCGAAGTGGCTAATTTGTGCTAAGTCATACGACCTCACTCATGTAAATTTAGATGATTATTTGCTAAATCGTATGTATACGACTTGCAAATTTGTATCAATTCGTACAAATGATCTGTACCTATCTATCTATCTATCTATCTATCTATCTATCTATCTATCTATCTATCTATCTATCTATCTATCTATCTATCT
>JAUCMS010000048.1:7816798-7834663 GCA_032357445.1 Enteromius radiatus
GGGGGGGGGGGGGGGGGGGTTGGTGAATTTGCACAGCTTGCCGACTGCTTGTCTTGGATTAAGTTCAACAGAGGATTGATTGCATTCTAGTGAAGTTTAGTGCAGATTGTCATGCCAGATTGGTACCTTGTTCCGTAGGATCAATGTGAAATTTGTTTGGAGATTAGATTTCGTTTTTCTGAAGAGTATCACAACAGTCCCACCAGGTATTTTTCATTGCAGGGCCTCTCTTTTCATCAGTGTGTTCCTATTATCACCAGCCCAAACATCCAGGGCTCAATGTGAGCTTTATCTACAGCTGATGTTTACTTCAGCTAGGCTTAGACAACTTTGTGTACTTTTCTGTCTTCTCCAATGAATTCATCTAGAAGTATTAGTCTCTCTGTTTTCATTTAACCAACATTATTCCCAACTTATTAAAATATTAATGAGGGTGAAACTAAGATAGATGCTGTTCAGACATAACCACTGCTACCACGTATAACAACTCGCTAGTGACTGCCCACTTGAATCAAATGAAATGACAAATCGCTTATGGAGCTTTTCTCAACACATTTGCTAAGAAGAATAGATGACAGTGCTCTAGCTAGTGTCATTATTATAAATATTCCCTTTTCGCTCAGGCTGACAAACCTAATGGGGAATGAGAATCAATATTTCTGTGAAATGTCAGCTTTGACTTGTCTTTGTGAGATGCTCTGACTATTTGTCTTGTAGATTGCATAAACAAAAGAGGAGTGAGTGATGTGTGTTGCATGTTCAATATGGATTTTAATGGTTTCTTTATGGAAACAAGAAGAATCTTTAATTGATATGTTGGGAATAATGCAAGCAGCACATTTCAGTGGATTTTCTTTGTGCTTTTTGAAAGTGACTGTCAGAATGTGCTTGGTTTTTGACAATCGTTCTTGACAAAATACCGTAATAATGAGGTTTTTTTTCCGCTCCCTTATTTTGTGATGAAATGACGGGCAGCGCATGAACAGAAGGGAAAAGATGCCGACGATGAAATTCTGTCCTTCTGTTTATATCAGCTTAACCCAAATCACACTATGGTTGTTTTGAATAAATGAAGCACCTGGAGCAAAACGATAAGAAGATGATTAATCTTCAGGGAAACTTTAGAGGGAAAATATTTTTAAATGAAAGAAAAATTGCTGCGTGAACTACTTTTCTTGCTGAGTAATGTCTCCGGAGACAAGTTCAACAGCAGAATCGGAAATTTCCTCCATCTCTAATTGAAAAGATCCTCAACACTCCTCAGTACTGTATCCAAATAAACTCTGCCTTCATCTTTCTGTTTCTAAAATCATTATTCAGCTTCCATAATAGACCACCCACCCTTTACACACCCTTTATTTATACTCATTTTTTTCCCCATAACCCTGCCCTTGTTTTCATGTTGTCAAGATTTGCCTTCCTCTGCAATTTCCCTGTCGTTATTCAGCCGCGTTGCATAAAACCAATTTCTGGTGCGGCGTGCGAGGGGATTGTAGTGATAATGAAAAAGAGACTGGCTGAGGTGAATGTTAAAACGAGATAAGCGCAGACATGGAGAGTGTGTGAATGCCCTGTTGGCAGGAAGGCCAGCGTCAACCCCCTTCCCACGACTCTTTGTTCCTCCCACATGTTGAGAACAACAGCAGGGTAATTGGATGCTGATAAAGTCTGTGACATAAGTGTGATGCACATATTACAAGCATGAAGACACCCATAGTGGCAGGGCTGAATGGTCAATACAATAGAAGCCTGTTATAGCTTAGAAACACATTAGGTGACAGAAAATGTGTTACCACGCTGTATTGCACATTTGCATTTGAATTTGATGCAGGTTGGGTTATTGCGGGAGTACCTAGAGGAAAATATTATTGGTTAGTGGTTGCTCTTTCATAGCTTGGGAGACTTAAAGTCATGAAAATTCACTCTGTCTGTTATCTAAATGCTTGTTATTGATCTTACTGTGATAAATTCATTCATTCATGCATATAATGACCTGGTAATTTGTCATTTTTTAACAACTTGATCTTGTTTTTAACAAATTGAATGAAAACATCCTGCAAAGTTTTAAATCTGAAAGTGCACCGTAAGTGCAAGAATCAACTCTGAATTGAAACAAGTCGCCCCAAGCCGATTCATGTTGATGTCAAGCATATTGTCCGCCTACTTGGTCTTTTTGCATTGGTCTCAATGAAAATGCTAATTCATTCTTTGCCACTAGGTGCAAAAAAAAAAAAGCATGTATGGGCATGTATGTATATGTTGAACCTTTGATAACCCATAAAAGGGGCACTGTAAACTTCCATATATCTGTTGCAATGTTTTAGTGCAGTTACCAAAATCTCAAAAATCCTTCCATACATTATAAAATGTATAAACGTATAAAACAAAACTCTTCAGGTGTGTTTGATTAGGGTTAACTCCTGTAAACTCTACAGGACATCGGCCCTCCAGGACCGAGTTTGGACTGCCCTGGTTTAGACTTTCTTGTTTGAAACACAGACATAAATACATTGCACTGAAAAGATGTTCTTTTATGTTCCACAGAAGAAAAGGATTGTACAGGTTAACATATCTATACACAGATATTTAATATGGAAATTATATTTGTAATACCACATTCACTTATTTTGACACAGCAATGGTAGAGAAGATGCATTTGAGACTGCGGCCTTTTACTCTAAAAAGCAGTAGATTTAAGCAAGTCTCATTTTCTCTCTATTAAATCCTGTTTCTGTCTGGGAGAAACAATTGAGACATTAAAGAGGTGTCATTTGAGACATTTCTTTCCTCCAGGTAATGAGCGTTTCTGTGCTCTTGGGTTCTGTGCTCAGTCTGTCCTTACATCTTGTGAAGAATATCAGTATTCACAGGGCCTATTCATAGTGGATTATTCAGGTGCTCAAATAGAATGGAAAATAATGAGTGTCGTCTTTGTACGGTGTGACAAAAGTCTCAGCCTGTCAGCGAGCGTTAATCTCAGGGTTCCTCTTTATCTCGTCTCTGGCTTCAGGTCTGCGGCGATACGGTGCTTTAGCGACGAAGGTCACGCAAATGACACATGGATGACGTGTCTGATCATTTGCGGCACAATGGTCTGCGTGCCGGATGAGGCTCGTCTTCCTTGGGTAATGTGCAAGGGGAGAGGTGAGCAAGATAAGGGCCGTCAGAGCCAGAGTCCATCTGCGAATTTTCGCACGGCTGTCAGATGGATTGCCTAGGTATGGCCCCTCCAGATGGCACAGATGGGTCTCTTCATCTCTCCTCTTCTATACTCGAGGCACTCCTAAATATAGCACCAGCTCCCTGATCTCTCCAGATGACCCTGTCTCTCCTGCCTGTTTCAACTCATCCGCACCTATGGCCCAGATCTGTACAGGTGTACGAGTGCTACATCATTTCCTGTTTGCTCTTAATTACAGGCTCTAATTAGCAGCCCAGATACAAGAGCATTCTCGTCTCTATCGGCTCCAGAGGAACGAACCCTTCGTGTTCGTGTCCCAGGTCTGGCAGGGATTGTGGGTGGAGGGAGTGAATAACCAGCGCTTTCTCCACCTTCAATACCACGACTGAGGTGAGGCCCTTGAGAAAGGCACCGTTCCCTCAACTGCTCCCCGGGTGCCACAGCGTTAGCTGCCCACTGCTCCGGGTGTGTGTTCACGGTGTGTTTGTGTGTGTGGTTGTTCACTTCTCACTGCTGTGTGTGTGCACTTAGATGGGTTAAATGCAGAGCACAAATTTCTAGTATAGGAAACGTCCTTTCCTTTCCTTTCCTTTCCTAATTAGAGGAGATTTCCATCCTTCCTGTTATCACGGAGAAATGGAGCCATGGGAATGCAAGAGAAGAACGCAGCAGAAACCGAACGAAAGAGCAGGGCTTTTGGGCTTTTTCTATTCTTATACCGTGACACAAGGGACTGTTCGACTTTTCCGTGACTTGGATTTGCATAAAAGAGAAGCTCCATGAGAATACCCTGAATGCACAAACACATCAATCAAATCCAAACAATCCACTTCAAGCTCTGCTATTGTAAACTCTGATAGGTTCAGAGTAGTACTAACTTGCTTGGCATTGGGAAAGAAAGAGAGCGAGTGCAGTTGGTGACCACTCTATATCAGATCAGTATTGTCATCTGCTGTCCTTCATGTAGGGAGAGCTTGAGGCATGTGTGACCCACATAAGCAGTGATGTGCATAGAAGTGAATGCCACACACTGCACTGAGACTGTCAGTTGAGAAATTTCTCACTGTGGCATTTGTTTTAGCTTGGCATCTGTAGTGTGGCATCTTTTGTAGTGGTATATCTGGATGTGGGGAGTTGCACTGAGTTAAGTGTAGTTGGATTTTATTTTGCACTGAAAAGCTTGAGCAGTTCAGTATTAGGGTTGTTTCTGGAACTTTATGTGTTCAAAATTAATAATAAATAATAGTTATTAGCAAGTTTGAATATTTGTTTAAAAGTTTAGGGTCGGTACAATTATTTAAAAAAGCTATTATATATATATATATATATATATATATATATATATATGTGTGTGTGTGTGTGTGTGTATATATGTATAATATATAATAATAATATAATATAATGCAGTGGGCATGTATAATATATGTATAATATTTGATATAATATTTGATGCTCAAATGGATTTATTTGGTTAAAAATACAGTAAAATCTGAAATAGTGTAAAAAATTATTACAATTTAAAATAACTGTGATACTAAAGCTGAAGTTTTTAGTGGCCATTACACCAGTATTCAGTGACAAATGATTATTCAGAAATCATTCTAATATTATGCGGATTTGATTTGATTATTTAAATTTTTTTTTCAGTTTTGAAGAACCTTAAACCACAAAACCAGTCTTAAGTCACGTGGGTATATTAGTAGCAATAGCCAACAATCCGTTGTACAGTATGGCTCAAAATTATAAATTTTTGTTTTATGTCAAAAGTCATTAGGACATTAAGTAAAGATTATGTTCCATTAAGATATTTTTCAAATTTCCTACTGTAAATATATCAAAACTTATAATCATTACATAAGTCATTATAATCATTACATGGGACGCAAGCAGAAAACTGCTGCTGCAGTACAGAAAGAAAGGCCGTGTTAGAGAACAGAGAAAAAGCCTGTTCTCCCATTAGCTTTGAGGGCATCAGAGATGATTAAAGAAGCGCTGCTGGACGCATGCCTACTAAAAGAGCTGAGCACATGGACATCACACGCAATCTTATCTTACTTTATGTTTTGTTTGTTTATGGTTTTTTAGCCTTTTTTTGATAGGATAGTGGCAAAGATTTAGGATATGAACCTTGTGAAGACCCACTACACCACGGCTCTGACTCTTTCCTTTTCTTTACTTTGTTTCTCTCACTCAGATCTGAAAAGGTGACTCATATCACCTGCAAATTAAGCTTGTTTATTTATGAGGTGTCACCTCAATTATTCCAATTTTTGTATTGCTGTAAACAGGAAATCAGATACAGAGCAGCGCAGGAGAGCAGGAGCCCTTTTTTTAAACTCAGACATAGCTGGAGGGGTTTTCTGCTAATTCTCTGTTAATGTGACACAGCATGCATTTCCAGATTAATTAACCATCCGCCTGCCCTCAGAGTGCTGATACAGTGACTAGTATCAGTATGTCTCTCTTAGGCCATGTACACACGCTGCAGCTAAATACAATTGTCACTCCTCTGCTGAATCCTAAATCCCACTCCAAACGTTAGCTTCAGTTGTTTACAGGAGTGATAATACCACTGTCACGACGGGGTGCGGAGAGTGAGAGGCATTGAGATGACCAGAGACGTCGAGTGGGCAAACGTGTACATTTAATTAACAAAACTGAGAACAATGAAAGAAACACTGAGAAACAAAACATTTGAACAGTACAAATACGTGCACAAACAACGACCGACAAGGGAGAACTCAAAAGACACGGTTTAAATACATGATCAAAAACTACTAAAGACTAAGACAGGAAATCCAAGGGCAAAACACCTGAGAAATCTAAATGAAACCAAAACAGGAAGACTAAACATGAAACAAGACCAGACAGACAACGTTACAACCACATACATTTCTAGATTTGCAAAAAAATCAGGTAGTGACAACTGTATTTACATTAATCCACATGGTGTGTAGAACCATGCTGAGGTCCCTGACAACTTGTCTGAGGTGCAGTGCTAAAAAAATCACAGAAACTTACAAGGTACAGTATGTGAGGTATAAGCCTTGATTCTGTCACAGATGTTGTGTCTCCACTGCGGTTTCTCTCACCAACCTTTACATAAATCAACATTTGTCAAACATAAAATAAACATTGAATTCATTAAAAGAACCAGAAGAAGAAAATCAGTTTCTAAAGACTGGAGTATGGATGTAATATGAATTGTATTATGCTATATTAGCATTAGATTTAATGTAGTATTATGATTATGTGCATCAAATATGTTAAGGTCAAACCTTAGACAGTTAATTTGCATGAAAAAATATAGTCGCTAAAGCGTTAATGTTGACAGCCCTAGTATATATAATATATGCATGCATGTGTGTGCATTTATATACACATAATAAATATACATATTACACACACACATTATGTAAACACAAACTTTTTATTTGGGATGCGATTAATCGTGATTAATCTTTTGACAGAACTATAATTTGATTGTACTTCAAATTCCAATTTCACTGCTCTGTTGAACTGCTGCAATCTCACAGCAAGAGAAAATAGGATTGATAGATACTATAATCTTAATATTGACTGTGGTCTGTACAAATGCAAATTTGGATGTACTGTCCCTTTAAGGTCTTTTTTGTATTTGGGACACAAAACTAGGCTTCCTGTATCCCCCTGTTCGCTCATAACATATGGGCAGGTTGGAAGCGCTGGGATAATTGACATAATTTCCCTTTATTCTGAACCTGTCTGTTGTGCTCTGTGTAAAAAGCTGCAAGCATTTTAATCAACACTGACCCTGAATGACACAGCGACTGCGCATTTACACGCCAACGTCTGCATCTGACTGACAGTCGTGTTTATGCGAGGGATTACATGCGTGGGGTAGACGGTCGGGCCCGGTGCCAACGCAAATTGGATTATGGCGAGCAATATTCTGGAAACATTTTATTATCCGAGGGCTTTTAGTGTAATGTGATTACTTTGTAATGCACTTTTGTTTTATAGACTGCTTCAGCACATTGCAGCTCTGGCTTTATTAAGCGTGAATTTATTCTGTAGTACACATCATCAGGTTGTCACCTGTTGCCTTCACAGCACTCTGAGAGCGTTTCCGCGATCCCTATTTAAATTCAATCCTCATCGTTCGCCGTGGACGAATTGAAATTGTTGTGCTTTTTGTAAAACTTTCCTGATGGTAGACTACAGACAGCGGCATTAATTTGAGCCGAGAGTTTGAGGTGTCTTCCTGTGCTGAGGAGTTACGGGTGTCTAGATTGAGGGCGATGTGTGCGAGGCCTCATTAACCTGTCGTCACGTCTGCGTCTAGGCAAGGTCCCTCTTTAGGTCAGACTCATTTGCCTGCATCTGATTAAAGACACTTTCATTACCTGAGAGGAGCACAAAGGGCACATCCCAAATGATCCCAGATCAGCCACAATGGCTCGGTTTTGCAACAGAGCACTATTTGAATAGGTCTGACTTTTTTTGTTTAGCGTGATTGTAATTATTCCTCAGACTCCCACTATTTTACTTCGCTCCATGTCACGACTTCCACCCACGCTGCAGTATTGGATATTGGCTCATGCAGTTGTTGCATGTGTTGTCTAAAGCGGTAGACGGGCAGAACGAGAACTAATGGGCGGCTGTGGCTTTCTATTAGTGACAGGTGAGGATATGCATGCTGGCTTCAGCAGACAGGAGATTGCCCGTGGTGCAATTACCATGCAGCTTGGCAGACAGACAGGCCAGCAGCATTATGAGTGCAGTCAGTGTGGCAGAATGTGTCACCCCACTGCCATCTCTGCATATCCCAAAACACGTCAATCTGTCCTTCTGGTTTTGTGTATTGTCCAAGCTTTTCCATGTTTAAACACTACTATCCCACATGTATTTAAAGACCCTATTAAATTACTGAAGTGCTTCTGGTTGCAAGAGTCATGTTTGAAACAGTGGGAGAAGGTACTATTACATTGCAGGAGATTTTTATTTTAATCTAATAATATAATATAAAACCAACAATTCTGTTGTGTCACTTCCACCATGCTGAACCATTTAGGCCCTAATTATTTGTATTTATTTTTATTAAGTTTAGTATACTTATGTACCAGTGAAACAACAGTCTAAAATGAGATCAAATAAGACACTGGAAGAAAAAATGAAATAAATATGGTTAATCATGCTCAAATTTGATGAAAATTTGATGATTTTTGGTGCGTTTAAGATGATGTTGATATTTTGTATTGTTTATATACTATTATAGTATTTACTTTTGACTAGCATTTCGTTTTTTATATATATTTTTTTTCGTTGCCTTTTGTATTTTTTATACTTTTTTAAATTTCAGTTTTAGTTTAAGTCATTATTAAACTTTAACTGAAGCATTCTATTTCAGTTACTTGCCAGGGAAACATCTCAAAGCAACACTTTTTCTGTTTTTTAAATCATATTTATATTTTATTTTACCTTAATTAATAAAACAGCATAAAAATTAACAATAACAACTAAAAATATATAAATAATAATAAATATAATAATATAGTAATATAATTATAATAAAATCATATAATTTACTCAATCTGTTGTCATTTTGAACCAACATTCTTTCTTCAGTAGAACAAAAAAAAAGAGATTTATCAGAATGTTCATGTTGCTCTTTATCATAGGCTGACGATTAGCTAACAATACTGTACTTAATAACTACTACTAACTGACTAAAAATACTACAGTAGAAATCTGAAATGCTGGCTATGGAATTAGTCCTAGCAAGACAATGGAGTCTACTGTAATGTCCATCCCAGAATAATATTAAATCATTTGGAAATTGTAGAAATGTGTTTTGTAACCGCTCTCTTTCTTCTTATCTCTCATAACATTAAGGTGATGAATGTGAGCCTGTCTGAGGGTGATGTGGTCAGATTCGAAGACCTGGGCGGCCGGGAGCCTTCCATGCTGGCCAACGAGTCCATCTTACTGAAAGGCCTGGTGGTACGCAGCTGGAGCAACCAAATCTCCATCCATTTCCGCAGCCGTCAGCCGCAGTCCAGCTCCTTGCTGCTGCGTTACCAAGGTGAGCCATCCTACACGTCAACCTCTAAACATCTGCTTCATCTACTTCTTGCTAATTGCGCTTGTGCCAGTGTCTCCGGCTGGCACGGATCCAGCACTCTAGACAAACCTGTTTATGAGTGTACACTTACTGATTAGATTGGCACGAACGATTAGGACTCTGGGAGTAGGGAGCTCTCAATCATTGCTTTCTATTAGGAGAGAGTCTCTGTGCACTGAAGGGGAAACACTCCTTGTTATCTCTTGTCAACATAATATGCTCATGTTAGCCTGAAAATGACAGCTGCTGTCAATAGTCCGCATAATTACATCAGAGAATGACTTGGATAATTCTCTGCTAATAGTCTTTTAACAGAGTCATCAAGGGGAGATCGGCACAACAGAAAAGGTTACGGAGCGCTGATGTGCCCTGCCCCGCGCCAGCACCACTTTCTCGATTGCTACGCCGGGCGATAAAATGACAAATGACTGTATACAGGCAAATTCTTTTGTTTCTGTGAGCTAATGAACTGTGGCGGGTTTGCAGTGGAGTAATATAGTTTTTCTGCACATCTTTAATATGCCTTTTGAATAAGAAAGTCGTTTACACTCCACCCCCTCTTTCTGTCTCTCTCTCTCTCTGTCTTTATGAGTGTGTGGGGGGTAATCAGTGGTGTTCAGCTTTCTTAGAAAAGAAGCCGTACATTCCCTCTATTAGACTTACAGCAATCATCCGCAGCAGCCAGACAGCACACATTTCATAAAGGCTCTCTGTTTCTTTACAAAACTTCCAATTAATTGGCTCCGAAGGCCCTGCTCCCCCTGTTTTCGGTTCAATTTAATGTTCTCCAGCTGTTACGTTGGGTGGATGTGCACACGCAAGAGCAGCTAATTTTGCCACTGGGTTTACACATGCCTTGACATTGATATAATGGCAAGCAGGGAACGAAGGGAATCAAGCTGGGATCTAGTGTACTGTAAATGTATGGCTGTAGATTTAGGGATGAACAAAAAGTATATTATTACTATATTTCATCAACCTGTTATTATTTTGAACCCGTGTGGGTGCCTTTCTTCTCTAGCTGGATGACAAAATAATAAGTAGTTTAACAGAATGTTCATGCTGCTCTTTATCGGATAATAAAGGTAGATGATGATCAGAACCTTACCATATTCCTTTTCCCTCAAAACTCATGTATATTTATATAGCAAGATATTACATTCCACATATATATATATTTAAGCTTTAGTTTTTGTAATTTCACATTACGTTAGTAATAACTTTTTATTGGTCTTTTAAGTTTTAGTTTTTCCTTTTCATTTATTTACATTTTATTTTGACTACAGGTTTCAGTTACCAAAATATTTGAATAGTTAACAACACTGCAATGAAGCCAAATATTAAAAACAAACTGTATAAATAGTTTTGCATGTGTATTTTAATAGCATTTAAGAAATAAAGCATTTAAACCGTTTATTTTCACAGTAGTTATAATAATGACTAAAATTTTGGGCTCTTCACTCAAATATGTAGTATGACGGGATGTCTGTCATTTTTGTAGCTCGCCTTGAGTTCAGAATGAAGATACTGTGCAAGAGCTTTTATTTTCAAAATAAAAAAGTAATATAATTTTTGACTCTTTTATTCACTGTAAAAAGGTTGTGGATGAACACTTACATTCTTAAATATTCTTTTTAAACCTGATGAGATGAAAATCTCTTTTTTTTTTCTGAATCATGTTGCATTTTAATAACTCCCTACTGGTGTTAAAACCAAACCTACGGCCTTGTACTTCAACATACTGCGTTTATAGAGAGAATGACCCTCATTGAGCTACCAAATAAAATGATAATCCACTTGATTTTCTGCAATCATGGAGGTTAGATGCAGGTTCTGTTAGCATCTTTTATACTTAAGTTTTCCTTTTTACCTCACTTTCAGAAAACTACTTGTAATGGAATAACACTTGGATGTTTTTGTTCGAATATCAGTTCAGAAAATAAAAAAATATGGTGTTGTTGGACATGTCTAGAAAGAAAATTGGCTATGTTTCTACATGGATGAGCATGTATCTCCATTTGATTGCCTCAGCTTTTACCGAGGCTTTGTGTTGTGAGTATTAGAGTATAAACACATCAAACTCTTTTATAGTGCATTGGACTTTGATCTCTTGTCATGTGTCTATAGCAACGCTATTTTCTACTATACCTCTAACACACCAGTCCTGTCTAAACGTTCAAGCAAGCCGTATAGTTTGACGGATGACTTCTCTAAATGGGAACCTCCATCAGAGACATGCACATTAAAGATTTAGACCTCTCAATAATTCAGATCACAATGAAAGGACCCTCGCCGCCCCCCTTTGCGTCTGGATAAAGGTTAAACACAAACAAGCCAGGACTGATGGAGTGGAGTTAGAAATGGAGGCTGTTGGGGTCTGAATGGCCTTTCAACTGGTAATCGCCTCCTTCGACGCACCACTGCTCAAATGCCACAAGCTTCAGATGATGTCACCCTCATAAGACACTGCAGAGGAAGTCCATCTGCATGCGTATGCATGTGTTGCAGGTAAACTGATTTGGCAAATGCTTTAGCAAGGTATTATGAGCTGAGGATCTCAGTCCTGCCCCAGTAAGAGCTCAGTTGTGTAGTTGAGCCGTGATAAAGTCGGCTGATCTGGGCTGAGCCTAGCCGTGCATGGCGTGCTGCTGTGTGAGGTGATGGCTGAGGAAGCTGCTGTAACATCCTCCACCCTGCCGCTCGCCCCTCACAGAGGAGATTAACCCTGCAGGGTGAGGGATCACCTGCTGAGATACACGCTTTCACCCACTGACACACATCCTCAGTCCGAGCAGGGCTCCACTTCTCGCTTTTTTCATGTTACTTTCATTGCACTAAAATTCACACTCACCAAGTACCACATGCAAGTAAAAAAAGACTTTTGCGAGTAAAATGAAAGCATTGCTAGCCAGTTGACATCCTATTTATTTATTTAAGGCTTCAGTAAATTCATTGACCGTTGTGTTTTTTTATTGTGACACTTTAGAACTTCAATTACAGAGATATTCCTTAAACATCCAAAACAATAAGAAAAACAACATTTTTCACTGGGATTTCAAAGCTTTAGTTTTTTTACTCACTTAAAGGTGAATTTAGGACCTGACTGTATTTTAGATAGATAGATAGAAGATAGATTCTCACCAGGTCTACATTTATTTGATAAAAAATATTCTCTATAAGTATTTATTTTCTATTTTCTATTAAAGAAATAATTTAATATATATTTTGCATATAAATACATATTTAATTATTGCTTTAATATAGCAAAGTAGAATTGTCAGTGTCACATGATCCTTCAGAAGTCATTCTAATAAGCTAATTTGGGGCTCAAGAAACATTTGTTCCTCTTATTAATGTTAAAAGCATTTGTTCAGCTTAATATTTTTGTGTAAACAGTGTTATATTTTTTCACAATTCTTCAGTGAATGGAAAACAGCATTTGAATTAGAATTGATAACTTACTCTCTTACTGACAAAGAGGTTTTCCAAAGAAATATATAATTATACAAAAATAAGGTTATCTTTGTCAGATTTTAAAGACAAACTGCCAGAAAATACATTTAGGTCTGAGTAGGTCACATCTAGTTAAAGTTAAAGAGCTTTTCTTGAGGCGGCCGGTTGTAAATGGCAATGTCACACTAGCATTGGGTCAATATCTCTCAAACCCCTCGGGAGATCTGTACTCTCCAAATGGTCAAAGTTTATTATTTGCTGCTTGACCATAAAGTCTAAATCAAGGCATTTTATGATACAATCTTATACGCTGCGTAAGTCGTCCTTATTTGTCAGCAAGGTCTTCATGGAGGCACTGTGAATGCTGTCGCACGCTGACAGACTGGATTTCTATGATAGATGGGAATGTGGTAGTTTTATGTGTCTAGACATGCCCTGCCTTGACTCATTCACACACCTCTCTTTCCTCCTGACCCTGCCCGCTTGTGCGGCATTGTGCCGAGGCCCTGAATCCCTAACAATGTGGAGCTCGCTGCATCCGGATTTGATTTCAGTTCCGCCCTTGTGGTTTATAGAGCTCTAGATGAAAGTAAAACCGGTTCTAATAGATCTCTGGGTGAGCCTGACCGTGTTACAGGTGAGCTGTAAAACAAAATTAAACAATTCAAACTCTTCTGTGTCTATACGGTGTCATAGATCATGCAATTTCTTGAATTTTTCTGTTCTGGAAGACGATGGAGCTTTGATATTCCATTCCGTTTGATCCCTAGGTTCACCTTGTCTGGTGCAGAAAAAAAAAGAAAACATTTTCATTAGACAGGTGTGCAAGACAAGACAGATCTGATTATGGATGGACACACCGTCTCTGAGAGAATGGCTAATTAATTTCCACGTAATGAGCTGCCTCTTTTGAGAGGTTGACAGGCTAATGAATCCTGCTCTCTCATTACGGAGTTACGCCTAAATAAAAAAAAAAAACCTGGACTGACACTGTAAGAAGAGTCATGTCGGGTCGTTTCTAAGCATGGCTTTGAGAGCGAACAATGCTGCAGGTGTGAGCAAGGCCATGGAGATTGATAGATGAAAATAGGGCCATTCACGAAATAAGAGAAAGAGCAAAGCAGATTTTGCAATGAAAAGGCTCCACAATTAACCGTCAAACACTCTCTTTCCTCCGCTTCTCTGTGGGAAATTGCTTTAACATTTAAAGAGTCGGTGGGTCGACAGAAAGAAATGGTACCACGCTGCGTCCCATAGAATTGCACGTTTTCTCAGGAACTGAGCGTTATTTGAACAAGAGAGCTGTAATTCTTTCCTTTCTTGGTTTTAAAAGCACCATTATCGTTTCAACTTTATGTGACCTGCCACTCTGTACACAGTATGTCACCTTTCTCACCCGATTAGGGAGTTGTGTCATGCGTCTGTGACTGATTTGTAGACCTGAAACCTGCACGTCTTGGCGCAAGCGTTGCCCTTCTCAGTGATAAACGTCTGAATGGATCAGTGTCTTTGACGGCGGCGTTAAAAGACAGGCAAAGTTTCTGTAAAAAAGCTCTGACATTTAGTGGTGTCAGAGCGTTCGGCGGCTGAGGTGTCAGATCAGCTTAAGCAGATGCGCGGCTCAGGCTGTATTTCACCTTTATGCCTGGTTCACCTCTGCCTAAGGCCGTCTCATTTCTGCAACATTAATTTTCGTGCTCTCGAAACATTAATTTTCGTGTGTGACGGCCAATAATAAAAGGCCAAACCGCCCTCGTGTTCAAGTCTACGGCAGATTTGTGACTGAGGAGTTATCTCATTTCCCTCTATTGTTCTTCTTCAACCCTAGTATATAATCACTTTGTCTTTTAACTTATCAGTATTCAAGTCAGCAGGTGTTTGCCTTCTATTTTGCACTGATAATTTGACTTATTTTTGAGTGGAACGTGATATTTAATAAGGAATAACTTGAAAAGAGAACAGTGTAGAAGTGAAGGGTTGAAAACTAAAGGGCAGTTCACATGTTACAGTTTACCAAGGTATGAAAAGTCATTATCAATCAGAGCCAGTGATTTCCCATGACATGAGCAAAATGGATGCAAATAAGCAACAAACAGCTTAGTAATTTTCTGCCTAGTAATGTGTTACACTAATGACAAATAACATGAAGAAATTTTTCCACAATAGTTTATGTATTTATTTATTTTAAATAATTAAATTAAATAAATTGTAAAAAAATTAAATTAATATAATTATTTATTTATTTATTATTTATTTATTTATTGGAAACTGAAAGTTTTAAGGTAAGTGGTTGCAGACAGTTTATTGTAGCTACAATTAAAAAAAAATATTAAACAAAAACTACATTTGTTCATTTAAATGTAGCTAAAACTGCTTACCTAGTAAATTCAATTTAGAATTTTTTTGTCAGTGTACTTTTTTATTAAAGTTCAGCATTTTAAGCTATTTATTTATATGAAAAATGTATTTATTGATTTTGTTTTATATTTTGGTAACTTTAGTATAGTGACCAATTCTCACTATTAATTAGTTGCTTATTAACATGCCTATAATTACTTTATTGGCTGTTTATTAGTACATATTCTGTGTGACCATAATAACAGCTATTAACAACTGCATAGTAAGAGCATATTTGGAGTTTATTTAGGCAGAGGTCATAGTTAATGGTTTGTTAATATTGAGAATTGGACCTTAAAATAAAGTGTGCCCTATATCTTATTAAAAATTATTTATTATTTTACACACACACACACACACACACACACACACATGTATATATTGTCACACTGTCCCGTGATCCTGTGTTTGTTTATCTGTCCTTGTGCCTTTCTGTTGTGTTTTCATGCCTTTCTATCTCGTGTCTAATCATCTGTAACCCCGCCCTTGTAATCAATGTGTATTCTCTGCCAGCTGTCTTCTCCAGGTGTCTTGAGTTTAGTCTCATTTGTCTGCGTCTTTAAATTCCACGCCCTGTGTATTGTTCAGTGTCAGTTGTTAATGTGTCATGTCTGCCTGTTGGTCTGTCTGCATAGGTTTCGCGTATTCGTCAGCATTCTTGTCTCTTGGAATAAATGTTCACGTTCTCATTGAATCCTCTGGCTCCGAGTCCCTTGTTCTCCGCTGAGAAGCACAACCGCGACATCACCAAAACCAGCAAACGTTACAGAACAACTGACCGCAGTAAGAGATGGCGTTCGCTTCCGCGAATGCGTGCATCTCAGCGGACTACAGTTTGCGTCCGCAACCCCAGAGGCGGCCGAGGTTGGTGTTAATTCCCCGTGCCGTCAACCCCTGACGCGTAGATCGATCTGCCATTACGGCCCCGTGCGCTGTCATTTCCTGATGCGGACATCTCATGGCCTGAGCCTTTTGAACCCATCCATGAATGCTGAATTATCATGGCCTGAGTATTTTGCACCAGAGAATGACTGAGTTACCAGAGTCGCCTCCAGTGCGCCCTCCAGAGTCGCCCTCCAGAGTCGCCCGCACCTCCAGTGCGCCCTCCTGAGTCGACTGCATCTCCTGAGCGCCCTCCTGAGCAATGTCCAGATCCTGCACCTCCTGAGCACCTTCTGGGTCCGGAACCTCCTGAGCGCCCTCCTGGATGTCCTCCTGAGCGCCCTCCTGGACGTCCTCCAGACCCTGTGCCTCCTGAGCGCCCTCCAGGGCATCCTCCAGATCCTGCACCTCCTGAACGCCCACCAGATCCTGCACCTCCTGAGCACCTTCTGGGTCCGGAACCTCCTGAGCCCCCTCCTGGACGTCCTCCAGACCCTGAGCCTCCTGAGCCCCCTCCAGGGCGTCCTCCAGATCCTGCACCTCCTGAACGTCCTTCACCTCCTGCACCTCCTGAACGCCCACCAGATTCTGCACCTCCTGAGCGCCCTCCTGGGCGTCCTCCAGATTCTGCACCTCCTGAGCACCCCCCGGGGAGCTCCTCCAAGAAATTTTTTTTTTTCCCCTTCCAGTAAGGGGTGGTTCCTGGAAGGGGTGGGCGGGATGGGGATTTATGTTTGGACGCTTTATGAACTGCCACGGCCGGTGCCTGAGCTACCATGGCCTGCTAAAGTACTTGATCCTGTCCCGCCAAAGACTGTCCAGCCATGTTGGCCTGCTAAGGCTCCTGATCCGGCTCCTCCTGTGACTGTCCAGCCGTGTTGGCCTGCTAAGGCTCCTGATCCGGCTCCTCCTGTGACTGTCCAGCCGTGTTGGCCTGCTAAGGCTCCTGATCCGCCCTGGAGGCAGGTTATGCTCCTGGTTCCCGGTCCTGCGTCCAGAGCGCCCAGCCCTCCCTCCCATATGGACTTTTGGAGCGTCTGGAATCCACCCTTAACGGGGGGGGCTCTGTCACACTGTCCCGTGATCCTGTGTTTGTTTATCTGTCCTTGTGCCTTTCTGTTGTGTTTTCATGCCTGTCTATCTCATGTCTAATTATCTGTAACCCCGCCCTTGTAATCAATGTGTATCCTCTGCCAGCTGTCTTCTCCAGGTGTCTTGAGTTTAGTCTCATTTGTCTGCGTCTTTAAATTCCACGCCCTGTGTATTGTTCAGTGTCAGTTGTTAATGTGTCATGTCTGCCTGTTGGTCTGTCTGCATAGGTTTCGCGTATTCGTCAGCATTCTTGTCTCTTGGAATAAATGTTCACGTTCTCATTGAATCCTCTGGCTCCGAGTCCCTTGTTCTCCGCTGAGAAGCACAACCGCGACATCACCACAGCAACAGCGTTACATATATACACACACATTTACATATTTATATTCTCATATTATATTTGATATAATTATATGTAATATATAAACATAACATATTTTTCTTAAATATATACATGTGTTTGTATTTATATGCAAATAATAAATATACACAACACACACATATATATTGTGTAAACAAAAAATGTTATGTTGAATGTGATTAATTGTTTGACGGGACTAATATATACAGTATCTCACAAAAGTGAGTACATCCCTCACATTTTGGTAGATATTTTATTATATCTTTTCAAGGGACAACGCTAAAGATATGAAACTCTGATAGAATCAGTAAAAGTAAAAGTAATCAGTAAAAGTAATCAGTGTACAGCTTGTATAATGGTGTAAAGTTGATGTCCCCTCAAAATAACTCAACACAC
>JAUCMS010000048.1:7848537-7876570 GCA_032357445.1 Enteromius radiatus
TGTAATATACATAACGTTATAATGAGAGCACTGCAGTAAAAAAAATGTTGTGAATTCTTAGGGTTTCGATTACGTTTGTTTTCTCAGAGTTCTCAGAAAAAAAATTGTGAGATGAAGAAAGAATAACCACAATAATTAATTTAATCTATTTTTCTTTTCATGGTTTTATTATAATATAATAATAATAAATAATGAATTAATTTTATTTTAATTTTATTGATGAAATCATTGTATTTTAGTTTTGTTGTTTTTGTGTTTGTTTGTTTGTTGTTTTTGTTTTTTATATCTGTTTTTTTTTTTAAGAACAGATATGACCAGGTCAAAGGTTATAATTTATCACCCCTGTGCAAATTTTATGGCCCCGGGCTCAGTCTTGTCATTGGTGACAAAATCAACACCCACACACTGCTCTGAATTTCAACAGCTAACAATACGGCTGCCGCAGCCACATTGAGACAGGGAGAAATGAGCCCTGAAATTTCTGTCATAAATTGCAAAAACATTCTCCAAGGAGGATGGGTAGGAGGAGACGAAAAATGGTGTTGGGAAAGCAGTTCTTAGCTCAATGGGCACTTGCGGTCTAACCTGGATTTACCACCTTGTGAGAAATCCTGCAGAGGCTGTGCGGTGCTTCTGTGGTAAAGGAAAAGACGGTCACTTGCTTATCAAAGCCTCCTTCGTATGCAGACACTGTGCTGTACATGACTAGCAATTGAATACTCTATGGCCTTGAATTTTGACCTCTTTCATTTCAAAGAGAAAAATATCTGTCTTTTATGCCTTTAGTATTCACTGCGTCGGGGCTTCTTGATTTTCATAGGAAGAAGGTAAAATAGAAAATTCCTGCACTGTTGTAGCTTGCAAATGTTTAATAAATAGCAGTGCTTCGGTCCAAGACCCATCTTCAGGCACTTTGAAAGGGTGAAAGAAGGCTCGCAAGCCAGCAGCGATAAATGGTGAAAAGGCTTTTGTGGACATTGCTTGAGAAAGTATTGACAGTCTGGTTTAATGCCAAGAGCCAAGCAAGACAATAGTCAGTAAAGCCTCACTTTATAGCCCTATCCGAAAGACCAAAGCTTATGTAAGAGACCATTTGGGAAAGTTTTATTTGGACCAGACTTGTAACTAATATTATCAATGGAGACTTATTATTGAAGAAAAAATGACGCATAGAAGCAAAATAAACGAGTCATTTTGTATGTCATTAGATGGTCTAATTCAGACGGCTTGTCTAAGTGGGCCAGAATAAGTTGCAATGTGGACCAGTTTTTACTGTGTCCAGTTAAAAATGATGAAGAATCTTTGCTAGTCTCAGAGGTAGAGAAGGTTTTGCTTTATTGTGACCATTAGACCAAATGTGAGTCTAATCTATCATCTTAGGCAGCTAATGATTGTCTCCACGCATCCCAGCAGGCCCATTCTTGCTGTGAAAACAGACAATGTTCAGGGTTCAGGTTTATTTGTCATCTTTGAGATGTCCCTTTCACACAGAAAAGGTCGGCTGCGGTCTGGAGGACATGGAGAGAGGACATGCATTGGGGCCAGACCCTCGGAGACCATATTAAACTGAGAGAAAGAAAGACAGATGGAGTTTGTTAAGATAATAAGTCTTCTTGAAATAAGTGGGAGTCACTGTAATGCAATATTCATACTCCCCACAGACCTTAGTCTCAGTCTAATGATAGTTTTAGAGCAGCTTCAGACGCTCGTTTAAATAAGTGTGGTGTGGCATGCTGCAGTTTTAATCATCTGCCTAATCAGTTATTCATTTGCTCTCCATTACAGCGTTTGTGTTGAGCTGCAACTTTCCTGATAGACCATCATATGGGGACGTTTCTGTCACGAGTCTGCATGCAGGGGGAGAGGCCTATTTCTACTGCTTCAATGGATACCAACTCCAGGGTCCCTCCACCCTCACATGTCGCAATGCCACCACACCTTACTGGAGTGGCAAAGTGCCCCGCTGTCTTGGTGAGTTACAGATACACACACACACACACACACAAACAAATTCCATTATGGCACTTACTAGAGGTTAACAGCACCAGTGCAAATCACTGTTCACTGCCACAATACTTACATATTAGTCACTTACATAGTTCACCCCAAAATGAAAATTCTGCTATTAACTACTTACCCTTGTGTCTTTTCAAAACCTGTAAGACCTTCATTCTTCTTTGGAACACAAATTCCAACTGAAAGCTTTCTGGCCCTCCATATCTAGGTATCAATGCAACAATGCAACAATGCAATGCACAACTACGCAACTACCGTGTTCAAGGCCCAGAAAGTTCAGCATTAAAATAGTGATGTCACTGGTTCAACCATAATTCCATGAAGCCACAATAATATTTTTTATGCGCACAGAAAACAAAAATTACAGCTTAATGCATACAAATTTAGGTTTTACACTGATGTCAAAAGGACTATTCTAACAATGTCCTTACTACCTTTCCAGGCCTTGAATGTGTCAGTTGTGTTGCTTTCTATGCAGGGTCAAAAGCAATCGCATTTCATTGAAAATACCTAATTTGCCAAATTTGGGTTAATGATTTTCACAGTATTTTCATTTTTGGGTGAACTATCAATTTAAAGTATGCTATTATGAAGCTACTATGATGTTTTTTTTATAGTTATTTCCAGTTGTTGCCATAAAACTAATCCCTGCTCATTTTTGCACAGTGTTCATGCAAAGAAACTGAGAAAGAAGGTTTTAATCAGCAGAATATACATTTGACTCCATCCTGTGGTCGACATACATTTAACATGAAAACTAGCCACATAAACGAAAAAACATGTCTATACTATTTTTTTACCCAGATTACACTATAGTGACTAATTGCTAGACCAGTAGTTGCAAAATGACAATTTAGACAAATTTCTAAAATAATTAATATAAAGAACCAATGTGCTTTAACTAAAAATAGCCTTTTAACCATCATTATTTACCTCCATTAATTGCCAAGATTTGGGCTTTTTTCACTTAAGGAGTCATTGAAATGAACGTTATTCCCCAAATGCATTCCATTGAGCTTCACTTGTATTGAACCCAAACGGTTCCTTTAGCCTGACAGTAATGGGTCTGGGCTGCTAATATAAAAGGTTCAGGTTGCATCCAGGTGGCGGTAAACTTGAAGTAGAGACTAACTAACATGTCACATGCGCCCTTTCACCAGCTAGTCTCTTAATTGCAGGTTACTCCAAAGGGATTGTCCCTGTATTGAGCGCACTGTAACAAAAGCATCAGCTAAATGACAGTTAATTACTAAATCTGCAGTATTTGATCTCTGCCCCTGAGAAATTCAATTACGAAGCAGCAGCACTACTGCTATCTTAACAAGTACAGAAAAATCTATGAAATAGTAGCTTCTGCTTTTAATGAACCTTATTTCATTTGCATACAGACGCAAGGTGCAGAAAATGTTTGGTTTTCCCTGCCAATCATAAACACATGCTGATTTGCATCATTGTGAAGCCGCCCTGGACTCGCTCACTAGCAATTATCCTTGTTTTTTTTTTTCTCTGCCTCACCATAAACATACACCCACAAGTCATTGTGTCATTTAGACGCAGCCCCTATACTTTGGACTCAAAAACAAACCTCACGTCTGTGTAAATATTTAGTCCACGCAGGTGTGATTCAACTTGACAGGGGAGAAACTCCTGGTGCGGTTGCTCCCTCCTTCTTTTAAGTTAATTGGAGCTTGATCATTGATTTTGGCTGGTATGGTGGTAACAGAAGTGTTTGTGCTACAAGGCAGTGAATATTAACAACCGTACTCCCTCAAGGCAACCCGGTGTGACAACGTGATTGACAGGCCGGCCTCTTCTGCATAAATAAGGACTTTTTTGCTCCTCGATCTCTTCAGAGAGCTGAATCCCAGAGCCGGGGGAACTCTTCCCTCTTGCATGACAAACAGAACAACATCTCCGATTGCAAACAAGGCTGGACTCCCTGAAGGAGGGCTGTTTTGATGAAGGATCTTGTTTAGTGCTTTGGAGGCACGACTGTATCGTGAGGTGGTTTGGTTAGCCTGCGGCTGCCAGACACGGCCTACAGGACTTGGGGTTTCTCGGTCTCGCCATTGATTCGGAGTGAAATAGCATAAACGTGCCGTTTTAGAAGTGTGCCCCTGCCATGCTGATGCAGGGCCGGACCAGACTGTCAGAGTCTGATTACTGATCAGCATGGGCAGGCTGCCAGGAAGCAGGGCTTTGGGTCCACTTTAATTATGTTCTGTCCGCCTGACTAACCTTCAGCCGTCAAGCTCAGAAGGTATCCTCCTCCTCCAAGCTCTCTCTCTTTTCATTGCCTTTAAGAAAAACTGTTTGTTATTGCTGTCCTTCTCTGTTTAAACCGTTGTGATCTGAAGGTTCTTGAGTTAATAACGTGGCTATTTTTGTCTGTATCTATTAATTTATAAAATAAAATAAAAAAAATGAAAGGGCATAATACTTTAAAATAAGTCATATTTATTTATTTATTCATTAATTCATTCATTTAAATAAAACTTCTTTCCCTTACATTTTTTTAAGTCTTGTGAGACTACCATGAGACCCTCAAGGTCAGCAATTCTGTTAAAATGTAATTTTTTATTATTATATTATTTTATGAATATATTACTATTTCATATTAATATTTTATGTACTAAAACGTATAAACAATATTGACACTTAATCAAACTTAAAAAATAATGATTAATAATGAAATTGTACACAAAAATGTATTTAAAGATGTATTTACTTATTAATTATACAACATTCTTTTCATTCATTTCAAAAGTTTTTTTCTATATGAAACCAACACGAATGCAAAGTGCATTTTATTTTATACACTAAGTGTGTCCGAAATCGCATACTGAATTAAATTTGCAACTGTTGAAAAAGTTGGTTAAAACTGGAAAAAAAAAAAAAATTAAATGTGAAATTGTAAACAAAATATGTTATAAGTCATATGACTTATAGCATCACTAGTGTTTTACTATCATTCTGAACTGTTTCCCATGGCCTTATGGGATGAAATTTTTTTATTAAATGCCATCAAAGTAGTAGGTCATCCAGATATTTTTCACCTGTTTTATGAATACTGTGAATTCAGACATGCTGCTCTTAGGGCTTCCTCAACCTCTAGCTCTCATTTTTTTACTTCTCAATGTCATCCGTCTCCTTCCATTTGTACTTTGAACAGTGGCCTGCGGTGGAATGGTGAAAAACGCAACACTCGGCCGCATCGTTTCCCCTGGTTTCCCTGGCAACTACAGCAACAACCTGACCTGCCACTGGGTGCTGGAGGC
This sequence comes from Enteromius radiatus, assembly GCA_032357445.1. Taxonomy (NCBI): domain Eukaryota; kingdom Metazoa; phylum Chordata; class Actinopteri; order Cypriniformes; family Cyprinidae; genus Enteromius; species Enteromius radiatus. The sequence continues at coordinate 7,853,832 of JAUCMS010000048.1, forward strand.
CCCTGAGGGTCAACGGCTGCATGTGCACTTCGAGAAGGTGGCCCTCGCGGAAGACGATGACAGGTCTGTCCCAGTCAACTCACTCAGTGCTCGGCTATTATACACTAATTAGTCATCTGATGTTCAAAGAGACAGTTGGAGAAGCTCCGAGTGTCTCTTCACAGTGCCGTCACACTCCAAATGTGGCGCCGCTCTTCAGGGCATTATCTGCTACAGCGAGAGCGAGGCATGATAGGAACAGCTGTGAGTGCGTGAGTAAAAGTGGATGAAAGTTTCTGAGATCAGACACCTGCTCTCCTTTAAAATAATTTAGAAAATCAAATCCCCTCGTGCAGGCGCGGAGAGAGCGATTAGAGCCCACTCCGGGGCCTCAGGAGGAGGATTAAGTTATTTTTATTAGCAGTATCCGCTTTTTCTGCAGGCTTGCTAACAAATGGAGTTTTAATGAGGTCACTTGCTGCTCAGCTATTCAAAATCATATCAGGCAATTATTATGCAAACTGCCAAAAGACAGTACTAGAAATCTGGGGAACGTTACATCTGCTGCCAAACAGATACTGTTGAGAGAGCCCTTGTTTTGAACCAAACTAAACCCTTATGTGTGCAGGTTTCTGATTAAAAACGGCAACCACATCGATTCGCCGATTTTGTACGACTCGTACGAGGTGGAATACCTTCCTAACGAGGGAATCGTTAGTTCCGCCAGACATCTCTTTGTGGAGTTTACGACGGATGGTTTCGGCACCAACACGGGAGTAGCCATCAGATATGAAGGTATGGACAAGAATTTACCACTCATTTTTCACCAATCGTCTTTTAAAAATTCAAGTCTAATACGTTTCTGTTAATATGAACCCTAAATGTTGCAGTAAAATCAATATATTTATGTACATCTGCATTTTAAGTGTCATTTTTCTATGATGACGAATGTCGGAAGAAAGCCATGGATTTCAAAAGAGCTTTTTTAGGAAATATTTCGCAAATATATCTCCTTCACTGACCAATTAGTAAAACGTTCATTAACGTTAAAGGGGTAATTCTGTCATTAAATTGGAAAAAAAAAAAATAAAATTTTACGAAATCCGAGAGCTTTCTGTCCCTGCATAGACAGCAATGCAACTGACATATTCAAGTAGTTATTAGGTAGTAAAGACATTATTAAAATAGTCCATGTGACATTAGTGGTTCAACAGTAATATTAAGAAGCTACATGAATACTTATTGTTCGCAGAGAAAACTTTATTTGACTTTTTTCAACAATTCTCTTTTGTGTCAGTCTTCACGGACTATTTTAACGATGTCCTTACTACTTTTCTGGGCCTTCAATGTTGCTTTGCCGTCTATGCAGGGTCAGAAATCTCTTGGATTTCTTCAAAAAAAATATCTTGATTTGTGTTCCTAAGATAAATGAACAGGTTTGGAAGGACATGTGGGTGAGTAATTAATGACAGAAATTTCATTTTAAGGTGAACTAACCCTTATGTAAACTTTTTGAAAGTGAAAATAGTTGGATTCCAGCTTAACAGGATGTAGTAATAATGAGGACTTGATAGCAGCAAGCATCTTTTCTAATCCAACCTCCGCTGGTTTATCATGGCCTTACATGGTGACGGTTACCAAGTTCAAACGTTGTTTGAAGAACACGTGTCCTCTACAGAGCCTAAGGGCTGTGATGGAGACAAAGCGCGTATACCTTCCGGCACATTCCCCTTGTTGCTTCGATTCACACCAAAGATCTGTTCTCCCATGTGCCTTGCTAAACATTCTTTAGATTCCTGGCTCAAATGAGATTTATTCAGATTAAATCAAATGGAAATCGAATGAAGCGGGCAAATGCAACCCGACAAGGTCATTAAAATGAGTTTTAACTGGAAACGCAGAGGCTTTTTTTTTTTGTACAGAAATTGCATTCCTATTCCCTCTGACAGGTCAGTCGAACATGTGCAGTTGCATTTGTTCACAGGGATGTCAGGCACACCTCAGGACCTCACAGTCATTATCCGGCGAGATCAATCTAATCTCATTTACCATGCCACAATCCGATTATGCTATCTACAATATACTAATGTGCCTTCACGGCAGCCTGTAACAATTCTGCTTGTCTTCCAGATGCTTCTCTGAATTTCACACCAGCCAGGTTTTAATAGTCTTTCTGATTGAAGTGCCATTCTCCCTTTTCTGCCATCATAAACAAAATGGATCTGTTTTTATCAATTTCAGTAGACTAGGAAAAGCATTGATCTGGAACTCTGTGCTTGCTGAAAGGCCACTCGAGGAATGCTCAGTCCTCTGAAGGCCTTTTAAACCATAATCATGTAAATCTATGTAGTAATTGCAGTTGCACAGAATAGTTTTATTTGTACACATTTGCTGAAATAAACGATTACCATCATTTGTAGAGATTAATTTCTCCTTTACCATGTTTTCTATCACAGTCAGTTTGGCACAGAGAAACCTTTATAGCTGAAAATTCTTTAAATGCTACTGATCAAATGTTTTTTTTATGCATTCATTTAATACGGTAAAACTGCAATAATGAAATTATACAATTTAAAATAGCTATTTTCTATTTTAAGATATTCTAAAGTGTAATTTATACCTGTGAAAAAAAAAGAAATATTTTGTAACAATGTTTGGTCAGTGTATGCTTAAAAGTCTGGTTAAAAGTCCTAATTTCTTTTGATAAATAGTTATTTGAAAAGTGTATTCATAATAATTCTGAACCCAATATTTCTGAATTTTGTTAAAATTGCAATAATTACATAAAATCAATCGAAATTCAATTAAAAAGATTAAGCATTAGCACTTTATTTAAAAAGTGTAATTTACTTGTAATTTATTTGACTTATTTAAATACATAACTTTTGTGTCTTTAAACATTGAGCAAAAGTTTGAGATATTGTTTGAAATCTCTGTTTTTCTCTGACAAAAATAAAGTCTTTCTTGCCATTTAATCTAATTGCTGCCTGGGAGAAATAACTGAGACATTAAAGAGATTTCATCTGTTTTCTCCTTCCTATTGGGTCTTCACTCATAGCAATAACATAAAATGCACATAAATTATGTACTGTCTGGAACATATTATTCTTATTTCCATATAAATCTGACTTTTATGTTGATACCGTCTTATATAATGACTCTTCCTATGCTTATAAGAAAGCAAGAATCAACTGATGATTAAAATGACTCATTTCTACTTCTTTTAGAGAACGATGAAGCCAGATGAAGCCAAAGATGAATAATGCAAATGTGTCTGGGGAAGGGGCTGAAAACAGTTTGCTGTAATTGGCAGAATCGCCTGTGTTTGTTAAACAGAGAGCAAGGCTGAACGTAAAGCTGAATGTGGGTAGTCTAATCTAGCTCACGCTTGAATGAGGCCGGACCCGGAGGGATATCAAAGCCACTGTTTATCCATAGTCTGAACATCCTCATCTTAAGTCTCCTCCTCTCCGCTCTAATCTCTATTCTACATTCTCAGACGAGCACAACAACCAATAACGGCTCAGCCAGGCGTGACGGTTTGTTGTTTCCCTGAGTGAGTTTGTTCATTCACGTTTCACATTTATTCACGTTGTCGGGCCGTCTCTCTTCCTTTTACGCCCGTAAGTGGCCTTGCAAGTCTGGCTAAGGATGATTAACTAACAATCTCCTTCCAAGGGCAACCCAAAACCTTGGGTTTGCGTCCAGGAAGATTATGATTGGTGGGAAAGTAAAACGCATTTCTTTAGCAGACAAATTCTTTCAGGCTGCCATCTTAAAATGCTTTTAAATTTAGATTCTGCGCTGTCCTCGGCCTTTCGGACCAAATTATTTTGTGAAGCGGTTAAAGGCTGAGCCAAGTCGACTGGTTGTCTGTGTGTTTTAAGCTCTTCTGAAATCAGATGCTTGGTGATAGTGTTTGGACTGTGATATGCGTCTCGGAGCAGGTGATTTATGGTGTGTCCTCTCAGCTTTTGCAGCAGGGCACTGCTACGAGCCATTCGTCAAGTACGGCAACTTTACCATCACTGACAGCACCTATGCTGTGGGCACGGTCGTGGAGTTCACCTGTGACCCCGGATACACCCTGGAGCAGGGCTCTGTTATCATCGAGTGCATGGATCCCAGCAACCCTCAATGGAATGAGACTGAGCCCGCCTGCAGAGGTGCGTGGGAATGCGTATCCATATGTGCCAGGGTTGGGCCAAATTCCGAATTTAATTTTGACTGCTTTTCGATTCATGGGAGTGAATGAAAATCTGTCTGCAAGGCTTATAAACTTTCAAACTTCACAGCCTTTTAAAGTTTTTTACCAAAACTTTGTCAAGTCAACAAATCTTGAGTTCAGTTCATTTGAATTCTTCTTCCTTTCAAATTGCATTTAAATTTGATTTGCAAAAATTCTGCTTGCAACCATATTTCACATACAATTCCGAATGACACACTCTGGGTTAAATTTTATTTTAATAATAATATTTCTATAATATTTTAATTGTAAAAATAGTTTAACAAAGTAAAAATGTATTATATAATAATTTATAATAATAATATATAATATAAAACAATAATATTTGTTATATTGATTAATTTAATAAAAGCAATAACAACAATATTATTATTCATTTTTATTATTGTAATATTTATTGTGTTGTTTTTTTTCTTCTTGTTCATGGCTGCAGTCGTTCATAAAAAGATGACAGAAAATTACAATTTTAAACATAATGTAACATAAAAATGTGCATTTTATTTACTAAGCCCCTCCAAACCATTTTCGTTGTGCTTTGTGACCTACCAGAAAGAATTCTATTGTTTTGCTGGAACATAAAATATAAAGGCCAAATAAAATATACAATAAATAAAAGATTTATACAATTAAATCAGTCATTTATTTCTATATCTTTAATCACATTTTATTTAGATGTTCTTAATATCACATGCACCTTATTCATAAAAGTGCTATTTAGCAAAAAATATATATATTTTAAGTATATATATATATATATATATATATATATATATATATATATATGCATGTATTAAATATGTTAATATTAATATAATATAATTTAATAATATATTAATATTAAGTCAAAATTGTAATATTTGAGACAAACAGCATAATAACTAGCCATGTGTCAAGACGCATTAATTTAGCTCATTTGCATTTGCACGTCCCAAAATAACACAACATGCACATATATAACATATTTGATTCTTGAATTCTATCTTCTATGTTCACACATGAAGGTATGTGTGTAGGCTATACATCTGTATGTTTCTGTGTATAATATGCATTAGTTAGCTGCTGAAGAGCTCTACAGTCAGCATATGGAGGTACAGTACAATCCCCTCACATCCTTTTAGTGCCTTTTCTATGTAATCCACTACATCCTGTGTCACCTGGATGGGTTTCAGACACTCTTAGCCACAGTCACGCGCCTAAAGCAGCACTAAAAGCATTAAGCCATGGAGGCTAGTAGCAGGTGCACAGAGTCGAGGAATGTGAGAATACCTCACTCATAAAGCCCTGATTCCACCCCCACCTACACACACACACACACACACGCAGTGCCATCTTATCTGACCCGTTGCTCAAGTACATTTCTCTAGCCTCACAATAGAGTTTGGATTGAAGGGATTTAATCGTACTGGCTCCAGCAGAGGGTCAAGACAACAGCTTTTCCATTTGAAAATGTGCTTACAAGCAGCTAAGCCAGTGTAGTGGTGTGAAAAAGGGAAAAATGAAAACAGGACGCCTCAAGTTGTTTATTAATCCGGCCGGAATTTTCCATTTATACCCTAGTTGGATTCATTCAGAGTTTGGGGGTCACCTATGCAATAAATTTGCATACAAAATGCCAGAACTTTTAAAGATGTGAAAATGTGTTGCTTTTGTATAACCATCAATGTTGTTATTATTAAGTTATTTAATCTTTGTTTATAGGTTTCTTTCTCTTGTTTTGTTTTACTTTTTGGTTTGTTTTGTCTTGCTTTGTTTGACTTTTTGGTTTGTTTTTAGTTGTTGTTTTGTCTTGGTCTTTTTTACGTTTTGTTTTGCTTTGCTTTGCTTTGCTTGCTTTGTTTTGTCTTACAAAATGCTGCCTTCACGACTAACGGGGAAAAAAGTATTAAAAAAACTCAAATAAAAACAAAATAAATTAATAAATAAATTAAAAATTAAACAAAAAAAACTAATAAAAATGACAAAATCACTAAATCTATAATTTTTTATCTGAAATAAAAATAAAATGAATTAATACAAATAAAATTGCATACTGTTTAATAACTGAAATAACACTGATAATATTAATTTTATTTGTTTATTAATTTATGTAACTGTTTATTTTTATTTATTTGTTATATATTGTGAAGATGTTTGGACATATTTTGTTCATAAATGTTTTTTTTTATTATTCATTAAAAAAATTGGATACATTTGTGCCTGTTTGCATTTCTTTCTGACCTTTTTTTCCTTCTCTCTCTGTCTCTCTCTCTCTGGTTGCATTGCAGCGGTTTGCAGTGGAGAGATCACAGATTCAGCTGGGGTGGTGTTGTCTCCAAACTGGCCTGAGGCCTATGATAAGGGTCAGGACTGCATCTGGGGGATCCATGTTGAAGAAGACAAGAGGATCATGCTAGACATCCAAGTGTACGTCAAAGTGAATGACATATTCACACATTGTAGTCCTCACATTTTTGAAAGAGGTCTGTATCTGCCAGCCAGGACTTTGATTTCTGTTCCAATTTGATGTCAATCTTATAGCATTTAAACATTATATTGAAGGACAGCATAATTAATTGAAACAAAACTGAAGTCACAGTCAGCTTAGTACAATTGTCAAATCAAAACAGTTTCTATTTTTTATTAACAAAAATTTTTTGTAAAAAAATGAATTATATATAATTTGCATGTTTTGTTTAATTATATATAATCTGCGTGTTTCAGAGTGAAGCGTGAGAGTGTGTTAATTTATGTGCAAGCATCTCATCTGTGTTTTCAGTGTGTCAAAGTGGCGCAATTCACAAAAGTAAATCTATTGTCCACGTTTATAAGCTGATTTGAATAAAAGCATCTGTTAAATAATTAAATGTTAATGTAATGTAAATCCTGCTCATCACAAACTCATATGCTCTGATTTTAGGTCACTTATAACATAGATTTCAAAATGCAACCTGCTCCAACCGTCTTCTTTTACCAGATAAAAATCAAAATCTTTTTTGTAAACAAAAAGAGACGTTTTAAGGGCTCCCTGCACTCGCTGCCAAAATAAAATCTTGATGTAATGTTTGAAAACTAAGAAATTAAAACAACCATAAATATTAGTATTGCAATTTTAAAGTTAGTGAAATATTGCAATGGTAATATTTCTTATTTAAAGTAGCAATAAATATAATTTATATAAAATATTTATCAGAAAATTTGCTCTTTGGTTTTTTCATCAAATCGCGCAACTCTGTAACCACTGAAAACATTTTCTACTGCGATACGGATTAATTGAACTGAATGTGATTTAACTTTCTTTAAATGGTGGCATTTCTCAATCAATAATAACAGTGATAATTAATTAGAACACATTTTTAATCAACTGACAGCTCAAGTTATGTGTCGTATATATGGGCAAGATTATATTTATATTCTCCCAAAAGAGTTTTTCAGTGGACATAACTAAGCATTTATTGTCTCGTCACCAACGAATGCAACTGATACATCTGCTGCATCTTTTACTCACACTGAGATAAGCGTGGTTCAAATCCACTGTGGCTTCATCAAGACCTTTCAGCACACTCCCTTCATACCCATCAGTCTCCAACTGTAGATTTCTAAAGACTCCAGCTCGTATCACCATGGGGCCGCCTTTCTGCTGGGTTTGTCCTTGATGTGGCTGAGATTGCACCGCAGTTACAAATTCTGGTGCTTTGCGTCATCTGCTCCCCACTGACCGATTCAGCTCCATTCTACTCTCACTGTCCAAATGAAACACCAATCATATCGCTCTGGGCATTTTGTGCGATTTCTGTTGAACTGCGATGGCCTAGAACACAAAGACCTCAATTTGGCTTTTCTGAAGATCTCCCAGAGCATACATCTTTAAAGCGACGACACAACAGCACAGCTTTCTTTCAAATGTACTCTAAACTCTTTGAGAATTAACCCAAAAACAAGCTGAGTTTCTCCACGTTGCATCAATAATTACTGTGATCAGTGTGGCACTCGCTGTCAGCCAAGTTCTCAAAGACGAGATAGCTGTTGCCTAGCTTTATGCTGAATTTAATTGAGGGGTCATGGGAGAGGTTGAGTGCATCTGTAAATTGCGGTTAACATCACATCAGGTTTACTCGGTTCGCACTCTCTGCCAAATGCAGTCAAACTGCGCTGGCGGGGAGATTGAAAGATGGCAAGCGAGAGAGAGTTATTTTCTCAGCAGATTCTCGTGGGGGAAAAGACTTGAACTGCTTGGAGATGCCAGCTAGATCAACACTCTGTCCTCTCACAGGGAAAAGTACTCTGTTCCAAAACCTAGTGAGATGCCTGTAGAGAGGGCATTTTTAAGGCATCATCAATGGAAAAGCTGTGCCAAAAGGCAACTTAATTCATGCTCGTAAAAGCTGCATTTATTTAGCAATACAGTATTATTGTAAAATATTATTATGGTTTAAAATAACCATTTTCCATTTGTATATGTTTTAAAATGTAACTCATGTAAAGATTATATTTAGCAGCTAGTGTCACATTGCAGTGGCACACTTTATATTCTTAGTGATCAAGAGAATAATCTCTTATTATTATCAATGTTAAAAATGTTGGTTCTGCTTAATCTTTTTGTGGAAACATTGATACATTCAAGATCATTTCAAAAGTTCAAAATATTTTTTTATTTTTTTATAAAAAAAAAAAAACTCACTTTTTCAACTTAATCAGTTGATTACAGCCCTAATTATTTACTTCTATTAATGTTTTCAAAAAAGAATCTTACTGACCACAAGCTTTTGAGCATTAGCAATAATTAATTATTATTATTAAAGTGCTTTATTTAGTTTTGTTTTCTTGTTTTCCAGCTAAAGTATCTAAAATTCTTAAATCAAGGATTTGCTAGACAAGTAAAAATGATTGTCTTATTTTCAAAATGAGGAGAATATTTGCTCAAAACAAGTAAAATATTCTGGCAATGCGGCAAATATTTTAATCTTGTTTTTCTGTTATTTCTGTTAGATTATTTTGCTTGTTCTAAGAAGAAAATCACTTAATTTTGACTTTTTTTTTCTGAAATCAAGACGACTTTATTTAATTTTATTTTTATATATATATATATATTTTGGTTGCATACAAGACAAGAAATCTAAGTAAAAGAAAAAACATTTTTTTATAAAAAAAAACATAAATTTAATATTAAATTATTGGTACTGCAATCAATTGATCAAAATTGACTGTAAACAATGTTAGATATTACATATTTTGTCTGGAAACAAAACTAAAAACTTTTTTTTTTGCATTTCATAAAAACACTAATTCACTATTCATGTGGTGTATAGAGTTGCTGCTGATGAAGTGTGCTTCAAACAGTATGAGTTAGGATCCCTAGATAGGCAGTAGGCAGCTAGCTAGGTTTTGGAACAGAGTTTGAGAGTGAAAGAGAGTGGCAAAAGGGGGCAGATGAAGGGGCATGTTGCGTATAAAGAGGATGCAGAAGTGGGATGCACATTGCACAAAGGTTAATAACGAACTCAACAGAACAACAATTATTTTATTGGATGTTTTTTATGAATGTGAAATCAATTATGGGAGCAGGGAAACAAGTGTTGAGTGTGATTGTGCCGTCAGGTGAGGTGCGGAACATGAGGCCGGGCTGTGTCAGACCCAGATAGATTATTCATGCATTCAATAATTTGGCTGCCTTAATTAAGATTCACTCATTTGCATATGGTTCCTTTCGCATTTGTCATGTTTCTCTCTCTCTCTCTCTCTCTCTCTCATTGCAAGTGTCCTGGATGCAGCGCTACTTTGTGCGGCTGTGTAATAAATGACATGTTGGATGTTTTGCTGGAGATGCAGTGAACATAATTAATTTTCCATTTATTTTGTAGTGGAGGTAATGGAGGGAGATGGTGAGTTTTCGTTTTTCCTGCTGGTGAGGATGAGGCCATGTGTTTCTGCGTGAGGTGCAGATGTCTTGAAACAGATGTACTGGTGGATGTTTGCTGATGTAGATATTTGCCCTGTTTATACCTGATATAACACATCTGTTTTGCATTGAAATGAGGTAGGACGACACTAAATACTGATATAAAAGGGATCCAAAATGTTGATTCATATATGTGCACTTTAGTCATTTTTATGTCAACATTGCATCAACATGACATATCGGAGCAATACAAATTTATTTGTGAATTTATGAATATATTGCACAGTTTTGTAAGTAAGTAACATGCACTACCATTCAAAAGCATTAACAAATTGATTTTTTTAAGCAGGGGTGCGTTAAATTAATCAAATGTGATGCAGTGTCACTAAATAAATGAACAAATAAAATTAAATAAAAAAATAAAAAAAAACAATAAATGCTGTTCTTTTGAGCTTCTGGTGTATCAGAATTTATAACTTAATTGAATAAATGGCTGCTGAAAATTCAGCTTTGTATCACAAGAATAATGAGTAAATTAAATGTATTCAAAATATATTCCAAAAGAGTTATTTTAAATTTTAATGATATTTTATTGCTTTTACTGTATTTTTGATTGAATAAATGCAGCCTTGATTAACATTAACATTAACCTCAAATATTTAATTGGTAGTGTACAACAATCCCCAAATTAATACAGAACGAATATTAAGAAAGTGGTATTTTAGATTCTTTTTTTCTGAGGATAAAATGAGTAATTATTTACGTTTTTTAAGCAATAATTCATCTAAACTATCAGACTAGTGTTTTTGTTTATTGTTTATTGAAGCAATGAAGGGCTCATAATTAACTTGAACATATGATGTGAACATTAGCATAGCCTCGAAAATTACAAAAAAAAAACCACACACACACAAAAAACATAACTAATAATGGCCAGCAGTATTTTTTTTTTTTTTTTTTTTTTTGTGATTTCATAACTATCTTTAAAATTGTCATACCATTGGTCATGGTGTGTTTGGAATTATTCTGATCTGCTGCAAAACCCATGCATTCCCCACGCTTATAAATTTCAAATGAGCAAATTTATCAAAGGACATATGGGACATTATCATCCAGGCACATCAAGTGAGACATATAGGGAAAGAAAATGAGTGAGGATGGAGCCAACCACAGCTGTTCAGCCCAGAGAGCCTAAGAGAGAGAGACTAATAACAAATCTTCTAGCGCTAATGCACACACTTCTAGTATTTTGCTTCTGTCCTTACATTATTGCATGTATCTTCTTTCAAGCAATCACTGACCCACCGCAGCTCCTTATTGCTACGTAGGTGTCTTGCAGAGCCCTTTGGTTGCGCTTGAATCATTGGTACTGTAATACCAGGGCCCGGGCCACTGCTGGAGGCTCATTATGGGTCCGTAAGAACATTTTAGCCCGATAATGAATATGCACCAACTCCGCCATAATCATTCATCAATGTACGGCGCACTCCCAATTACCTGAGAACATGGGGTGTAATGAAGTCTGATGAATTCATTTAGCAGGGAGGGTTTCTCACGCTGAATGTGCCGGGCCATGCATCGGAGGTAGGGGGGGAGAGAGGTGCACAGGTGACAGCTGGCACACCTGCACACAGTCTTTCATAGACTTAGCTGCACAGCAGGGAATGCTGAATATATCAGAGCCAGTCAAATCCAGGATTCCCATGAGTCCTAGAGCCCTCTACTGGAGTTGTACTGCACAGCTGTGCAAGTCTGACATGATTTAAGTAGAATGTGTTTACCTTTCTGCCTTAGCCCTCACAAAAGCATGTGTGTATATGTATGTACACTTTATGTGTTTGTATATATATATATATATATATATATATGTGTGTGTGTGTGTGTGTGTGTGTGTGTACACTACTGTTAAGAAATTTGGGGTCCTTAAGATATTTAATGTTTTTTTATGGTCATCTCTTCATCTAGGCTGCGTTTATTAGATTAAAAATCCAGAAAAAACTAATATTGTGAAATATTATTTCAAATTAAAATAACAGTTTTCTGTGTGAATATATTTTAAAATGTAATTTATTGCTGTGATACAAAGCATTCAAAGAAGAAAGAATAAAAATTTACTGATCCCAAACTTTTGAACAGTAGTGTAACAATAAACTACTGTAACAGTAGTCCTGAACATTATTATCCATTTTAAATAAATGCTTCTCTTTTTAATATTTTAATGATCAAAGAATCCTAAAAAACTATTAAGCAGATCAACTGTTTCCAACACTGATAATAAAAAAAAAATCAGCATATTAGAATGATTTCTGTAAGGTCTGAAAGTTACACTGAAGACTGGAGTAATGATGCTTTGTATCACAGGAATAAATTACATTTTAAAATACATTCACACAGAAAACAGTTACTTTAAATTGAAATAATATTTCACAATATTACATATATATATATATATATATATATATATATATATATATATAAATTAACATCTTCGATATGCACTCTAGAAATAGAAATAGTCACTGAACACCATCTAGCACTGTTGTTCTTTAACATATAGTGTAAATACATTGTGCATATATGAGAACAGTGATTCAACAGTGTATATATTTTCTAGAATTAACTACCTATTATGATATATTATTGCATTCATAGTTGCATTAAGATGGTACTGTAATTATTAGAAAATACTGAATGCTATTAATTATGACCAGTATGTAAATTCTGAGAATACCTGCTATTGGATGGCCTTCCTGTTTTTTGTTGTTTGTGGACTTTATTTGATCCATGTCTAATGGGATCACTATTGGAAGTGCAGTGCAAAATATACAGATTTGTTGATGTGTTAGTAAATCTTATATTCTGCAGTCTTTTCTTGTGATGCATAAGTATTTAAATCAATTTAAATGAGATGTAGTCCTGATTGACCATGCGCTGTTGATTTGTTTATGATGGTTTCTCTCATTTCTTCCTGTATTTGGCTTTGGGTTTACAGTTGGCTTGGCTGCAGAGCTCTGTATGGTGGTTGCGTGCACCTCAGAGAGTCACAGCCTTTAGCAGGCTGGTAATAAATCAAGGCTGTCTCATCCCCCCCAGGCACCGAGCCAGAACCCAGACCAATATTTAACTTTCTAATTAAAGAAGGACTCTGCAAAAACAGAGGAACTAATTTCTCTCCTTTATTTGAGAAGGCATCATCCTCTATAAGTCTCTCTGGAAATGTTGACAATCCAAATGAAGGTTTAGTCTCTTCTGTTTGACTGGCTTTTCCCAGTGCCAACATTGTACAGCTTTTCATCCAGAAGTAACTGGGGCTTATCCACCTTCATCTCAGGAAAGTCCTGTGTTAATTTGCTGCCTCTGTCCAGAGTCCATTTTAAACAAATGACTGTGGACTAAAGGCCAGTCCGTAATCTCATGTGGCTCCATAACGGATTTCATTCCATGTAGAATGACTGCCACAGATTAATATATATATATATATATATGCCTACAGAAAATTCTAAGTTTTTTATATCAGGCAATATTAAAGGTAGTAGTATTAATTTTGTCAGACATTTTTAATTTAGTCTTTTAAATTAGTCTTAGTCCAGGTTTTAATCGAATAAATGTCTGAGCATTTGTTGCTTTTGTCATGCTATTTAATATGTATATATATATATATTTATTTTTATTTTATTTTTTAATTAACATCTTCGATATGCACTCTATTGGTTTACACTATACAAAACTGATAAAAACAAACAAAAAAATGTAATCAAAAGTCCTAATAGCAATTTCAGTCATTCAAAATTGCAATGATGTTTCTCTATTAAAATAAACAGTGGATGAGGAAGTGCAATCGCAAACAAAACAGCAGAGATCTCATGACAGAACACAAACAGGTTAAATAACACCTTCATTTAAGCCAAACATCTCACATGGAGATTGGTAAACTGCAGCTTATTTGTTTGTCTGTGTTTTCAAATCATTGTCGGTGCTTTCTGTAATGAGTATCGAGTTTGTGCACATGGTTGTCAGATTGCAAAAATTATGCCAAACACCAAGCAGAAAATTCATCCATTTAACAGAGAGGTCTTGAGCTCTTAATATCTGGCAACCTTACCTCACACATGAAAGCTTGCATATAGAGGCATTTTGTTTTCTTTTTTTCGACAAAAATAAAAAGAGATTTTTGTTTATTTTATTTTGTCTGTTTAGTTTTTATTTTTTTTAAATACATTTACATTTTTTGATTAAATATTATTACTGGTTTTTTTATTTGCATTTTGTTATAAGTGCCATGTGAATTAGAAACTGTGCTGCACACCTATTTAGCTTTACTTTAGCTTTTAAATAACTTTATGCTTCAAGGACACGCAGGGTTACTGTGCCCTGGGCGCAAAGCTGTTGTTGGTATGTTGAGCACAGGCCCATCGTGCCCAGCCATCGGCAAAGGGGATTTGATTGGAAATGTTGTTTTTTTTCCAGCAGGGCAATCATTCAGGCAGTTGATTCTCTGTTAAACAGACATGGAGCAGAGAAAGGAAGACAGGCTTTTGTGTGCCTCTTCAGAATTTGTTCACTCGGATGCATGAAAACAGTTGTTCTCAGTTGTAGCCTGTCATCCATGTAAATTACACATAGGTACAGATAAGCTCGGTTTGCGTGACAGATGATGGATCATAATGTATTAGTTTTCCAAAGAAACGCCAGACGCAAAATCCTCTCACAAAATGCTTACATTTATCTCTCAAGCAAACAGAATCAAATGCATCTTCACGGCTTTCACTAGCAGAACCGTATTTTAACCGTGTCTGATATGCAGAGAATGCCTCGATTGACATCTCTCTTTTTTTTACAAAGCCAGCATTTGTCACTTCCCTTTGGTTGTGCTGAGCGGAGGACGACGTGTCTGCGAGCCCTATATGAGACTTTAATACATTCTGATGGCGGCTGTGTTGTCGGCCAAGTCAAGCTGAGCCTGTTTTTGTGATTAAACAAAATGAAATTACTGCCAGCAAATGGAAAGCATGATTGATTTTCTCGGCAGATACGGTGTGCGGCTACGCAAAGGCTTGTTTAACTTTATCAAAACAAATCCAATAAGGGCTGACACAGTTTCACTCTCTCCGGTCCTCGGAGCGGGTCAGGAGCTCTTCTGATTTAAACGTGTCTCTCCCGGTGGAAATGCATACACGGATTTTTCTGCATACAGTACTAGAGGGCTGTTGACAGTTGAATAATATACATCCAAATCCATATGTAACAGTAGGTGTATGTGTGCGCGCACGCCTGTAAGCCATAATTTAAACATCCTGTCTTCATTTTGCTTGAATGTAACCATTCTGCCTCGTGCTGCAGCAGAACGGAGATGATTAATTATTCCCCTCTTCTCAGTAATGACTTCCATTACTGCCCACTTGTGATTAATTAGTGACAAGATAGAGTGTGTATGCCACCTCCCTTCCTAACTGAATCACACTCGCTCCACCAGTGACTGGCCAGACTGTCTGGGTTTGGTGGACGTCAGCCACAGTTAGAGATCACATTCACAGAGAAATAGAGAGATGTGTGCTGTAATATACATCAATCTGTATTTTGTAGTGTAGGCCCGCCCGTTCCCCAGACCTGAATCCTGGTGAGCACATCTGGGACATCATGTCTCGCTCCATTCACCACAGACTGTCCTGCAGTTGGCAGCTTTAGTCCAGGTCTGGGAGGAGATCCCACAGGAGACCATCCACCACATCATCAGGAGCATGCAAGCATTGCAGGGAGGTCATACAAGCATGTGGAGGCCACACACACTAATGAGCCTCATTTTGACTTGTTTTAAGGACAAAGTTGGATCAGCCTGTAGTGTGTTTTTCCACTTCAATTTTGAGTGTGACTCCAAATCCAGACCTCCATGGGTTACCATTGATCATTTTTTTATTGATAGATTTTGTTGTCAGCACATTCAACTATGTAAAGAACAAAGTTTTTAATAAGAATAGGATGTGTTATTTTAGTGTTCCCCTTAATTTTTTTGAGCAGCGTGTGTGTGTATATATATATATATATATATATATATATATACTGTATATGTAAAATGTAAAATCTATAATTATTTCACAACAAAATTCTAAGCATGTCCGTGACAGAGATTCTCTTGAATTTGCCACAGGGAAGCAGCCAAATTTTCTCTCTTTCTGGCTCTTGGATATCAGGAAACTGATTTTCCAGCTATTTCCAAACATGAGATAGGAGGAGTTGTTTCCCCCGTTGCTGAATCATTTGCTCTTTATAGTCTGAGTGAGATGAATGTGGTTTGTGATTGCACGGCTATTGAAGCTATACACAAAAATGCTTAACAAAAGCAGTGGGAAAACATTAAACAGCAGAAAAGATTTCATTTGCAGCAGGGGTGAAGAAAAGCAGTGAGGCCAGGAAATAAGAACTAGAGGAGGACAAGGTCAGAAATCCGTTAGGGCCCCTGGTATTGCTTTGAGGTGAGACCTGAACATCTGAGATAGAGGATTAGTCTGTGATTGACCTGTTGTATGTTATCTGCTCACAGTCTCCACATGGGAAAGAACGACCTGCTGACTTTTTACGATGGAGATGACCTGACTGCAAAGATACTGGGCCAGTACAGCGGATCCCGTCCTCGCTTCAAGCTCTACACTTCCATGGCTGATGTGACCATCCAGTTCCAATCGGATCCTGCTACCAACATCTACGGCTACAACAACGGATTTGTAGTGCACTTTTTCGGTAAAAACCCGTTTAACCATTTCTGCTGCACTTTCCAACCAAAGGTTATGAATACTTTTATTCAGCAAGAGTGCATTAAGTTAATCAAAAATGAAAGTAAAGATAAATTTACAAAAGATAAATTTTGGTCTTTCTGTTCATCAGAGAATCCTAAAAAATGATTTCCACAAGTTCCATTAGTATATGATTTCCACAAAATACTAATTATAATCAGTGTTGGGCAAGTTACTTTAAAAAATTACTAGTTACTTCTCACAAATAGTAACTGAGTTAGTAACTGAGTTACATCATTATTAAAGTAACTAATTACCAGGGAAAGTAATTTCGTTACTTTAAAAAAAAATTAAATGGCAAACTTTGATGACCCCAGTATTAAATGTTAAATTAATGAACTAGACACCAAATATAATAAATTATTATTCTAAAACATTGTACATTCATCTACATTGTTTATCTACTGACATATAGAAACAGTCAGTCAAGAGTTATAGTATAATATTATGATAATTTAGCATTTATTATATGATGATAGTTATCAGAATTACCAAGTATGAGTGCATATTTTTGATGTTGGCTGAATTAGGACTGGTGGTGGTGCTTATGTATCATTTAGTGTTTCTGTAAAAAAACAGGGCAAAAAATTATGAGATAACAAAACTACTATGAATTCTACTATTACTACTAACAATATAACACGCACTAAGATGCTGGGTTCAAGAATATTAATCACATAGTATGCATTTCTTCAATTTTATTTGCTGAAATAAAAATGTGTACAATAAGATTGTCATTAGCTCATTAGTCCCGCCCACTACCAGAGAAACCAGCAGAAAAAGATAATGCAGTTAGTAACCTGCCGTTATTCCCATCACTGATTATAATTAAGCAGCTTAGCTGTTTTCAAAATTCATAATAATAAGAAATGTTTCTTGAGCACCACATCAGCATATTAGAATGATTGCTATAAATTCAGGCTTTCCTCACAGGAGTAAATGGCTTCCTAAAATGTAGTCAGTTATTTTAAGTCGTAGTAATATTCCTGTTTTACTGTATTTTTGATCAAATAAATAAAGCCTTGCTGCACATAAGAAAAAAAAAATTCCCAAACATCTAAATGCACTTGGATGAAGCTCATTCATTTTCTGCTTATGATATTTATTTGAGATGCCACAGGGATTGGCAGTCTTAGGTTGATGAAAAGGTGGTGAAGAGACGAAAAAGAGAGAGATAGAGGTTATAAAAGCGAGAGCCACAACTGGTTTAGACCTCACCTTTCCTGGGGATGAAGTGAAGGTCATTCCATCAGCTTCTCTTGGTGGCTGACTATTGCACAAGATCAGATAAAATATAATAAGTTCTATTTGGAGGGTGGAGGAATGCAGATGATTCATAAAGCGGACTGAAAAGGACTGTTTTTCCATTTCCTTCACGCAGCACAGAGGAAGGATTCCTGCGGCAGCTCCTGCAGGTGCAGGGATTTGGCCTTGCGGAGGCGCTAACAATTACAGTGCATGTTTGTACTCATTAGCCGCATTTGCCGGGTGCCTTGCCCTCCCCAACTCTGCCACGCTAAGAATGGACATCAGCAAAATGCCTGCCAGCTGTCTTGTGCTGCTCTATTCAAATTTTTAATCACTGCCAAGCTGATTCCTAGCATTTGATTTATCAGTCATTAGACACAACACCTGTGGTTTGTTCAGGGACACGATGAGAAACAAAGAAATTGTTTGCAAGCATTATTGAACAGTCTGTCTCTCTTTCTCTTTTTCTCACTCTTGCTCTATTAATCAAACTAATGGAGTCTCACAGATGTCTCGTGTGTTTCTTCGTACATAAGTTGTGAGATTAAATGGGAGACCTTTGATTAAACAGACAAAAATTATATTATTTGCTCAGTTGGTCATTCCAAACTTGAATTACTTTCTTTTTCAGTAGAACTCAAAAAAAGATATTGTAAAAAAAATGTTTTAACTGTTTTTTTTTTTTTTCATATAATGAAAGTCAGTGGGGTCCAAAAAAAACCTTCACACCGAATGAAAAAAAAAAAACCTGCAACATTTTTTAAAATAACTTCTTTTGTGCTCTAGAGAAGAGATTTTGTATTTGGAATTATATGAGGATGAGTAAATGATGGGTATTCATTTTTAGTGCACCAGTAATTGAAATATTTCAGACCTTATAAGATTAAATGAGATATCGCAGATGTCTCAGCTTTCCTCTTAGAAAGCAGTGATATTAAACATAGAAAAAAGTCTGAAATCTGCTTAATTTCATTTGGTTATAAATATTCTTCTGCAAAAAACAACAACAAAATCATACAGTTTTCCAACACCATGAGGTGAATAAATGATCTCTTTAAGATTTAAAATGAAGAAACTAAAACTAAATTAAGAAAGTAATAACTAATAGAAACTAAAATGCCAGAGTTAACAATTAAAAGTGAATGATTGCCATGATGTCTCATTTGATTTAGTTTCTCGTGACGTATTTTAGGAGACACATCTGAAGAAAACGTTGATGCAGCAAGATTAAGTCTTGAAAGACCAACCACAGAGTAATAAAATGTTCCTCTTTGCAGAGGTTCCCCGCAACGACACCTGTCCAGAGCTTCCGGAGATCTCCAACGGCTGGAAGACCACATCTCACCCTGACCTGGTGCATGGCACCGTGGTGACCTATCAGTGTTACCCAGGCTTTGAGGTGGTGGGCACCGAAATGCTCATGTGTCAGTGGGACCTGACCTGGAGCGGAGACTTGCCTAGCTGTGAAAGAGGTGAAAGCACACACACACACACACACTCACGATGATAACCACTCTCTCTAAAATCCATTTTCACCCCACTTCCAAACCAACACGCACTGCCTATTGATCAAGAGCAATCCTGTGCTCCGAAACTAGATGAGCTTTTGAATTCCATTTGAGGGGAGAATTTCACAAGTGCCTGTTCGCCTCTGCAACTCGGCCCCATTCAAGGGCAGGCGAAAAAGTGAAGGAGGGCTTTGTGGGTAATCACTCACTTTTCTTTCGAGGGCGACTTCACGGTGTTGTTTGGCTTCACAGTCTTGGTGCATCTTCCTCTCTTTTCTCCAACCTTAAGTGATTTCTGTGATTTTGCAAGAATTTTTATTTTGCTCTGCACCCCCTGGTGAGACAGTGATGGCGTCCCAACGACGCATTGAGTGTTTCATCAACAAATTTAAAATCAGGGCAGCTCCGCGAATAGCCAAAGCGACTCTGGTGCTTGAAATTAAATCTTGTCTCCTAGCTATTGTGTTTCTCGCACTCGCTCTGCGTGAGTGCGTAATACTGCAGGCTCTCAGGACGTCCGCAGACACTCGTCGTTTCAAGTATCGGCAGACAGGAGTCCGAATGACCCTGGGGTCCAGGTTCTGCCGCTGTCCCTGGCAAAAACAGTTGCAGCAACAGCAGGCCAAAAGCAGCAGGGACCGTTATCCGGTTCAAAGCTTCTCACCCACCACGCAAACATCATTAACTCGCTCGCCTCTCCCGTCCCCTTTTCCTGCCCTTCTACTGCTGAGGAGAGAATTGGGTTTGCAGCTGGGCAGGCTGGAGCGAAGTAATCTTTTTATTATACTGCACTGTGTGTCCGTACACTGCCCTGAGATCAAAGTCACATGTTCTTTGTGTCTCATACTTTCTGGATGAGATGAGCGGTGGCCCCTGGCACTCTGACTTTGTGGAACCAGAAGTATGATGTGAAATCTGAAGAACAGAGAAGCCAGAAAGCATACTGACACAATATGTATATCGATATTTTAATGCATAATAGTAATGTAAAAATGAGCTAATATGTAAAAGATGTGAATAAAGCACGAATTGGAAAGTAAAATGCCTAATAACTCTGATTCAAAAGCATTGTTTGCTCAACATATATTTGTATGTAAGTCATTGGTGCCACCCTCAGGTGAAAAAGAGAACTAAAATTAGGCGTTCTTGAATTTTGCATTGTATAATGTTTTGATAATATTTTAATTGTGACTCATAATAGCATGTGAACTGCCATATTAATGTATTTACCTTATTATTATACTTTCATTACAAAACAATTAAAATAATCATTATTGACATACAAGTCATGTATTAATATTTGTGATGTACAGTACTGAATATACCAAACTCCAAACTCAACTAAAGAAGGTTGTCGTGTTGTATCAATATAAAGAAGAAACTCTGTGACCTGTTGCTATTTTTTGCCAGTCCTGTCATGCCCAGACCCAGGCACGGTGGAGCACAGTCGCAGGGTGATGTCCGGCCCGCGTCTCATCGTGGGCTCTACTGTCCAGTACATCTGTAACAAAGGCTACTCGCTGTCAGGAAACAGCCTGCTCTCCTGCTACCACCGTGACTCCACCGGCCCCAAATGGAGCGAGAAACTGCCCAAATGCATTCGTGAGAACATGATATTATTCACAAATATACACAGATACACATACTGTACATATAGAGGTTAACTGTATCAAATTATTTGTGATTTAGTCAACTTGTAATGAAGTCTTTACAGTATAGCTTACATTAGAAGCATTAAAAAACCAACAGAGTACACAGTTAAGGTTTACTTTATTCTATTGGTTTAGTTGTTTTTTGTTGTTGTTGTTGTTGTTGTTTTAATTAAATGTTCAAATTTACAGACATGAGGTAATAAAACAAGGTTTTCCATACACATTCTATTTGGGGTTTTTTTGTGTGTTTTTTTTGTTGGTTTTTTTTTTTTTTGCTTGTTTTGTGCTTCTTTTTTTGTTCGTTTGTTTTTATAATACTTTATTCTATTTACAAAAGTAATAGTTTATAAATAACAATTCTTTATTCGTTTTCGGTAACATTTCATTTTAGAGTACTTGCTTATTAACCTGCATATTACTACAATATTTTTCAATTGTTAACGCATATTAATAATTATTCTACAGAACCTTATTCTACATCCCTAATCCTACCCAGTACCTAAACTTAACAACTACCGCACCATTACTATTACTAAACAGTCTAATTCTATTGAAAATAAATAGTTTTAAACTTACTAATCTGTATTAGTTGTGTGTTGTTGTAGCTTTTATGTTTGTTTGTTTTGTTTGGTTTTACTTTGTTTAATTTGCAAGGATTCTATTTCTGTGTCATTTTATTCTATTTTCTTAAGTAGTTAGTATAGAATTACCTAATCCATATTTCTGTGTTGGGGGGGGGGGGGCAACAGTTTAAAACAAAGAAATCCATGTTTTATAGTTTGTTTACTTTTGTTTACAAAGTCTAATTCTATTTAGAGTAAATAATACACTAGCTAATCTGTATTCGTTTTTTGTTTGATTGTTTGCTTTGAGTTTCTCGGTTGGTATTTGTTTTATTTTAGTTTTGCTTTGTTTACCAGACTTGCATTTACAGAAGTGTAGAACATTTTGTTTTGTTTTCTTTACTTTACAAAGCCTCCTTCTGCTTGCTTTTTTTCCCCATTTTATTTTCGGAAGTAGTTAGTAAACAATTACCTAATCTGTATTTATGGATGTGTGTACATCTGTGTTATATAGCTGATTCGTATGAGCCGTGCAGGAATCCCGGCACTCCTCCCTATACCATTCAGAGCTCAGAGAAGCATATGTATCAAGCTGGAGAAACTGTGCGCTTCTCCTGCATGAGTGGGTATGAGCTCCAGGGTGAGCCTGTTCTCCGTTGTGTCCCCGGGCATCCTTCCAAATGGAGCCATCCACCCCCGCTGTGCAAAGGTAGTCTGTGTGTTTTGCAGTGTTCATGATGTGTGATCTGCATACTATATCATTCACCTAAGGTATCTTTCCTGTCTACAGTGGATGTTTATTTATTAACCTTTTCAGCGGTGAGTTTAAAATATTCCAGCGGTCCCCCCAGAGTGAGTTTTTTTTAGGCGACCGTTATTT